>JARHVA010004491.1:757500-1252500 GCA_037957365.1 Torreya grandis
AAAACAACCAACTATGATAATCTAATGTGGATCAGGGCTTTATTGGTCTTTTTTGCTTACCATATTGAACCAACCAATTGATTAGTTAAACTTTGTGCATAAATGGGGACAAAGGAGACCTAATATACATTACATTTTTTCATTCAACATATTCACTCAATTAGCCTCATTTTGGTTCAAATGTGACAATGTAATGTGTATTATGGTTCAATTGGACATGTTTATTCACCATATTGAACCAATCACCTGATCGATTCAATGTGGTATAAGAATGGGTCCAATAAATCCCTAATCCATATTATATTATCACATTTGGTTGTTTTAGATTTGACTTTCCCTATTTGCACACCACATTAAACTAGTCACATGATAGGTTCATTGTGGTATGAAAATAGGTCCAATCTAATCTTAATCCATATTAGATTATTGCATTTAGAAATATTTGGGGTTGATTGTCCCCATTTTCATACCAAATTGATCTAATCAAGTGATGGTATGAATGTGGTGTGAAAATATGGCCATTTGATCCAAAAAATAACAAAATAAAATAATATATTTTAAATTAGGTCTTTATTTGACCCATATATGTACTAAATCAAAACCAACCAAATGATTGGTTCAATGAAGTGAAAAAATGGGGGAAATTGAGCCCAAAATTATAAAACATTACAGTTTTATGTATAGTAGGGATTGAATAACCTCATTTGTTCACCATATTAATGAACCAATTGATTATTTGCTACAATGTGGTGCAAAAACAAGGCCAATCAAGCCAAAATCTAATGAAATAAATAAAGTAGTGTGCATTAAGGATCAATTAGACCCATTGTGCACCACATTGAACTAATCAATATACTAGTTTAATTGGTGCACAAATAAGGCTAATCAAACCCATTGAACCATTCACCTAATGGATTTAATTTATTACATAAACATAGCTATTTGAACTTGGGTTTGAACTTAATTATCCCCATTTATGTAACTGATTGATACCATGCAGTATGTAAATGGGGCCAATCAAGCTTGAATTAACCCTAGATTATTTTATTTAGTGGGTTTAGGCTTAATTGGCCCCATTTTCATACTCAATTGAACCAACCACCTAATTAATTTAATGTGGTACATAAACAAAGCTAATTGATCATGAATTGATTCAATATTATTAAATTAAATGGGTTTGGGATTGATTAGTCCTTCTTGCATACCCTATTAAACCAATCACTTGATTGCTTCAACATGATAAATAAATTGGGCCAATCAAGCTTGAATTGACCTGAGATTATCTAATTTAGTGGTTTGGGCTCTATTAGCCTCATTTGTGTACCCTATTAAACCAATCACCTAATTGATTAAATGTAGTATGTAAATGGGGACAATCAAGCCCAAATTAACCCTAAAATATTGCATTTAGAGTGTTTCAGCTCAATTATTATCGATTGTGTACCACTTTAAACCAATATAGGGATTAATTTAATGGGGTTTTTAAATGGGGTGAATTGATCCCAGAACTACTAAGTGCAAGCTCATTTGGCCCTATTTGCATACCCCATTGAATAAATCACTGATTGCTTTAATGGGGTATCCAAAAAAGGGCCAATCAATAAAAAACCCACCATTTATGATAATCTATGTTCAATTTTGGCTCAATTTTCCCTATTTGTGTACCTCATTAAATCAATCAAGGGATTTATTTAATGGGGTATGAAAATGGGGCCAATTGAGCTCAAATTATCAAATTTTATGGTTTTGTATCGATTGGATATTTTTTCATACCCTATTAAACCAATTAGGTGATTACTTCAGTGGAGTATCCAAACATGGACAATCAAATTGGAGTTGATCAGGTAGATTATTGTATTTGGTGGGATTGGGCTTAATTGGCCATGTTGGTGTACCCTATTAAACCAATCACATTATTAGTTGAATAAGATACACAAATAAGTCAAATATAGTGAGGGTTTGACCCTAGATTATTTAATTTGATTGGTTTAGGCTTTATTTACCTCATTTGCATACCCCATTGAACTAAATAGGTGATTAGTTCAATGGGGTACATAAATAGGTCTAATTGATCCTAAATTAACCCTTGCTTATTATATTTGGTGGTATTGGGCTTGATTCACCCTATTTTCATACCTCATTAAACAAATCCCCTGATTGATTCAATGAGGTATAGAAATATGGGCAATCAAGCCCAACTTGATGCTAGATTTTCAATTTAGTTGGTTGTGAATCAATTGGCCTCATTAGCATACCCCATTGAACCAATTAGGTGTTTGGTTCAACTTGGTACATAAATGGGCCAATCATGCCTAAAATGGCCCTATATTATTGTATTTAGTGGTGTTGATCTTGATTGGCTCTATTTACACACCACGATGAACTAATCAAGTGATTAGTTAAATGGGGTACTGTTTCTCTAAGTTTTTCGCTAATTACATTCAGATAAAGAAGAAACTAAGGTTAAAGGTCTTGGGTTTGACATTACCCAGATTAAGTGTGCACCGTATCCAAGCATTGTGAGAGCTCCTATTTGGCTATGGAGGAAACACCTATAATAAGAAAGAAAACTCAAATAAGGAGAATGTTAGAGGAGGATATGGTGGACTGCCAAGCTACGTGCTTGGTCCTAGAAGCGTAAAGCTCCGTGAGGGATGACAGTCCACTATTTAATGAAAAGAGTGTTTTATAAAAAGAAATGATGAAAGACTAAGAAAGAGAAAAATAGATAACGTGTACCTATTCTCTGTAGTTAGTCTATCACAGTCACTAACATCGGTATTCCTACTGAGGTTGGTTGGTTATACCGACGTCAGTTTTGTTACCGATGTCGGTAGGGGCAATGGGTCTTGGACGGGTTTCAGGGTACTCTGTGGTTGACAGAGGAGTCTGGAAGTTCAAAGGTTTGTGTAGGATTATGGGAAGGTGAATAAGTTCTGAGGAAGGGCAAAGGTGGAGGATAAGTGTGAAAATAGGGTAAGAATAAGAGGAAGGCTTTTCAGCCTCTCCACGGAAGAAGTCAGGTTTCTCTCAACAGTTCTTAGAAATATCAAATGGAAAGTAATTACCAATGTATTCTAAAATACTAAAATGAGATAGAATACTTAGCTTTATTAGATGAAGAACCAGAGGTGTCAAGATGTTTATTCTCATTGTGGCTGATGTTGAGGTTCTCGTACAATGTTTCAATCCAATGTCTGGAGTGACTTGTGCAGAGCTTCGGTAGCCAGGAAGATGATCAGTGAGTTCTGATGCTTGAGGACTCAAAGTGTGTGCATCAATTTTCAAAGAGGCAGGGGGCCCAGCTCAATGTTAGAGCTCAGGTTATGTAATCGACATTGGTGGTTCCATCGGCGTCGGCCAAGGGTTGACTGACATCGGTGGAGGGAGAATAGGTAAAAGGAAGCTCTTGGCCAGTTTCTCCATTTGCCAAGTGCCTTTGTTGTTGGAGAATGGTCAAAATAATGGCTTATGAGGCATGGAAGTTAGTTAAGGAGTTAAGAGGGGGTTAGAATAGGTCATGGGTAGTTAGGATTTAGATGACCTAGTCTCAGGGTGACTCATAGGTTAAGAAAAGGTCTTAGGGTGAGGTGTCCAAGGTTAGGTGTCCAAGGTGAGGTGTCTAGGTGAGGTCATTAATTTAAAATAAGTAGTTTATTTTAAATTAATAAGGTGTGTAAGTGTTTAGAAGGGGACCAAGGGGGGGTTGACACAATGTTGGTGTCTACATTTGCCCCTTTTTGTCTTGTGGTTTATTCTGATGAACTGCAAGACAAAAATAAGTGTAGGTTGTCCCAGGTATGGGATGAGGTATTCCCCCTCAAAGTAGGAGTCGAGAGAAGGGAATCAAAAATCAAGTGCTGATTTGATAGGCATTAGATGGGTAAGGTGAGGTTGGAGTGTAAATGTTGCAATAGTTGAGATTGTGCATATACCACTTCACTTGATAGGCAGGTCAAATTATCGCAGGCAAGGTCAAGGAGAACTAAAATCAAAGTAACTGGTCCCCAGCTTATTAGTGGTAGCTGATTGGGTTAAATGATCAAAGTTGTAGCTCCAATGGTTAAGGAGGACTAAAATCAAACTAACTAATCCCTAGCTTATTAGTGGTAGCTGATTGGGTTAGATCGATCAAAGTTGTAGCTCTAATGGGCGTCATGTTCCAAGTATCCCAGGCTAGGAGTGCTCCTAGAAAACATGAAAATGTCATAAATATTGGGGATCAACTTGGTTGTAATCTGACAATAGGTGTGAGGGGTGCATATAATTTGCTAAATATTCATGAGGTAGCATATGCAATCAAAACAACTAAGGCAAAGTTGTCTCGAAAGTGGTCATGGTCTGAGGAGATAGTTGCAATATCCAAGGTCATTGGTCGAGTCAAGCTGAGATATAAGTGATCTCAAGTGTTGTTTATTTTGGTTAAGGAGATGTATATGATCTCTAATGTGCCCTATGTGAAGTCTAAAATGACTTCTACAATGGCAGGGCTGGTTGTTTGGTCATGATTTTGGGCTGGTTTAGATAGTTGGTCCATTAGGTAGACGGATGAGCAAATGGCCGAGCTAACCTCAGAAGACCCCATGTCAACTAAGTGCTACCTACACAGCCCCTATTTTAAGGGCCTCAAGCCAATGTAGTTCTCCCCAAAAGGGAAGAAGAGGGTAGGTTATGGATTGGATTTGACTAGGTTAAGTCATGGTTAAAGATTATATGGTTGGTCCATCAGGTAGATGAATGAACGAATGGCCGAGCTAACCTCAGAAGACCCCATGTCAACTGAGTGCTGCCTACATAGCCCATGTGAGGGGCCTCAGGCCAATGTAGTTCTCCCAAAAGGTAAAGTGGAGTCAAAGAGGTTATTGGTTGGTTTGGTTAGGTTAGTGTTTTTAGCATTTCCCATATGTTTGATGATACATGCTTGATATGATGAGTGTATGATGATGTTACAACATTTTCCATATTGTGTGATGGTGTATGCTGTAACATAGGTTATGTGGTTTTTCATCCTTAGCAATTTTCCATATTGGTGATGGTGTATGCTAAAAATGAAATGAGTTTGTTTATGCTTCAGCAGGTTTCCATATTGGTGATGGTATATGCTTGAAATAACTTGTGTTTGGTTGATAGTTTCCATGTGTATTGTTTTCCATAGAAATTAATGTGAATGGGCTATGATAATTTATATAACACAAATTGGTATTTGCATTAAATAAATCATGATGTTATGTTAGTGGGTAGAAAATGTTTTGGTTTTATGGGCATGTGACGAAGGTGTGTAAGAAGTGAAAGGTGCATTGCTCTTTCATTGACAAGGACCATAATGATAGCATAGATAGGGTTATTGTAAACAAAAGCCCTGTTCATGCATTACGTCATTGACCATTGGTTAGTGTTAGAGAAGTACTCTAATCACTTGACATTAAGTGAGCTCAAAATCCCTTGGGTATTTTGGGGTAATAGGTTTGATTATATGATATGTGAGGATAGCGTAACCCTTTTTAGTAGGGATAACTTTGCCCCTTTTTATAGGTGACCCTGAGAATGACTTTAGGCAAGTCCATGACTTAATAGTTTATCAGTCTCTTTTTTTTTGGTAGACTGATCAATGTGGGAAGTCTACTTGGGGATGTTGTCTTGTTTTGTTTTGTGGTCATGTGAAGCTAATCGATGCGAGAAGCTTCTGAGAGGGTGATGTTTCTAGAAAAAATTGGGCATAACCATCCTTCAAGGGAGTGGTCTATATTTTGTGTTGTATGTTTTGATGTCTTTGAATAGCTATCCTTCAAGGGAGTAGTCTATTAATTACAACAATTATGCAGTTGTCTTTCGAGGGAGCAGTCTACATTTAGAGTTTATGACCTTTTAATATTTTGTTAGGCATCCCAGTTTTATGCTAAACTTTTAGTCATGGACTAAACTATAGAGGTTTAGGGGTTTCCCTGTTATTAGGACAAAGCATTTACTACTTTAAAAAAGGGTTAACTAATTGTTATAGGGGAAAAGGGTTGAAAATAATAGGAATAAGGATGACGGTTGCTCAAGGGACGAGCTCAAGTTAAACATCAAGTGAATGATTACTTGGTTAACAATAGAATGGTCGTAGATATAAGGCATTAAGGGGCTCAGGTTCTGGCCGACCTTCGAGAGAAGACAGATGATAAGTCCCTAATCCATACTTGTGAGTTATTATGTAAGGTCCGAGCCAATTAGGAGCAACTTGCCTCATTTGCTTCTTTCCATATTGGTCACGTGTTGGTTTTATTTAAGGACAAGATCTCTGATTTTGAAATCTCACTCTTTCATATTTTTGTTGTAGGCATGCTTGATGTGATCTTGGTAGTTGTGGCTAGGGACGTGAAGTAGGTTAGCATGTTACTGGAATTTGAAACAACGTTGAACATAGTCACTACAGTCTTGGTTAAGAGTGGGCCAATAATAGCCCAGGCAGAGGATGCGCTTTGCAACCGAGTTACCACTAAAATGTCATCCACAAATCCCATCATGGACTTGTTTGATGGCATGAGATGTCTCAGTGATGGTTAGGCATCATAGAAGGAGGTCGTTGAAGCCTCATTTGTAGAGGAGACCCCCTAGCATGGTGTATCAAGTAGTACTCTTGATAAAATCCCACCATCCATTGCTAGAGAGGTTAGGAGGAATGATAGAATAATTCAAGTAGTCAACAAGTTGTTTATACCAAACATCATGTGGACTAGAGAGGTTAGGAGGAATTTCCCCCGAAGATGTTGGTTGAGATGTGCCCAAGATAGAAATCTTGGGTTTTGGTGGTTGAGAAGGCTTGGCAAATGGATATGTCCAAGGGGTAGAAACCTACTCTTTTCCTTTATCCTTTGGGGTTTGGGACCTAGTGGCCACATCAATAGTGTTGATTTCAAATAAAGGGGGAGAAGGTGGTAGAGGGATCATAACCTCGCATTGGGATCCCAATTTAAGTGAGGAGGTTTGGGAGGCATGGGATGGTGTCGGTAGTTTGTCAAAAGGTTAGTTAATGAGAAGGGTATCCTTTTCTAGGTGTTGATGAATGACAACCTTAAGAGCATATCAATGCTTAGTATCATGCCCAGGTGTGCGATGATATCAGTAGATTTGAGTTTTATTGAACCAAGATGGTTTTGATCCGAGAGGTCGATATGGCTTAATGGGTGGGAGAATGATGCTAGATGACTGCAACAATCGGTGTAATAACAAAGCATAATAATCCACTAATGGGTTTGCATTCTTTGTTGCAGTAGGGGTTGACAACTTCTATTTAGGAGTTGTAGAGGGAGTTTTTTGTACCACCTTTTTGGTTGGTGGTGTGGCCACATGCATAGATGACACTTTCTTGGTGAGAGGTGTCAAATTTTTTGGAGGAAGTATGTTTTTGATGGGTAGAGGGAGTAATGGAGGTAGTTTGATTTTTTGAGGTGTTGGAATAGGGAGCACTCCTATTAAAGTAGAAGGATGTGGACCCAAAATAGAGGGCAATGGTGAAGGTGGGGGAGGAGTTCTCTGACATGGTTTAGCACCCTTATTTAGTATGGTACGATGACCACTACTGTGTGGGGTGAGGTTCAAATCTACCTTCACTTGTGGGTGAGAGAGGTTTGATATAGGGCGAACATCGAGAGAGTTAATTTGTTTTAGCATGGTGAACACCTATGAGGGTTTAGATTTAGACATGGAAGGTTGAGCTTCTGATAATTTGGAAGTGGAAGCCTGATCTTCGTCAGAGACTTTGGGGTAATTTATCATAGAAGGGTTGGCAGTATATGGTGAAGCAGGATGTGTAAGATAAGGAGCCTTAAGTTGCTCCCATAATGCCTCATGTTTTAAGTTCCTAGAATGGATAAATCCTAAATTTTTTTCCAAATGAGAAAAGGGTTTAGATGATGTCACATGAGGTCTTACAATCGGTCTTTTGGAAGATTTGGGCAGTTGTGAGAGTAGAAACGTGTTGGACGCAGCGATCTCAGGCCAAAGGTGAGAGAGAACCATCACCAGATCTTCCTTAGCCGAAGTGGGTGAGGTGGCGAGCTCTTCTCTCGGTGGAGAAGGAATTGGAGAATTTGGCTCTTCGAGAGGATAGAGCGCAAGGATGATCATGCCTTCCACATGTGGTCTAGGAGTGGGGAAAGTATGATCCCCCATTGGTAATAATAAGGATAATGGCGGGGCCATCGGTGTTGGTGCCATCAAAGCATCCTCCAATATGGGAGAGGTCAAAGTAGACTCTCTTACATGTGAAAGGGGGGTGGATGGAGGACTATCCTCCATTGATGGAGGATGAATAGGAGAGGAAGGCTCCTTTAAAGGGTGAAGTAGAG
Organism: Torreya grandis; assembly: GCA_037957365.1. NCBI lineage: Eukaryota > Viridiplantae > Streptophyta > Pinopsida > Cupressales > Taxaceae > Torreya > Torreya grandis. Next base: position 765,831 of record JARHVA010004491.1, read on the forward strand.
GGATGATGGCCCCTTCTACATGAGGGCGTGGGGTATGAATGTTAACTTCTTCCAATGGTAGAAGAAGAGGTAAGGTGGGGGTAAGAGGAATAGGTAATATGGGTTCCTCACGAGGTAGAGGAATGGGTAGAGGTGTTTGATGTCGTGGGGGTGATATAGGTGAGACGGGTTCATCCACGCGAGGAAGAGGGCTAGGCAAAGGGAGCTCTTCATTACGTGGGGGTGGTATGGTAAAATAGGATCTTCTACCCGTGGTGGAGAAATGGGTTGACCAACCTCTTCAGATTGTGGGAGAGGTTGGTTAGGAATAAAAGGAAAGACCGTGTTGATTGTGTGTATGTTACGTTCTTGAGGGTCATCAACCATGGTCTAAACATTGTTCTGACTTGGGGGATGGTTAGGAAATGGTTGCCTAAAGACATCCATGTTTTGGTTAGCTAGCGCATTAGGGTTATCCAAAACAAGGTCCCCTTTGTCTAACATGTTTTGAACAATGTTTTTGAGGGTTTTGGAATTGTTCGTGTCATGACCCTTGACACGGTGATAGTTACAAAAGTCATTTTCCCTATACCATGCAAGGATGGCTCGTGAGGGATCGAATTGGACAGGTCAGATTTGAGTGAGGTTAAGGACTCCCTACTATACTATTTTATCTAATACGGAAGCGTATGATTCTCTTATTGGAGTGTATTGACACTTTACATACCGTTGTTGGAATTGTTTTATGATGTGGAAGGTTCAGATTGGTTGGTGGTGGTAGAAGATTTTGACCTAAGGACTACAACGTTTGTTGATCCCTTGGACTTGGAGTGGGAAGAAGAAGGTTTAGAAGAAGAAAGGTCATTATATTTTGCGTTGGTATTTTCACTACGCAATTTGACCTTATCCTCTTCGACTGTGCGGAGTTCAAGCTTTCAGGCCATAGTGAAAGCTTCATCAAATGTGCAAAAAGTTTGAACCCGCAGAGTAGACAAGATGTGCTTGGCACATGCTCTTGAAAAGAGCTCAATGAGCTCAGGTTGAGGTAGTGAGAAGGAGAGTTGGTTGATCAAACCTCTCCAATGAGTGACGAAGTCAGCTATTGACTCATCCTCAAATTGTCTAATGGAATAAAGGTCTGTGATGAAGACCTTATTGGTAATATTAATTGAGAAATGATCGAGGAATAGCTGAGTGAGTTGAGTGAAGGTGAAGAGAGAATGACTGGTAATGGAGCTATACCAGTCAAGGGTGGCACCAGAAAGTGACATGGGGAATGTGCGAAGTAATAACACATCATTGTGGGCTATGAGGTAGCAAGTGTGTCTAAATGCTCACAAATGTTGTTGTGGGTCCTCTTTACTCTGAAAGTGAGTAAATTTTGGGAGTTTCCACTGGCTAAGGTATGGTCAAATGGGAACTGAAGGGTGAATGGGTTCATTGCAAATTTGTTCATATGAAAGAACTCTCCTCGAACTTGAAATAGATGTCTCGAGGTTGGACATCTTATCCATCAACATATTAATTAGATCGGTAGATGAATTAGCATGAGGGGCACCCCCTAAGTTATAAGGTACTTGGAAGGCATTGGGAGGGGTGTATGACATACTTGGTTGCATTTGTGTAGATGCAACATACTGATAGTTTGTCATAGGGGCCAATGTCGAGGCTAAGGGGACTTGTGCCATGAAGTTGGAGGGCACAATTTGACTAGATGTCGCCAAGGGTGGTTGAATGGCAGCAACACTGGTTAAAGGGTAAGTGGTCACTCTCATGTTTATGGGTGCAAGAGTGGACAGGATAGAGACATTCAAGATCTGGAAAGGTGTCAAACTTGATTGAATTGTTTGCAGTTGAGGGGGTATAGAAACCCTGATGGAGGTAGGGCCAAAAAGGATGGAAGGAGAGGCCAAATCTTAAACATTGGCCATGATTGGATTACTGGTCGAGGTAATGGCCTGAGTGACCATAGGTTGGGTAGCAGATGTTGTTGATATCATTGCCACTTCAATTAAAGAAGTTGGCATCCCATAAATAGGATTACCCGAAGGATCTTGTGTTTGGCTTCTAGTGAGATAATGTTGGAGAAAATTGACGTTGTGGTCAAGGAATCTCTCAAATTCTTAATCCCCTTCAAGAACAATAGGAGGTTGATCGGGGGTAGGTTGGATAGAAGTATGCTCGGTATCTGAAGTATACTCCATTAGATGACTTGGCATGAAGGGTGAAGGTGGGAGTGGCTATTGACTTGCGTGGTCAATAAGAGATTTGGCTTGACTGCGTGTCGAAACCATCAAAGGTGAAAGGGTTTCAGGTTCCAAAAACTATGTGTTTTAGTTTCAAAAAACTAGAATTTGTGTTGAAAAACAAGAAATTTGGGTTTTAAACTTGTTGTTTGGGAAGAAAATTTATTGACAATGATCGATGTCAGTTCTTTAACCGATATCAGTTAGAAAATGTTTTTTATGTCGGTCAGTTAACTGATATCGGTGAAGAATAGTTGCCGACGTCGGTGGAAAAATTGATGTCAGTTTCTGTGTAGTTCTAGAAACATAGAAAATTGACAGTTTTTGGAAGAAGAAGATATTCTGAGTTGTTTTTAGACTTCAAAATGATGCGACCTTACCAGCTCAAACAATCAGATAAAAATAAGTAGAATAGATGAATAGGCAAGCAACCTCTAAAACATTAAATTCTTAGGAATAAGTTTTAAAGTCGTGGTGGTTTATGCCTTAAGAGAGTATGTTGGGAGTTGGGCTTGTAGAACGGGTCCTAGAGAGGAAGTCTATGGTCGATTTTAGGTTGTGTTTTGGTGCTCAAAGATCTATGTTAGGTTCAGTATGTATCCTGGTGTTGGGGCTTACTCCCTTCACTTCACGAACCCAGAGCCGAGCTGGGCCGCTTAGCCAAAATATACTTTGCCTATAGTTTATACTCTGCCAGAGAACAGAGAGGGTCCTCCTCTTGGTGGTGAAATCCAAGTAGGATCATCGGGTGGGGTAAGGTATTTGCTAGGTGATGAAATCCTAGATGGGCCTTGTCTCAAGTAAGTTTAAGTGTTTAAATTGATTGTGATTGTGGTTTGGTTGTGTAACATTTGTGCACTATGATTTATTCATAATGCTTTAATTACTAAGTGGGATAAGTATGCATCCAAGCAAGAATGAAATGTAGTAGTTTTTAACCCAAATCGAAATATGTTGTTCAAATGCAAACAATTAGAGAAGAGTTTAAGAGTATGAGTTTTTCACTACTCTATGATGCATGCAAGAAGTAACAAGAAGAAAAAGAGATGTTCTTTTTAACTTCTGCTAATGGTTTCTTTTTGAAAGAAAGATAGAAGAGGGGATGCAAGAAGAGAATCTAATGCATCTATATGAAAATTTGCTTTTTTTTAAAAAGAAGAAGAATGAACCCAAGGAAAACTCCAAGGGTCCCACCAGGCATGCCAGAATGTTTCTCTAATTTTTTCACTAATTACATTTAGATAAAGAAGAAACTAAGGTTAAAGGTCTTGGGTTTGACGTTACCAAGATTAAGTGTGCACCGTATCCAAGCGTTGTGAGAGCTCCTCTTTGGCTGTGGAGGAAACACCTACAATAAGAAAGAAAACTCAAACAAGGAGAATGTTAGAGGAGGATATGGTGGACTGCCAAACTACGCGCTCGGTCCCAGAAGTGTAAAGCTCTGTGAGGGATGACAGTCCACTATTTAATGAAAAGAGTTTTTTATAAAAAGAAATGATGAAAGACTAAGAAAGAGAAAAATAGATAACGTGTACCTATTCTCTGCAGTCAGTATGTCACAGTCACCAATGTCGGTATTCCTACTGAGGTCAGTTGGTTATGCCGACGTCAGTTTTGTTACCGATGTTGGTAGGGGCAGTGGGCCTTGGATGAGTTTCAAGGTATTTATGTGGTTGACAGAGGAGTCTGTAAGTTCAAAGGTTTGTGCAGGATTGCTGGAAGGTGAATAAGGTCTAAGGAAGGGCAAAGGTGGAGGATAAGTGTGAAAAGAGGGTAAGAATAAGAGGAAGGCTTTTCAGCCTCTCCATAAAAGAATTCAGGTTTCTCTCAATAGTTCTTAGAAATATCAAATATAAACTAATTACCAATGTATTCTAAAATACTAAAATAAGATAGAATACTTAGCTCTATTAGATGAAGAACCAGAGGTGTCAGGATGTTTATTCCCGTTATGGCTGATGTTGAGGTTCTCGTATAGTGTTTCAATCCAATGTCTGGAGTGACTTGTGCAGAGCTTCGATAGTCAGGAAGATGATCAATGAGTTTTGATGCTTGAGGACTCAAAGTGTGCATGTCAATCTGTAAAGAGGCAGGGGGGCCCAGCTCAATGTTAGAGCTCGGGTTATGTAACCGACGTCGGCGGTTCCGCCAGTGTCGGTTGAGGGTTAACTGACATTGGTGGAGGGAGAATAGGTAAAAGGGAGCTCTTGGCTCGTTTCTCCATCTGCCAAGTGCCTTTGCCATTGGAGAACGGTCAAAACAATGGCTTATGAGGCATGGAAGTTAGTTAAGGAGTTAAGAGGGGGTTAGAATAGGCCATGGGCAGTTAGGATTTAGATGACCTAGTCTCAGGGTGACTCATAGGTTAAGAAAAGGTCTTAGGGTGAGGTGTCCAAGGTGAGGTGTCTAGGTGAGGTCATTAATTTAAAATAAGTAGTTTATTTTAAATTAATAAGGTGTATAAGTGTTTATAAGGGGACCAAGGGGGGGTTGACATAATGTTGGTGTCTACAGGTACATAAATAGGGCCTATCAAGCCTAAACCCACCAAATGTGATAATATATATATATATATATATATATATATATATATATATATATATATATATATATGGAATGTGTGAGTAGTAAGTGGAAAACTAGTAGAGAATGTAATGTGTTTATTAATCAATGTGGTGTGTGAAAAATCCAAAATAAAAATCTCAAGATTGGGTGTTTTAAAATGGAAGTAGGGGGCGTATTTTAATGTAGTGAGTTATTCACTTTTATCTTTATCCTTAAATTTGACATGCATTTGACTATCTTTTAATTAGTTTGTTTTTTATTCAAGAAATCAATCTAAAAATTGTATTTAAGATATTTTTATTATTAATAATAATGTTAATATATTTCCTATAATGGCAACATGGGTGGTGGTGGAGTGTAACGTAGTGTTTTATACAAAATTAATTTTTAGTCTTAAATTTGACATTCATTCAACTATCAATTACATTTTATTTATTTTTTCTTACATAATTCAAGTGAAAATAGTAATATCTTGGCCATATCATGAATTTTAAAACTCATTTTTTTCATAAAAATGTTTATTTGAGCTTGACACAATAGAGTAACATATATATGGATGCCATTTATCACCATTCAATGGAAAATTGGTGACGAAGGTAATGGAGTTGTTAATCAATGTGGTATAAGAAGATCTAAGATATTAACCTTGAGATTGATATCTCTCAAAAAAATAGATTTATTATTGTAGATGCTCAAATTTGGTCATGATTACATGATAATGTCAATTTTGGCCCACATTTACCTTACTTGACTTGAGCCCTTAAATTGGTCCTATTTCAACACCTCACCTTATCCTAAGTACTTATATGGACCCATCCATTATAAGTTCTTTTCCACCTATACAAATATTCTTAACTGATAAAACCCCATCTCAACATTTGTACATGCATTTTAAATTCTTAATATCAAACACTAGGTTTCCTAGGTCATAATTGACCCACACAAGTTAGAATCACTAGTTGATTCTAACCTTTATGGGTTGATTTAGCCCTCTAGCTAGTAATGACTCTTTTTAAAATTATAACCATTAAAATCTATTCTATATTTTTAGGATAGGTAGTGTGAAGTTTCACTAATTTGTATTTTTATAAATGCACATCTAAGCCATTTATTCTATAACTTTGGAAATTTCATTATTCAAGCACATTAATCAAAGCTTCCCCATTATTTTTTAATTTGATTCTATTCACTTGAATCATCCATTAGCCAAGTCACAAGACTATTTTATTTTATTCAAGAAAAACATTATCAAGTATTCAAGCCATATTTATGTGCATACAAGTATCAAATCAAAACTATCACACTAAGCACTCTAGGTGGGAGAATTATGTGAGAATTGATTTCCTCTTCAGAGTACTTTGGATACATAAGTATTAATTAATCATCATATGGGTGATTGGGATTAGGTCGGTCCATTACAATCCCCTCTCTTTTTTCATTTTTTCATCTATCATAAGGTCAAGTGGGGTTTCAACATTAAAGAGGTCTAAATTCCACATATAGTTGTATTTCAAATAGGAGCAAGTGATTGTGCCATCAATTTTATGTTTTCCCATGTAGGTTAATATTGAGCCATAGGGGTCAAGAGTAATAGTTGATCCTAAATATTTCTAGTCAATTCTTACCCAAAATAGTGATAATTACTACTTCAATTGCATGTGCATAATCAATTCTAATTTGATAATTTTTTGCGATCTCTCAGTGACTCATAGTCAACATAATAGGCATTAATCATCTAGTTATTCTTGTCCTATGATGAGGCCTAGAATTATCCCTCATCCTGATTATTTATATATCCTATAACACCTTATTATCTTTCCATCCACACCCTTTTTTCGTATATAATAATGATATATACACATATTATATGAATAATGTATATGCTTATTATTTTGGTCACAACTAGTTATCTTTATATAGACTAGTATTATTTAATGGATATAATGCTTATGGTGTTAAAAAAACAAATTGAATAATTCATAATACATTTCTTTCAAGGTGTCTTATACCTACAAATGTGAAGGAGAGAGATCCATTTGACTTGCTAACAATCTCTTGCAAGTGGCTACATGCATTTTTGGGTTAAAACAAACCAATTTTGGAATAGAAAAAAAATGAAATCAAGGACATTATTAATCTTGAATATTATTACATATTTTTATTCCCTTGGAAATATTATACTCTTAAAAAAATGGAATCTCATTTTTAGTTCATATGCAAAATTAATGGCTCCTGGAAGTAGTCCCTAGCAATCTAGGAAGTGATATCCTGTAGTAAGATATGTAGCGAAACCCATAGCAATGGCTATAGGTAACTCATATCAATGGTTTTAGGTGAGTTTTTAGGACTACGATGGTTTTTAAAAGATTTAATTAGATACTCTCATTGGTTTTAAGAATGGAATGGTTCCTAGATTTTAGGAAAATAAATAAGTGGATAATAATAGTTAATAAACCATATTTTTCCTTCATGTAACAGTTATTTCCATTCAAAGTTAGTTGGAGGTTTAGATTTTAAGATCTCTTTAATTATTCAAGGATCTAACTTGATTCATTAAATCTAGGAATGAAAAAATTCAACATATATTATCCATTTTAATTCTTTTATTATTGCAACATAATATTCTATTATTTGTATTGTTGAAATAAAATAAGTTTATTATTGGTATTTTTGTAACCATCTATATTTTGGGCACAAGCATATATCTTTAGTTGTAACCATTGGATTATAAGAATATATTGAATAATAATGTATTTTTTAGAATCACAATGCTTGAGAGTTGGCGGGGCGGGGGGGGTGGGCACGGGGGGTTAAGTGAATCGATCTTGAAAACCTTTCTTTTAATTATGCTGAAGAAATCATGAACCATTCAAACAAACATATAAATCTATCAAGCATAAGAAACTATCCACATAAGCATGAAACACAAGAACACATCACATGTATAGGAAACCCTCAAGGGAAATAAAACCCATATATATATATATATATATATATATATATATATATATATATATATATATATATATAGACTACAATCCTATAAAATAAACATAAAATTTAGTGAATCACCAACCCCACATGGAGCACCAACTCTAACTAGCTAGACTCCCACTTGATTAGGCTTTATCAAGTACCCACTTGTAAGGAGGAACTAACCCCCTAGATGACTTAAAACTAACTCAGACACCCAATTTTTTTATCACCTTTAAAACACTATGTTTCTCAACCAACTAATGATGATCACATCTTTATCTCTTCATACTTTTATCCCTCTCAAACTGTCTTTTAGGCCCCTTCACTCAACTAGGTTTCTTCAAGACTGATTAGGTCATATGACCTTGATATTCATACCTATACCACTTTTTATATATTCATGATAATCCATTTAATTTATTATAATGGTATATAATACCTTATTCCACTCAAGTATCTTATATTTCATTTACTCCTATATCTAATTCACTAACTTTCCAATTAGGCCTAAAAGGCCTTGTTCTTATACAAGCCTCTTGCTCATACACCTCTTTTTTAGCCACACACACATTCCAACTTATATTTTACACACAATATGACTTAGGAAACATTAAAATCAAGAATAAATAATTAAATTAGGTCAATAATTACTCAAATATACAAAATCCTTCTTTAGGTCTCATAGAGACCTAATTCCATTAGGCCTACTTTAGGACATGTTACCTTATGACCCCTTGGAATACTCTAAACATATATAAATGACACAAAATTTCCATAAAATAATCAAATATTCCTTATAAAAAATTATACAATCACCATGACACTTTTTAGGTCCAACCATCACTTGAAACACTTCATTAGCACTGCTCACATGAGGCCTTTCAACACACAGAAAATTCTATCTTGAAAAACTGAAGATAACACATAATTTATCCACACAAAAATAAAAATAAATAACTTATACAAAACCTACATGACATAAATAATATTACCATATGCATTAGACACTTCCATTATTTCTTGAAATTAAGTAGTGTGTATATAAAAAATTTAGGTTGTGTTATTAATTCTTATACTATATATTTGAATGTAATTACAAAAATTAGATTATGAAGTTTAAACATAGGATATACTGGTTGGTATAAACTATACTTGTTTGCTTATTATTTAGGATTATGAGACATTTGATTCTTGAAATTATCAAACTGGTTATTCGTAATTGAGTAGTTGTGCTCATGAACAATTAAGTATGATATTATGGGGTGTCATCAAGTGTACAGGAATTAGAAAATTTTAGTCTAAATGTATATTATACTCAAGTGGTACAAACTATAATTCTCATGTCTATTATAAATGATATTGTGAAGATTTAGTCATATGTTTGATGGACTAAATGTATGAGTTTTGATTATTTCTATGTTTAGCATGTTTTATAACTACTAGTTTAAAGAATTATATTATAGCTACTTATAGAAAATAAAATATGCAGCCTAATATATATTATACCTAGTTGGTATAATATATAGTTGTTTATTTATTATTTATGTGATAAATAATATTGTGGAGATTTATTCATACATTTTACAGACTAAATGTATGCATTTTGATTATTTATATGTTTAGCACATTTTATGCTTGCTAGTAACAAACAATTTGTATGAATATATTGGTTATATTTTTCTTAACCAAATCTTGCATTGCTAGTATTGAGTAAGTGTGAGATAGGCTTCACTATATTACTAGCATCACAATGTCAAATGAAGGTAATCTGATCAAGTGGTGTGTTTGAAATTGACTGATCTTAGAGATCAATAACTATTAAAAATTTTGGCCAAAGTAATATTAGTTAGTCATTGTCATTTCATGTGTATTATTTACATGTTTATGCAATATCATGTTATAATGGATTTTTTTTATGGTACACTGCATGTTCTCAAAAATCATATACCACACAAGTATTAGCTTATCTCTCTAGATTCCCACACCATCACTATCCACTCATATATGAAGGGAGAGCCATTCCCTAATGGGGGATTGTGTAGGATATTGATGGTTTGTGGTTGTATAAAAATACTTGGATGATGCTTTTCTTCCCCACATTAGTACTACATTGGAGATGACACTTGAGATTTTTATAGATACTAGAGTTTGGGGAACTCATGCTCTGTGGAGATTTGTATCTTGTATCTTGTATATTATATTATAATTATTATTATTGAGACATTATTTTGATGAGATGTAATTATTACTTATTGTACCATGATAATAGTGGTTGCATGTTTGTACCAACCATAGCTGGACATCTATAATTACTTTCTATATTTAGTTATGTTTTGCTTCATACGATATTAGTAATTAGTGATAGAGATATGTCACATAATTAAGTTACATTTATCATACATAGAGAATTTTATTTGGATCAATAATTATATTCTTGTGGTGTAATCTAATGAAAGAATACATTGGCTAAATTTATATAAAAAAATTATCATGTTTTTCTAAGTCAAACTTAGTGGCATTGTTACATGCGGTATCAAAGTTGTGGCTCAAACTCTAGGACCTAATGAGTCCAATAGAGTTTTTTTATCCTTTTGGTTACTAAAAAGGATAATGTTGAAATCTATAGTATTCAAAGAGGTTCCTTCAAATGTCAAAGAGAGTAGCCCTCTATATAATTTTAACTGATTTGCCACCAAGCAAGCAGCAAAGTTGGATTAGATTCTCATAGCCATGAATGAAACCAAGGACCAAATTTTATCCCTAGAATAATAATTTATGGCCATGAATAATAAGAACATCAGGATGAACCTAGAGACATGTAGTATTATACTAATTAAGTAAAGTGTATTTTAGACTGGTGGTGCCTCAATGCCAAATCATGTTACACCATGATTGGATTTGTGAAGTTTAGTAGATCTTCATGTATGGCTTGATGACTATTGTAGGTAATAGACATCCATGATTTTTGGAATTATGTTTACCTATTTTAATGAAATGTTATGTGATACATTGAGTGTGTTCCCTTAGGAGCATTCATACCCCCTTAGAGAGGTTAAAGGTTTGGTTATCATGTGTATCGATGGTGATGGTTGTATACAATGTTTGGTAGGTAAATACATATCATAGTTATTGAGTCATAAAATAGAGATTCCTATAATATTTTTGATCACTTAGATTGAACACCTCGAGAATGATTACATTCTTACTTGGTAACCAAGTCACCTTCACCACTTGTGTTTAGTATAGTGAGTGTTCAAAAAGCATGGGATGATTATCACTTAAAAATATGTGCATTTTAGATAGATTTTGATGCCTTATGTACATTAATCCTAGGAGGGGGAATCCTAAAATGCCGCATATGGATTATCACCACCTAATGTGGTGGAAATTCTCCTTATAAATGAGTGTAGTTATATTTGTTGAGGATTCTTATGTGTAATATGGATTGGCACCCCATATGTCTATGTGGATTGGGAAGAGGGGTCATCTCACATAGCTAGCATAGAGATGATTTGTTACTCTCTCACCCTCTTTGACATCATTATAAGCCCAAAAAGTGGATGCATATCTTCATGATGTTGATTAAGTGTTCCCTTAATCATAAATTTTTTTATGAAATGTTATTTTGACAATATTCCTTAGAGTTCATGGGGATAATGTCTTCTACTTCTTGTCAATAGAAAAATTTTAGGAATGGAATGGATTGATGGATCTATGTGGTTAATATTTTTCCTATCAGTTGTGTAAATAGGTTGTGATACTATACGTACAGGTTTGGTAAGTGTGTAGTAATTAATGCAACTTGGGTTGTGGTGTTTTCCTCATACTATGTGAATGTATTTAAGAATTTTGTCATCGGGATTGTTAGCTCACTAATTTTCACTTGTGGCTTTTTAGAGTCACACTTTTTAGTGATACTTTATTTAAACTTGTGAACTTTGACCACATGAGTGGTAAACCTTAAATTTATATTGGTTCTAGATTAATATTTATAAGTTGATTATAATCTTTATGTTATGACTCACCCTTTATTAGATTGGTATTATTATCATCTTGATAAAAACATGTTGTTTTTATGAGTTATTTATGTACCTTTTTCCTAGATCGAGTATGGAATAGGATGTGTGGAACCTCTTGTTAGTCTAAGAGGTTTAGATAAGCTTATAACTTATTGCATAACTAATCAAGAAAGTAGGGAAACATTATCTCACTTTTTAATTTTATAAGATTGTAAAGATTTTGTGATCCTTGGCCTTTATTTTTTATATTAATTTTAACATTAATTCCTCTTAACTATTAATATAACAGAGATGGGTTAAGCTATGAAATTTGATACTAGTTGTGTTTGGCTAATGGCAACTTAATGTAATTATGAAATGTTTGTATGATTTTACTTGTGATGGATATTGAAACATATTGAATTATTTAGCATATAATATTGTACTTGAGGATCTGTTAGTATGTATTTGTGAATTCATCAAACCATGTACACATTTTGGGGATCATTAAGTCATTGAGATCTAAGGGATGAGTGGTAAATAAGGAACGTGAGTAATAAGAGATGGTAATGGATCCTAGTTAGTCTCTCATTCACTTGATAGTTACTAAGTTTGGATTTGATAAGGAGAGCTTGTCAAATCCAAAATTTAGCAAGTATTACATGTCAAATTTCAAGTGTATAGTCGTACGAATGTATACTGATGAATGTTTATTCTTTAATTTTGTATACATTGGAAATGTATTATTTCTAGTTACTATTCATCATCATACTTATTAAGAGCTAAATGAAGTAGTGGTAGAATTGACATGACATAATTATCAATAGCTACATGGATTAGTGATGGTATTGAGTTATACACATCATTCTTTCCAAGTTATCTAGGCATTTTTCTCTAGAATGAGAAAAACACTCTCTAGATTAGAGAGGAATGCATAGGGGTTGGAAAGTTTTGCGTAAATCCCCCTAGCCATTTGTTTTGGATTTTATGATGATTTCATGTGATTATTTATGGAGGTACACACCACTGAGAGGGGGATGAATCAGTGGTTTAACAATATTACAATCTAATTCTCAACTCTTCAAGCTACATAACCAATCATATCAATATGCAAGATAGATGAATCAAAGAAAAAGCACAAATAAAACCATAACACAAAGATTTATGTGGTAAACCCTCATGGGTAATAAAACCCACTCTCAAGTATACAAAACAATAGGCTATAGTCATAAATGATGATTACAAACAAAAGACTTTAGTGAAGCACCCACTTCACAAGGAGCACCAACCCCTAAAGATGACAAGCACCAACTTGCCTAAGATGTTGAGCACCAAAACAACACCTATAAAATTAAAAAATATTGAACTCTAATTGATTCTAAATATAATAGATAAACCTAAAATAACACCCTTCTCCAAGTCTGCAACTCCACACAAGTAACCAATCACCAAACTATCTCTTCAACACAAGCAAATAACTACTCAAATCTTTCACTTATATTCAAATAAGACTTTATAAATATGATAAAAATAATAAATAAAATAATAAAATTATGTTGAGTATAATGAAATTTTTATCTACTCAATCTCATACAAACATTAGTCATCAAGACCCCCAACAACCTTTGCACAAGGTCTTCAAAAATCAATATACACTTGCTTGTCTAACTTCATTCACACACCCAAAAGGCATAAATCATCTTGTATATATAGCATTAACTATTATGGCTAGTCATATCAATTTAGAATACATTATAAATAATTATTCATGTCCTTGAAGGTCATCCATGATTCTCTACACAAGCTTTTTATACCATACCATGAACTCATCTCACAAACAAAGCATAGCCCCACTTATGTGACTATATTTGACTAAATAAAGATTATTAAAATATTAAAAATTACTATATAATATCTTCAAGAGATATTAAATACTCTCCAATTATAAAGAATACTTGATCTGACCATCTACCCTACAAACAAACTCAATCAAATATGCCCTTATAAATATACTAAAAATAATCAATAGAATCAAAAAATTATGTTGAGTCTAATGAAATTTTTCTCTACTCAATATCATACAAACATTAGTTATCAAAACCCCCAATAACCTTCATACAAGGTCTTCAAAAATCAATATACATTTACTTATCTAACTTCATTCAAACACTTAAAAGGCATAAATCATCTTTTATATATACCATTCACTATTGTGTTCAGTCATCTCACTTTAGAATATCTTATAAATAATTATTCATGTCCCCCAAGGTCAGCCATGATTCTCTATACAAGCTTTCTATACCATACCATGAAGTCATCTCATAAACACCTTACAAGTGAAACATAGCCCCACTTGTGTGAATATGTTTGACTAAATAAAGATTAGTCAAATATTCAAAATTACTATAGAATATCTTCAATAGATATTCAATACTCTCCAATCATTAGGAACACTTGATCTAACCATTTGCCCTATAAACAAAATCATTCAAAATAGGTTCATTTTGCTAGCAAAACCGTCATGGTCAACTATGATTCAACCATTAAATCGACTTCAAGTGACTATGAATAATAATAATCTCATGTAAAAAGGTAATACATCACCTTTAAAAGCTTAGACCTATTCCTATTCACGGATTACACCTTCCAATTCCACTTTTCACTCATATCACTCTTTCTCACTTAAGACACCATTTCCTTCATATCAACTAGTCAATCTTAACCTTATATAACTTTGACACAAAAAGATGAATCTCACTAAAAATTTCATGAATATTTGAGACAACCCCTGGGCTTCAATAATCAACCATTAGATCATCTGGTCATTCATATAAATCTTCCTTAGAAATAAAAATACTATTAACAACCCATTTTATATGGGACCCACACACTATCAAGAGACCAAAAATATTTTCTCAAAAACTTGAAGGAGTCCTATAAAACCTATAATCATCATATTTTATCACCTAATCCATTTTGATCCCAAACCATCAAGATCTTCTCTATCAGGTCTAAGACTAGGGTTTTTACACACAAAAACCTGCTTAGTTTCTTAACGATCGTTCATAAAGGATAGGACCTTAATATATAAAATAATTCTTGTAAAATATTCTTAAGTACCCTCCCAAAAATCTACAAAAGGCTCATCTCCCCACGTATACCTTACATGTGCTAATGAACATAAGAAAGTCCTTCTCAAGCTCACTAAATACCTTTCTAGCACCTCTTGAAGATTTTAAACCAACTTTCAGAATTGTTAGCTCAAAATATAACCTCAAACCTCATAAAAATTCTTGAAAAAACTTTCTTGATCATCTCTCATGGAAAAAAAAGCTTCACCAAAATGAAAATACCCTTTGACCCTTCACAAGACCTCATAATCCCACCTAGGCCAACTAGGCTAATGGTCAAACTGCCTTATAGACTACTAGCCATATTTTGAAAAAAATAAACATAACCTCTTATAAAATAATAAATTCCTAACATGCATATTCCAAGCATATTAATCTCCTCATCATGTCACACAAGCCATAGTGCTCAAAACCTTATAGGTAATCATGTATGATCAAGCCTACAAGACATAAACTGACATGCATACCATATGAAGGCCATATGAAGGAAAAATTTGAGAATATAACACTTTAGGAATAATTCAAACATCATCATACAAAGCTCCATTCAACCATATAATATCCACCTAGGACACCTATGCACATCCTTGCAAGTATCACATTGTACTAAGCATACTATGCTACCATGCTCCATTTTACTAACATCACAGACCACTTTGTCATTGTTAATGCTTCTTATACATCAATGAAAACACCTATCATCAATATCCCAAAAATCTCCCCCTTTGTCACTGATGGAAACATACCAAATCCTTCTCCCCCTTTACCAAAATGACAAAGTGGGCTCATAATGATGAAGCAAAGAATCTGAAATAGTTTCAAAGCTAACATCATACAAGACTCACCTTTTGAATATACTGAGGAAATATCCCCTATTATATTTTAATTAAATTACTCCTTGAATACCATCAAATAACTTTCCAATCATGAAAAATCCTCATACTGGTTTATAAGCTATCAATATCCTTGGACTTGTCATTAATTTATAAGGCACCATAGGTCCCCTTAGGACCCTAATCCACTTTAAAGGCTCCCCCTTTGTCTAAATAACCAATTCACACCTATATAATCTTCAATAACTACTACCATCAACTCAAACATCAACATGAGTAACAAAGCACCATGCAAGCTCACTTACCATTATTCACAATGCACCATATAGAATAGTAAAAGAACTTAAATCATAGCACCATAACTATATCACACTTATAATAGGTCAAATTCTCAATTGGAACCAAAAAATTCTAACCTTATTTGAAAATATGTGACAAAATTTCTCAAAATTTCTCAATTTCTCCACTAGGCCTACTTAGACCCCTTATATCCATATCTAGCCACTACATACCTCATATCTCTTTGAAATAATCACTTCAAGTCATGAAACTTAAAATTTTCATACCACTACCATTCCCCCTTAGGCATGCCAATAATGAGCCTCAAAATCATCCTTCTTAGCATACTTCCTTCTTTAGCCTACTAGTCAATTAGACCTTCTAGTGAGCTAAAACTTGAATAAAATGAAATATACTCACTTCCATACTAGTATAAAAGTTTATTAAAATACCCATTATTCCCATTAAACTAATTTTGAATCTTATAGCCTCCAAATCCAAGGTTTAACCACTTTTCCAAACATGCCCAAATCATTAGGCCTTCAAAGCAATAGTTGGTCAAAAGTCAACCTTAAATAAATGCAGACACCTCAGATAGATACCACACCTAGATACCATAAAAACTAATTTCCATGCCAAATTTAAAGCCTCCACACCTTTGGGAACCATGACTTCCTTTACACCACCAAGCACATGTTCTTAAGAAGAAAAACTAGTGACCACTCAAAATGCTCCACCTGGTGCAAAATCATTCATTCACATATGAAACCACCTAAAACACATATTAAACACATGTGAAAACCTTCTTAAGAAAAAATTACTTCATGACACATCTTCATTCTTCAAGTGACCCTTGAAACCAAGCATTCTGGGTAAACAGAGTCATCATCTACAACAAGCACCTTAACCAAATTATCAAAATCACACCTAGGCATCTTACGATCATCTCCAATCTATCTACCCTTATTTAACATCCAAAAATAAATTTAATCACTCATTAGATACATTTTATCCACCTTAAAACACTATATTAGCTATCTTGGCACTTTCTAGGTAGTCATCACTACAAAAAATGGTTAAATCAGACTTTTGACCATAAAACACATATCTAAGCTCATCAAGATCTCAAACCACCTGGAAATGACTCATGAAAATCTTTCTCAAGACCTCATACAAATCAATTCTTCCTTTTCCTTAAAATCAACACTCAATCAAGGCATCAAAATTTGATCAAAAAGACACTTTAGGACTAGAAGACTTGAACATGCCTCTTGAACAAACAACCAACCACAACAACTAAATAAATTCTTTTGATTGATTACTTCACCTCTCCCAATGACTCATTATTCATTCAATCAAGAAGGAATGACACCTAGATAGGATCTTATATATTCAAACATAGCTTTAGGTAATAGTTTAGTCATTATATCTACCAATTGTTCCTTAAAAGGTACATATTCTAATTTGACAACTTGATCACTAACCTGCTCCTTTAGAAAATGATACTTGATAGGGATATGCTTAGTCTTACAATGCATCACTAAATTCTTTGAAATTTTTATGGCACTATTATTATCACATAGAATAGGATAAGACCATCTTGACTTAATTTATAATCTTCTAAGGTCTACTTCATCCATATGACTTGAGTACAACAAGAAGCTACAATAATGTATTCATCATCTACAGTAGACAAAGATACTAAAGATTGCTTCTTGCTTAACCAGGATACTAAGGATTCAACTATGTATAACAATCCTCCACTATTACTCTTCCCATCATCAACATATCCTACCCAATCAGCATTTGTATAAGATTGTAGCTTGAATTACTTACTCCTAGGATACCACAAACCATAGTTTATGGTGCCTATGAGATACCTTAGGATTCTCTTAACTTCCTCCAAATGAGGTTCTCTAGGATCCACTTGATATCTTCCAACCACACTTATTTCTTGTATAATATTAGGTCTAGAATTGGTAGAATAAAATACACTCCCTACCATAGATCTATACAAGGATTGATCAACTTTAAGAGACTCATCATTCTTACTTAATTTTCATCCTATTTTCATGGGAGTACTCATGGGTTTGCTATCTAAAATATTGAATTTATCAAGCATCTCCTTAATTTTTATGGCTTGAGAGATAAAGATCCCTTTGTCTAGTTGATTTATCTACAATCTTAGGAAGAAATAAAGTTATCCCAACATAGACATCTCAAATTCAATTTTCATTACCTCTATAAAGTTTTTACTCATCTTATCATTTACTGAACCAAATATTATGTCATCCACATATACCACAACAAGAAATAAATGTTATCCTTCTAAATTGATGTAAATATTGATATCTGCCACTCCTTTTCTGAAACATTGACTTAGGAGATACTTATCTAATTTGTCATACCAATCTCTAGGAGCTTATGTGAGGCCATAGAGAGCCTTCTTTAATCTACCAAAAAAAAATTGATTATCCTTTATAGCATAATCCTTATTAAACTCCATAAAAACTTATTATAATTTTCCATTCAAAAAATTAGATTTAACATCCATTTGGTATACATTAAAAATTTTAGAACTAGCATAAGCTAAAAATAGTTTGATAGCTTTTATTCTAGCTATAGGAGCAAAAGTTTCATCAAAGTCAATCCCTTCTACATAATCATAACCTTTACATACCAACCTAACCTTTTTTCTTACTACTTTACCTTTTTCATTCAACTTATTCTTATATACCCACTTTGTTCCAATCACATTCTTTCCCTTAGGCCTAGGAACTATATCCCAAGTGTCATTTCTTTTAATCTGATCAATTTCTTCATGCATATCACAACACCATTCCTTTTCCTTACTGGCTCTTATGAAGATTTTTGGTTTATGAATAGATTAAAATTTTGAATAATGTTGATCTTGATTGGACAAGAGTCTTCTCCTGGTCTATATACTAGCATTCATATCACCAATGACTTGAGAAGTTGGATGATAAACCTAAGTTCTTCTTGAAGGAGATTTAGTATCAAGTCTAGTATCTTCTTCATCATCTTTATCTGATGTACAGATAGATTGGTCTTTATTTTTAGTAATATCAATATTTGGCTCACATGACTTCAAACTAGGATTTTTGGTAGGACCACTTTCATCAACTCTCACATTAGAACTTTTAACAATTTTATGAAGTATTTTTTTGAAGCATCTATAAGTAGAACTAATAGAAGAATACCCAAGAAATATACCTTCATCATATCTAGAATCAAACTTGCCTATATTTTCTTCATCCCTTTTGATGTAACACTTACTTCCAAAAACTATGAAATATTTGACATTTGTAGCTCTATTTTTCCATAGTTCATAAGGGGTTTGGTCTTTATTCACTCTAAATTGACATCTATTAAAAATTTAGACTAAAGTACTGTTAAGCACAAAATATACTGAGAGGGGGGGTGAATCAGTATATTATATATCTTATTAAACTTTTCCTTTATTAAATTCCACTTAATCAAACATTCAAGATATGCAATAAAACTCAAACAATAAACACCACACAAGATAGAGAGAGACACCAGATATAATGTGGAAACCTAATGTGGAAAAAACCATAGAGAATCAATCTCAAATATATTCATGAGAACAAACCCACAGGAACACCATACCCCTTTGCCGAGTACCAACCCAGCTACAATTCGTGAGCACCAACCCACATGAGCTTCAAACCCCTTTGTCGAGCACCAACCCACGGGAGCACCAACCCCTTTATGTATACCACACACCTATCTCTCAATGTTGCTATCTCAACAAATGATAGATCAATACAACATCTCCTTCCTCTCTCTCACCTTTTCTCTTCTAAGCTAGATAAAATAAATAAAAATCATATTCATCTCTCACAATTTCTCTTCTAAGCTAGATATTACAATATCAAATCAACCTCTCACTCTCATATTACAAATGGCTTCTCAAGCCTTTATTTATAGCTTTTCAAATAACCTTTGGCCTTACCCCTTTGTGACCCTTCAATCCTCATGGAAAATGGCACCAATCTTGGATGATCCTTCATATCCAAGCATTTGAAAAGTCATATGGTGACCCTTCATGACCAAAAACATCCTTCCCACTTTTGTCCTTATCTTTGGTGACTCTTCGTATTCCTCAAAGTGTCCCTTCATGAGAAATTGTGCCTTTACTCTTTTGTCTTCACTTGGTGACTCTTGGTATTCCCCAAGATGACTCTTCATGGGAAAATGTGTCCCATCCTTCTTTTGTCTTTATCTCGTGGCTCTTCGACTTCTCCATGGGCCCTTCTTCTGTCTCATATGCAACCAAAAATATATTCATTAATATTAAATAACTATTGACTCACATTAGCCAAGATAAAAAATATTAAATGCAATGGGGCCTTTATCATCAATAATGCTAAACCTTTGACATCAATGACAATATTTCCAACAAGTACTTGTAACCTCTTCCCAAAAACCATCAGATAACTTGGCATCTTGAAGTAGCATTTTAGACATCTCCTAAACTATTATATTCTTTCTTTCAACTAATCCATTTTATTGTAGAGTTCTAGCAGCTGAGTATTGTCTTTCTATTCCATAATTATCACAAAATTCATCAAACTCATTAGACCATAATTCTCCACCTCTATTTTCTCTGGTACACTTTATCTTTAACCCTTTTTCATTCTCAATAAGGGATTTGAGAGCTTTGAACTTAGTAAAGGCTTCTGATTTTTATTTTAAGAAATAGATCCAAGTCATTGTTGTGAGTTCATAAATTAGAAACATGAAATAGTAATTACCTTGTAGACTTTGAGTCCTCATAGGACCACATAAGTTAGTGTGAATTAACTCCAATGTTTTGGTAGTATAAAACTCCTTTGTCTTGTATCTTCTCTTTACTTGTTTACCATGGAGACAAGACTTACACAAAGATTGAGGAACCTTAGAAATCTTGGGCATATGTCTTACAATCCCCTCTGGATTAATCCTTGTCATATTCTTGAAATTTATGTGACCAAGTCTTCTATGCCATACCTAGCTTTTTTCTACTTGACTCATCAAACACTTTTCTCTTTTGGATTCATGATTCTTATTTTATGACCTATTAATCTTGGAAAGAAGTATACCATCTTTTCCTTTTCTAATTTCACAAAAATCATCATATAAGGTCACAACATTACCTTTTTTACACATCTAAATAACACAGAAGATTTTTCTTTAACCCCTCAACATATAAAATATTTTCAGTCTTTGAAATTCCATTGTCTAAATTCAAATTTCCCTTACCTCTTATAGTAGTAGAGTTATTATCACCAAACCTAATAGCACCAGAGTTTTATTTCTTAAGAGTGATGAATTTACTC
Source organism: Torreya grandis (assembly GCA_037957365.1). Classification (NCBI taxonomy): domain Eukaryota; kingdom Viridiplantae; phylum Streptophyta; class Pinopsida; order Cupressales; family Taxaceae; genus Torreya; species Torreya grandis. Next base: position 787,201 of record JARHVA010004491.1, read on the forward strand.
TTATATCATGTCATATTACTAGAACAACCACTATTTATGTACCATTTCTTATCCCCATTTTCTTCTGAATGTAAAACAACTTGAACAAACATGGATTCTTCATTATGGGTCATGTTGTACCTTGGAAACACCTTTAAAGATATTAAGCCTCAAAAGGACCTACTCTGATACCAATTGATGGAGGTACACACCATTGAGAGGGGGGTAAATCATTGGGTCAACAATATTACAATCCAATTCCTAACTCTTCAAGCTACTTAACCAATCATATCAATATGCAAGATAGATGAATAAAATAACAAGCATGAATGAAACCATAACACAAAGATTTATGTGGGAAACCCTCATGGGGAATAAAACCCACTCTCAAGTCTACAAAACAATGGACTATAGTCATATATGATGATTACAAACAAGATACTTTAGTGAAGCACCCACTTCACAAGGAGCACCAACCCCTAAAGATGACAAGCACCAACTTGCCTAAGATGTTGAGCACCAATAGAAAACCTATCAAATGAATAACTCTTGAACTCTAATTGATTATCAATCTAATATAAAAACCATACAAGAACACCCTTCTCCAAGTTTTCAACTCCACACAAGTCACCAATCACCAAGTTATCTCTTCAACACAAGCAAATAACTCCTTCTCAAATCTTTCACTTATAATCAAATATTCCCTTATATATATACTAAAAATAATCAATATAATCAAAAAATTATGTTGAGTCTAATGAAATTTTTCTCTACTCAATATCATACAAACATTAGTTATCAAAACCCCCAATAACCTTCACACAAGGTCTTCAAAAATCAATATACACTTACTTGTCTAACTTCATTCAAACACTTAAAAGGCATAAATCATCTTTTATATATACCATTCACTATTATTTTCAGTCATCTCACTTTAGAATATCTTATAAATAATTATTCATGTCCCCCAAGGTCAGCCATGATTCTCTATACAAGCTTACTATACCATACCATGAAGTCATCTCATAAACACCTTACAAACAAAACATAGCCCCACTTGTGTGAATATTTTTGACTAAATAAAGATTAGTAAAATATTCAAAATTACTATAGAATATCTTCAAGATATATCCAATACTCTTCAATCATTAATAACACTTGATCTAACCATTTGCCCTATAAACAAACTCAATCATTCAAAATAGGTTCCTTTTGCTAGCAAAACCATCATGATCAATTATGAGTCAACCATTAAATCAACTCCAAGTGACTAGGAAAAATACTAATCTCATGGAAAAAGAGAATACATCACCTTTAAGAGCTAAAATCTATTCTTATTCATTGATTATGCCTTCCAATTCCTCATTTCACTTTAATCACTCTTTCTCACTTAAGACACCATTTCCTTCATATCAACTAGTCAATCTTAACCTTATATAAATTTGACATATAAAGATGAATCTCACCAAAAAAATTCATGTATATATGGGAAAAGTCCCTAGCTTCAGCAATCAACCATTAGATCATCTGGTCATTCACATAAATCTTCCTCAAAAATAAGAATACTATTAACAACCTATTTTTGTGGGACCCACACACTATCAAGAGACCAAAAATTATTTATTAGAAACCTAAATGAGTCATATGCAACTTATAATCATCATATTTGATCACCTAATCTATTTTGAGCCCAAACCATCAAGATCTTCTCTATTGGGTCTACGACTAGGTTTTTTGCACACAAAAACCTGCTTAGTTTATTAACAATCATTCATAAAAGATAGGACCTTAATCTATGAAATAATGATTGGAGAATATTATTAAGGACCCTCACCAACATATCAAAAATTATTATCTCCCCATGAATACCTTGCATGTGCTAACGAACATAAGAAAGTCCTTCTCAAGCTCACTAGACACCTTTCTATCACCATTTAAATCTTTTAAACCAATTTTAACTTTTTAGCTCAAAATCTGACCTCAAACCTCATCAACATGATTTAAATAACTTTTTTTACCATATCTCATGTAAAAACAAGCTTCACCAACCTCTAAACACCCTTTAACCCTTCACAAGGCATCTCAAGCCCACCTAAGCCAACTAGGCCAATGGCCAAACTTCCTTGTAGACCATTATCCATCTCTTGAAATCCATAAACCTAGCCTATTATAACCTTAAACATGTCTAACATTAATATTCAAAGTACACTAAAATCCTCATCATGTCACACAATCCATAGTGCTCAAAACCTTATAGGTAATCATGCATGATCAAGCCTACACGACATAAACTGACCTGCATACCACATGAAGGCCATATGAAGGCAACCCTTAAGCATATAACACATTAGTAAAAATTTAAAAATCATCATACTAAGCTCTGTTTAGCCATATAATATCCACCTAGGATACCTATGCACATCCTTGCAAGTATCACATTGTACTAAGCACACTATGCTAACATGCTCCATTTTACTAACATCACAGACCACTTTGTCATTGCTAATGCCTTTCAGACATCAATGATAACACCTATCATCAATATCCCAACACTTATGTTTGAATATTAAACTCTTGAATTTAATGAAATTATTATCGAGATATATGGGACCCTTCAAGGTGTTATAAGTGATCAGTCATGTAGCATTTAGGTTTGCATTGTCACTAGCCCTAGATTTATTACATAATGTCTTCCATGTTTCTTATCATAAAATTTATATAGTAGATCCTTCACATTTTTTGGATTAGAATGCTTTGTAGGCTATAGACCCCAGGGTGGTCATGGTAGAACCAATTCAGAGTAACTAACACTCATAAACTTTATTTTCATAATATGGAGATGCCACAGTGCAAAGTCTTGTGGGACCAATACTCTAAGGATAGCTCTACTTGGGAGGAATATGATGAGTTCTACAAGAAACATGCACCTTTATGTTTTTGATTTGATACTTTATACTATATTAATTTTATACTAAACAATGTTTTTAATTTATAACTTATGTTTGAATAAGTGTCATCTGGGAAAATAACTAGCTTTAGGGGGAAGGATGTTGCATCTTGATTCATCGCTAAGCAAATTTTTATGATTATCCATAGATATTTATAGTTAAAATTTTGATTTAGTTATTTTTAGCTAAGATATTGTTGTAAATATTGTCATTTATGTCAAAGGTTTAGCATTGGTGAAAAAGCCCCATAGCATTTAAAGGTGTTTTTAATATTCATATCTTGGCTAATATGTGTTAATAGTTATTTAATATTAATGAATATATTTTCGGTTGCATATAATTCAAAATATGGGCAATAGAGAAGACAAAGAGTCATAGGGAAAAGACAAAAGAGGAATGGGATGCATTTTCTCATGAAGAGTCATCTTGAGGAATACCAAGAGTCACCATGTGAAGACAAAAGAGGGTATGGCATATTTTTCCATGCAAGGATGTGAAGGGTCATGCAAGTTTGGCATCATTTTCCATGAGGATTGAAGGGTCACAAAGGGTGAATGCCAAAGGTCATTTGGAAAGCTATATATAAAAGCTTGAGAAGACATTTGTAATATACAAGAGAGTGCATGGTTTTGTAATTATTTTATATAAAAAAAGAGGACAGAAAAGTAAGAGATATTGTATATTTCTATCATTTTTTGAGTAAGAAATATTGAGAGATACTTGTGTTTTATACACAAGAGGTTTTGGTGCTCCTATGGGTTGGTGCTCACAAATCTTTGCAAGCACTTGGTGATCCTGTGGGTTAGTGCTCACAAATATTTGTTGTGTCAGTACTCAGCAAAGGGGTTGGTGATTTTAAACTTTTTAATTTTATTTGGTGCTCATTCATATACTTGAGATTGTTCTCTATGGTTTTTCCCACTTTGGGTTTCCATTTTAAAATGTGGTGTCTCTCTCTCTATTTTGTGTGGTACATGTTATTGTTTTAGTTTTATTGCATATCTTGAATGTGTGATTAAGTGGTTAAAGAAAATAAATTATATTAATTAAAAGATATATAATATATTGTTTCACCCCCATCTCAGTATATTTTATGCTTCATAATTGGTATCAGAGCAGGTTCCTTTTGAAAAAAATTTTACAACTTGAAGGTAGATTAGGGAAACCATTATGGTTGAATCACATGAAGATTTTTCTACAAATAAGGCACCTTTGTTTAATGGGACAAATTATGCTTTTTGAAGCATAAGGATGATGACTTATTTGATGGATCTTAGATTCAACATTTGGCAAGCAGTGGTAGAGGAAAATGAATGGCCATAGACACTTGTAACTACACCAATAGAAAATAAGGCAAGTGAAAATAATTCTAAAGCTTTAAATGTTATTTTATGTGATTTATGTGAATCATAATTTATTAAAGTTATGCAATGTAAATCTTCTCATGAAACTTGGGTAAAGCTTGAGAATATTTACAAAGGTGATGGAAAGGTTCAGCAAGCTAAGCTTCAGACTTTCAGAAGATAGTTTAAGAGTTTGAAGATGGAAGAGGAATAAAATATAACAACTTACCTTTTATGGGTTGATCAAATAGTTAATCAGATTCAAGGTCTTAGAAAAAAGTTAGAAGAATCAATCATGGTACAAAAATTTTTGAGATCTCATCCATTGAGATATGATGCAAAATTCTCGACAAATAAAGAGATGAATAATTTAGCCAAGCTAAAGATGGATGAGTTTCATGGTATTCTTATGGCATATGAGATGTAGATTGAATGAGAGAAACCCTCAAAGAGAGAAGTTGCTTTCAAGACATCAAAGAAAGAGAAGGCTAAGATTCAAGAATCAAGTGATAGTTCTAGTGATGATGAAGATGACAATAGAGCTCTATTCATTTGCAAGCCAAAAAAGGGCACAGGTAAATATCAAGGAAAATTACCTTTTAAATGTTTTAATTATAGAAATATTTGACATTTTGTAGCTAAGTGCCCAGATAAGGGTAATGGTGATAATGAAGAAGAAAAGTCTACATAAAAGAAGAATTTAAAAGGAAAATTCAAAAAGGGATTCAAGAAGAAGAGTTTGTATTCTAAAGATTCTAGCTCAACCGAAGATATTGGAGTTAGTGATTCAGAAGAAGAAGATATTATATTCATGGCTATACATGAAGATGCCTTTGCAATCAAAAGTATAGATGATCAAAAATAAGAACAAGATGAATCCAAAGTGAATCTAGAAGGATAAATTATTTGTGCCTTAGAAGAGTTAAAATCTCTTGAGAAGAAGAATCGAAGATTGAAGCTCCAGATCAAAAAAAATGAAAAGAAGTAAAAGGAAACAATTGAAGATCTACAAACACAATTTGAAGAAGCTAAGAAGAATGAAAAAGATCTAATGACACATTTGCAAAAAATAATTGAAGAATTTGAAAGGTATGTTATTTAAATTGATTCTTTAAAAGTATATCTTGAGAAAACAAATAAAGCAATCAATGATAGAGTAGCTAATGATTCAAAATTTGAGAATAGCACTAATATGTTGAATAAGATATTAGAAATTCAAAGATCAATATCAGATAAGATAGGTATCAAATTTGAAAAAGAGAAAGGGGAGGCCACTAACTTCACAGACAAGGTTAACACAAAAAAAGGAAAGAGATATGTTGAAGCTCTTACAAAAGAGGAAATAAAAAGGGAAGAAGTTAAGAATATAGAGAACATCTCAAAAAAAAAGGTTGGAAGGAACAGAGCTACAAAAGGTAATCAAGTCAAAGATATAAAAATAGATCCTATTTTTATGGTTACTATTTTTATTGTAATAGATATGGTCATAAGAAATAGAATGTCAATAAAGGGATAACAATTTTAGAAATAAGGAGAAGGAAACTCATGCAGAGTCAAGTAGAAGCCACAACTCTTTTGCTCATTTATCAAGATTTAATGAAGGGCCACAAAAGAGGAAATAAAAAGGGAAGAAGTTAAGAATATAGAGAACATCTCAAACAAAGAAGGTTGGAAGAAACAGAGCTACAAAAGGCAATCAAGTCAAAGATATAAAAATAGATCCTATTTTTATGGTTACTATTTTTATTGTAATAGATATGGTCATAAGAAAATAGAATGTGAAAAAAGGGCTAACAATTTTAGAAATAAGGAGAAGGAAACTCATGCAGAGTCAAGCAGAAGCCACAACTCTTTTGCTCATTTATCAAGATTTAATGAAGAGGCCATAATATGTTACAAGTGTAACAACTTCAGACATATAGCCTAGTATTGTAGAAGCATGTTCGAGTCATTCAAGAAGGACCAAAGTTTCAAGGCTTTATTCATCAAGAAAAAAGTTTAGACAAGTTCATGGTAGAAGAAACAACCTAAAAAATATATGTTGGTACAGATGACTTTACATGCAAGAAATGAATAAAATCCATGGTTCATTGATAGTGGATATTCGAGGCACATCATAGGAGACAAGAGTAAGTTCATAACCTTGAAAAGATCAATGGTGGCATAGTGAAATTCATAGATAATACTACTACCATAATTGTTGAAAAGGTACACTAAGTTTGGATAATGGTAAGACTAAAATTGAAAATATTTTATATGTAGAAGGTTTTCAGCATAATATTTTGAGTGTAATTAAAATATGCGATCAGGGGCACACACTAAATTTTTATACAAAATATTATGAAATTAAGAGAAAAGATTCAAATGTGTTGATTATAGATGCTCAAAAAATAGGCAATAATTTGTGCATGTTATCAGACATCAAAGGTCAAAGATGTTGTTTAAGTCAGATTGAATAAATTTGGCTATGGAACAAGAGAATGGAACACAAATTTTGACAATCTTATCAACATCATCAAGAAGCAAGCAATCAAAAATCTTCTAAAGATTACAAAGCCATCCAACACATTTTGTGAACCTTGTCAGCATGAAAAGAAAGCCAAAAGATGGTTCAAAACAAAAGAATACTCGACCACTCAGATGTTAGAGCTTGTTCACACTTATTTGTGTGTTCCTATGAGAACTCAAAGTACTCAAGGTAAAAAATATTTCATGTTGCTTATTGATGATTTTTCACGTATGACTTGGGTAATGTTAATAAAAATATATATATAAGCTTTCGGACATTTCAAAGCATTCAAAGCATTAGTTGAGAATAAAACTGGATTGAAGATTAAGTGCCTAAGATCATATCAAGGAGTAAAATTTATGTCAAATCAATTTATTGATTATTTTAAAGAGCATAGAATAAAAATATATCATTCAACAACTAAACTCCATAGCTAAATGGAGTAGTTAAATGGAGAAATAGAACAGTTCAAGAGATGGCAAGGACAATGCTAAATAAATCCAAGATACTAGATAAATATTAGAGAGAGTCAGTTGGTATAGTAGTGCATATTCATAATAGGGTATTATTGAGAGTCAATAGTGACAAGACTCCTTATGAGCTATGAAAAGACAAACCAGCTATAGTTGATTATTTTAGAGTTTTTGATAATAGATGCTTCATAAAGAGAATTATTGAAAAATTAGGTAAGTTTGAATCTAGAGTAGATGAAGGTATATTTATTGGTTATTCTTTAAAATATAAAGCTTATAAATTTTATAACAAAAGAACCAAGAAAATAGTTTAAAGTGCAATTTTCAGGATAAAAGAAGATGGAGCACAAAGAATCAGTGATCCACTAGACATTCCTGAAATCATTGAAAATGAAGATTTTGAAGAATAAAATGAAGATGAGAAAAAGGATACAAAAACCCCATCCAAATATGTCCAGATAAATCATAATCAAAGTGACATCATTAGGGACATAAATGAAGAAATTCACACCAGAATAATGATGGTAAGTGAATTTGAGAAAGTTAATTTCTATTTGTTATCTAAAATTCAACCTAAAACATTTTCAAAAGCTAGACATGAAAGCATTGGGTTAAGATAATGGATATAAAATTAAATCAGATAGGAAAGAATGATACTTGGGAATTAATGCCTAAACCAAAAGATCACAATATGATAGGAACAAAATGGATTTGCAAAAATAAGTTGAATGAAAATGGAGAAGTGACCAAGAATAAAGCAAGATTAGTATATAAAGGATATGCTCAGATTGAGGGAATAGATTTTGAATAAAATTTTGTACCTGGAGTAAGGTTAGAGGCTATTAAAATGTTTCTTGCATATGCAGTGTTTAAAATTTTCAAAGTGTTTCAAATGGATGTCAAATTGACCTTCTTAAATGAGAATCTAGAAGAAGAGGTATACATTGAGCACCCTGAGAGATTTATTCTCTCAAATATTAGTATCCATGTATGTAGATTGAAGAAAGTACTATATGGATTGAAATAAGCTTCTAGATCTTGATATGCAAGACTTGATAAGAACCTATAAGATCAAGGTTTCAAGAGAGGATTTGTTGATAGTAATCTCTACATCAAAATAGAAGGTGAGCATCAATTGATTGTTGTGGTATATGTTGATGACATCATTTTTTGAGGAAACATTGAAAATATGACAAAAGAATGTTTTGATAATATGCAAAAATAATTTGAGATGTTTATGCTTGGAGAATTGTATGAGTGGATGATCTTTCTTCCTCAGTGATAGCTTAGTATCATGGTTAAGCAAAAATCAAAATTTAGTATCACTTTCTACAGCTGAAGGAAAATATATTGCAGTGGTATTGTGTTGTACTCAAGTGCTTTGGATGAAGCAAACTTTCAAAGATATCAAGGTAAAATATGATGAACCTATTTCTATTTTTTTTACAACACAAGTGTTATTAATAATTCTAAGAATCTAGTGATGCATTCAAGAACAAAACATATTCCTATCAACCATCACTTCTTGAGAGAGTAGGTTACAAATCAGCAGGTTAAAATAGAATATATCAATACTACATATCAGATTGTAGATATTTTCACAAAGGTACTACCAAAAGACACATTTGAGTATATGCAAGAGAATTTGAGAGTAATTTATTTTACTTCCTACCATTAAGGATCAACATCAGTTGAGGGGGAGCTAAGTGTTAGCTCCAAGATAGGCCATTTTCCATTGATGTCAAAGGGGGAGAACAATAGAAATAGGTATAGGTGAAAAAATATGTATAGGGAACATGTACAAAATACTATAGTAAGGGGAGTTACTATATGTTTTTCATATGGTAGTATGAGTAGGTTTCAGGATGTGGTAGTTTTAGTTTGAAGTTGCCATCAATGACCAAGGGGGAGATTGTTAGAAATATTTTCATTGATGTCAAAGGTTTAAGATTGGTGATAAAGGCTCCATAGCATTTAATGGTATTTTTAATATTCATATCTTGGCTAATTTGTGTTAATATTTATTTAATATTAATGAATATATTTTTGGTTGCATATAAATCAAAAGAGGGCCCATGGAGAAGACAAAGAGTCATGGGGAAAAGACAAAAGAGGAATGGGATGCATTTTATCATGAAGAGTCATCTTAAGGAATTTCAAGAGTCATCATGTGAAGACAAAAGAGGGTATGACACATATTCCCATAAAGAGACACTTTGATGAATTTAAAAGGTCACCAAGATAAACTAAAAAGAGGAAAGGACACATTTTCTTATGAAGGGTCACTATGTGACTTTTCAAATACAAGGATACGAAGGGTCATGCAAGTTTGGCATTAATTTCCATGAGGATTGAAGGGTCACAAAGGGTGACTTCCAAAGGTCATTTGAAAAGATATAAATAAAGGATTGAGAAATCATTTGTAATATGTAGGAGAGTGCATGGTTTTGTAATTGTTTTATATAAGAAAAGAGGAGAAAAAAGTAGGAGATATTGTCAAATTATATCATTTGTTGAGTAAGCAACATTGAGAGATAGTTGTGTTTTATACACAAGAGGGGTTGGTGCTCCTATGGGTTAGTGCTCACAAATAGTTGTTGTGTTGGTGCTCAGCAAAGGGGTTGGTGCTCCTGCAAGTTAGTGCTTGTGAACTTTATAATTTGAGTTGGTGCTCATTCATATACTTGAAATTGTTCTTCATGATTTTTCCCACTTTGGATTTCCATGTAAAAATTGGGGTCTCTCTCTCTCTCTCTCTCTCTCTCTCTCTCTCTCTCTCTCTCTCTCTCTCTCTCTCTCTCTCTCTCTCTCTCTCTCTCTCTCTCTCTCTCTCATGTGGTGCATTTTATTGTTTCAGTTTTATTGCATATCTTAACTGTGTGATTAAGTGGTTAAAGAAAAGAAATTAGATTAAGTAAAAGATATATAATATATTGATTCACCCCCCTCTCAGTATATTTCATGCTTAACAAATATGAGTTATAATTTGTTATGAGACAATTGAATATTGGTTTGGTTACATGATTACATTTTTATGAGTTATTTTTAGTGTATATTCTTACATTATGATCATGATGAGTTATTATTTCAGTTTTATTTTATGATGTGTGTGTGTGTGTGTGTGTGTGTGTGTGTGTGTGTGTGTGTGTGTGTGTGTGTGTGTGTGTGTGTGTGTGTGTGTGTGTGTGTGTCATGATGTTATGAACTAACTATCGGCATGTCATGAGTTAGATGTAAGAGAGATTCATCCCTTAGAGATTGATGGAGGGAGAGCATCATCAGAAAGGATGACATAGATTGAGTTGTTAAGAGATGACAGAGGAATGTCTAGAACCCTACACAAACCACATTAAATAGTACATATTAGAATTATAAATGTTAGTATGTTTCTGATGATTGGTTGTATTTAAAATTATTTATGCATGGTTAGCATAGTGTAATGATGATGAAAAATTAATTTTTTGTTTGTGTTATGTAGTATTTTTATTAATTCCTTATGACTAACTATTTCTATTAAATATTTATTTATTATTAAGTTAAATAAAAATTATAAAAATAATAAATAAAATTAAATAATAAGAATAAAACAAAGTAAGTGTTTTAAATGAATAAAATAGAAAAAGAAAAAAAGAAAAATCATAGGATATAAATAAAGAAAAAGGAAAAGGAAAGAAAAAATCTTAAAAAGTAAAAATCACCATACTCTTAGAAAAAGGAAGGAGAGAATGGAGAGAGGGGCATGACATAGAAGAGAAGGTATATTGGATAAGAAGGAGAGAAGACAAAGAAACAAAAGGGATAGTTGAGCATATTTCCAGGTCGGCAATACAATTGATTTTTATGTGTTCATGTTAAATACTATATCCATTTGGTATTGTTTAGTGATCTATGAGAACTTGTATATTTATAAAACTAACCTTTTGGAAGATAATAACATCAACTCATATAGTTGTAGTATAGTGATAGGTTATAGATAAAACCATTGATTAACATATATGCACAATAAGGTTTACATAGAGGCACAAAAGTATTTTGATAAATATACATGTACAAGGTTAAGTCATTAAGAATAAAAATATATATATTTAACTGGACATTATATATGATTTAGGTATGGTGATCTGTATGGCAATCTGCATACATAAATAATAAGAAATACAATTATACAGATAGAAATATGGTGACAAATTTGGTTTTTAAGTATATAATAAAACTCATATTTAACTAGTAAGTATAAACCAATGATCATAAAATAATTTTCCATTTAGACTAAATATTCATAAAAACATATTTAACCAAATGTAATGTACTAGTTTCGCTATGATACATAACCAAATATAACATACTAACTAGTTATGTATTGATGGAAGATCTCACTGGTCATGATGTTATACATACTCATGGAAAATATTATATTTAACTAGTAAATATAGCTCATAACTATGTCATATGTTAATCGGTAGAAATTCAGAAAGAATATATATAAATATAGAAAATAGCATAATAGTTTTGCAGTGAACTTGTATAAACATAGGTGATTTGTATAAATCTATATATTTGTATGCAATGAACCTTTATAACATAGGTGATTTATATAAATCTATATATTTGTATGCAGGGAACCATAACTATATACAACGTTGATATTTTCATAAATATAAACAACAAACTAAACAAATGCAATGATATGTATAATTGTATAGCAATATGAGTATATAAAATATTAAATCTTGATCTGATTATATATGAACTTAGGTATACCAGGTTAATACTCACAAATCTCATAATTGTGTTATAATAATATATGGTGATCATACTATATATTATTCATTATTTATTATGATTTTTAATTGTATGGCTATAGAATAAGGTATGTAATTGTAACGATATGATGGTAATATATATTAATTAATAATCATTATTATGGTATGGAATTATTTATAGCTATAATCTATATATGAGAATATGGTGATTATATGGCATTTACTTATAATTAAGTTAATACTAAGTTATTTGTATCATATGATCATATGGATTACTTGGGTACTTGGGCATTTATTTGTACTTGGGATTTTAAGGTTTTATCTATATTAATCCCAAGTATTAAATCAAATCATAGCTCTAAGCTCTACTTAAATACTTATGGGAAGATCTATATATATATAAGTAGGAGAATAAACATTTACGTATAAGTAAGTATGTTCCTATAACTATGGTATAAGATCATATTATGAATTATTTAATTAGTGGCTTTAGTCCATGCTTACTGGTGCATTTTGACTTTTGGGTTGAGTTAATGCTATAATGAAGGTACTTACTATCATGAAATATGCCTTTTTCTTCTATTTTATCTATTAAAAGGTGTTATCCATCAAGAAATGTATCCTTTGTTTGTCAAAGTGGGTTCATGATTTGGAAATAGTAAAAATAGTAACAAGGGTTTATAAAATGGAAAAACTCAGTAATAGATCATGACTGTTAATATAAAATTGAAGAATACTTCTAGTATGGTAGAAAAGTAATTGTGTATATATTATGTAGGGTACATAAATATATGAATTATAACTATCTAATAGCTTAGGTACTTTTATTTATGTATAGCTTATGTACACATTGGGATGCATGTCTATAAGTATAGATTTTGATTGACATATTATCCTAGATTTAGTGATTTGTATATTTGATGAGACTTTACTATATCATATAAGAGAAAATTGTATATTTCCAAGTACTTATATGTGAACCAAAATATGAAAGACTACATTATCTTGAGAACTTATATACAGAGTTATATACGCTTGAATATATCTAGATGAAAATCTATTTGTTTTAGGGATAAAAACTATGAAAGAGAATTACAATGTTGAATCCCTTATCTTATAACGATCGTCAACATATTTTGTGAATAATAAAGTTGTAATGACTATTGAAATCATATGGACTTCTTGATTAATAAATATAAATGGCCATTGATATAGTATTTATATATCATTTGTGTGCTTATATACAGTACATATTATGTTGTACAATTATTGGTATATAGGAAACATATTTATATATGGACTTAAGTAGCCATATAAAAATATTACATATATAGGTGTATTGGGTCATATGCCTATACTTATAGCTAAATGGATGGTTAAAAATAAGTCATAATTCTTCTGAGGGACCAAAAACTATAACCATATGGAAATCATCTCCTAGAAATGGAATGATTTTTTTAATGAAATATTATAATGGCTTTATGAGTTATATGATTCTTTGCAAATATTAATACTGACTTCTTGAAAGTGAGTAGTGTGTACATAAAAATCGTGGATTGTGTTATTATTGGTTGTACTATATATTTGAATATACTTATAGAAATTATATTATGAAGTTTAAACATAGGATATACCTGGTTAGTATAAATTATACTTGATTGCTTATATGATTATAATACATTTGATTCTTGAAATTATCAAACTAGTTGTTCAAAATTGAGTAGTTTTGATCATGAATAATAAACCATGATATTATGGGGTGTCATCGAGTGTATATGAATTAGAAAATTTTAGTCTAAATGTATATTATACCCAAGTGTTACAAACTATAATTGTTATTTATATTATAAATTATATTTTTAATATTCATTCATACATTTGATGGACTAAATGTATGTGTTTTAGTTATTTCTATGTTTAACATGTTTTATGACTATTAGTAGAAAGTATTGTATTGTATCTGCTTATAAAAATTAGAATATATAGCCTAATATATATTATACCCAGTTGGTATAATATATACTTGTTTGTTTATTATTTATGTGATAAAGAATATTGTGGAGATTCATTCATATATTTGATAGACTCAATGTATGCATTTTGATTATTCCTATGTTTATCATGTTTTATACTTGTTGGTAGAAAAAAATTATATGAATCTATTGGTTATATTTATGTTAAATAAATCTTGCATTGTTGGTACTGATTAAGTGGTGAGATGGACTTCACTTGCTTACTAGCATCACAATGCTAAATGAAGGTAATTTGATCAAGTGGTGTGTTTGAAATTAACTGATCTTAGAGATCAATAACTATTGAAAACTTTGTTCAAAGTTATTTTAATTAGACATTGTCATTTCATGTCATGTTCTTTTGATATCATGTTAGAAAAAATTTATTTATGGTACATTGCATGTTCTTAGAAATCATACAACACATAGGTACTAGCTTGTCTCTCTAAATTCCTACATCGTCACTATCTACTCATCCATGAAGGGAGGGCCATTTCCTAATGGGCGAATGTTTGGGGGATCGCTGGTCCATGTTTGGTGTGGAAAAGTGTTTAGATGATTCTCTCCCTCTTCATAGTAGTACTTCATTAGAGATGACACTTGAGTTCCCCATAGATACTAGAGTTCGGTAAATTCATGTTTCATGAAGATTTGTATCTTGTATCTTGTACATTATATTGTAATTATTAATATTGAGACATTATTTTGATGATGTAATTATTACTTATTGTACCATGACAATAGTGGTTGTATGTTTGCACCAATTGTGGCTGGACATATGTAATTACTTTTTATATTTAGTTATGTTTTGCTTCATATGATATTAGTGACCAATGATGGAGAGAAGTCACATGCTTATGTTATAGTTATCATACATAGAGTATTTTATTTGGAACACTAATTGCACCAATTGTGGTTGGACATATGTAATTACTTTATATATTTAGTTATGTTTTGATTCATATGATATTAGTGACCAGTGATGGAGAGATGTCACATGCTTATGTTACAGTTATCATACATAGAGTATTTTATTTGGAACACTAATTAAATTCTTATGTTTTAATCTACTAAAAGAATACCTTGGTTAATTTTTTTTTTAAATCATGTTTTTCTAAGTCAAACCCGGTGGGGTTATTATAAGCTTTGTATTTAGTTATTAGTCCTTAAGGGATAAATTATTATATCCATTTTATTTTAACTTGGCATTAATCTTTCTTCTCTTGGCCAATCACATAACATTGATTTACATGTTGTAAAAATGTATAAAGATTTTTCAAAGGTAGTAACAAGTTTCTAACAAAGAAAATAAAAAATATTATTTCATGTGCTTTAATTGTTCCAAAATGTTATATGTTATTAGATGCTTCACATCTATTGAAGCACTAAAATTATTTTCCTCTATCAAATTGGCAATTTGGTATAGTTGTGGGTTGTTTTTAATGTGCATATTAACTTTAGAAAAGTTTACTAAATTAGTTGATGTCATAAGACTGCCATCACATAAAATATTAAATGAATCACTATAGGGGTTCTTGCTCTGTTGCATTAATGTCTAATGTGTATATTTATTTTTTTACTGATTAAAGTATTATGTTTTGGACACAATGATGATGCTTTGGACATAGTGATGATGGAGATGTTTAAGTGGAGTGTAGGATGGTTAGCTAATACATATTCATCACTCTAGCATTCCCTAAGCTAAAAATAATAATGAAGAATACCAACATGTTGAGAAGCATGATGTCATGCCTAGAGGCTCAAGTTGATCACAAGGCAGCCATGACGTATTTGATTATTGTGCATAATGTCATGAGATTGATATTGGTAGTGAATGGAATTGGTACACTATGATCATAGTTGAATCTATATACTACATTCAATCTACTTCTACAATAATCCCAATGAAACAGTGTCATTATTTTGTCCTCAAAAGTGGTTTTTGTTTCCTTCTCTACCCATGAACTATCCTATATTATCACCTATGTATTAAGATAGATATAGTGTGATTAGATGTGATCATGTAAAAATTAAATGTGTATAACATGCATGGGTGATGGTTAACAAAATTATTGGTTTGTATCAGGAGCCATAGACTCTTGAAACATGTGATCTATTTATGAGGTTATGGCTAGATATGATTCTGATGTAAATCATTAACTTACACTTGATAAAAATATAGTAATATATCTCATTGAAAAATTATGATCTGTAATTTCAGTATATTCTAATTGAATTTGATCTTGTGGATGTAACACTCATGTATTTGTTAATGGCAAAAACTAGGGCTTAGAATCAATAGAAAGGAATGACACTATTAATTATGATGAAGTGAGTAACTACTCATAAATTATCTAATCTCAAGGGTTTAGTTTGTGTTAATATTATTAATCAATTTCAAATGCTCGTGACATTTATAATGGCATTGACTTCACTTCATCATTTTTTTTAAATGCATTTTAACAATATTAATACACTGAAGCTTTGATTTATAATTTTGTGTATTTTTTTGACATATTTTAGAATGGTAAATAAATTATTATTTTTTCAATGAAAAAATAAGTTTTATGTTCCAATAATATTTGTATAGTGTCTCAATTATATCTATAAGATAATAGGTCATAAAACTCATTACTCCATCCTAAAAGACCAAACTAGGGTGTTCAATAATGTACTCACTTTTATTATTAATTATTCACACACTCATGAAGTTTTTGGGTATAAATAGACCCAACTACTATAAATTTCTCATATCTAAAGCTCCACTACTAATTAGTTTCAAAAAATGGAATGTCATTACATCATAGGGCTTGTAAAACTCAATATTCAAAAATGAAACATAACAATTGGCTTCTCAAAGTGAACACATGGTCTGCCCTTGAAATTTAAAAATATTTTGAATTGTGTTGGATTTTGGTTGTCTCATTTAGAGTTTTAAGATTATAAATTCCCTCTTTTATTATTTATTTTTCATATACTTTTGTAGATACAAAACTATGTATTTGGGTTTCAGGTTGAAGGAAATCTACATGCAATCGATAAAGAAAGGAAATGAAAAATGGGCAGCTATGAAAGAAGATGGGAGGTAAGACCATACAAATGCTCTAAATTTCCTCACCTTCATTGGTTTCCTTACCTTCATCACTATTTTTTTAATGTAGTACAATAGCTTGGGCGGAGAGATAGTAAGTTTTTTTATATTTATAGATGTATTGTACATTTTTATTTTCTTAATTTTCTAATTTATAATTCAATATTTCATAGAGGTGACTCTAACACTAGTTCCAGTCAAATTTTTACATTTTTATTTCTCAAGGATGAAGCTAATATACATGCATCTTTGGTTGGAAGCTCTTTTGGTTTCATTCTCATCATACTTTAAAACCAAATTAGTAGAAACATATGATCATTTTAGGTACTATAAATAATGAATTTTATTTCTAGGTTAAGGTAGTTGGGTTACATTAATGATTACAATCCTTAGTCAAAGAAAATTAAATTCTAAACCTAATTATTAAAAATATTTTTTTTCTTTTATTTTTTTAATATTATACTTCAATTTTTTATGAGAATTTTAGAAGGCATTTTCAATTATTTTCTAACTCAAGGTTCCTAACTATAATCTAAGAACATTATATTCTAATAAATGTCATGTAATGTTTCTTTTTCTGCTTCATGAATCTCTAGATGTCTTTTTAATTGCATTGTAAAGGCTATTGAATTTTGGTGATTTATTTACTATATTGATGCCAAGAGGAATACTATGCATATTCATATAGTGCACATCAAATTTATATTGGTTAGTCTACTTTTACCCATGTCTTAGCTTTCAATCTCCTAGCCCAAGATTTTATCTTGACATTTTCATGTTTGGAAAATCTTTGACATTTCAAATACAGTTTATGATTTACCTTATATTCAATGGACAAGTTGGGGTGTTTTCTTTTCCTCCTTTAATTGTTCATATTTTATTTCTAGAAGCAATTAGCCTATCTCATGTACCTTACCACCATCAGGCCCAATTTCTTATATAGATTAAAGGTCTGGCTCAATAACTGCTTTGCAATGTGGACGTTTTCTTTAACTACTATTCAACATCAGAAAATTTATTTAAACTTAAATTGATGAGCTTATGTGTATTTCTATTATATCTAGCTTTGGTAAATGTCTTCAATAGCCAACAACCATCTACTATTTAGACCTTTAAATTTTGTGTGTGTGTGTGTCAAAATTATTAATTCAAATCACTTTTTAATATCACATCAAATTTAAGTGCCTGGTAATCCTTGAAAGTGCATTTTTTATTATTACTATGCATGTTTGGATTCTCTATACACATTTTTGTATATCCAAACACTATCTTAATCTAACACAAGTAGCCAATTAATTTATTTTAGCATATTTCATCTCATAGGCTTGGCTTTCCCAAATAAGAAATAAATTCATGATAACCCAACCATGGTGACAACTTCCAAGTCTTGCTTATTTTTCATATTATACCTGAAAAGAGGCAAACATTTTCTTTTTTGAATTTAAATTTATAAATTTCACCATAAGATGATGAAATATGCTTATTCTTTTAAATTTCAAACATTAATAGATCTTATTCATAGAGTTTCTATTTCAAACACTTTGTTGATTAAATGCAATTAGAACATTTTGGGGTTTGATTTGGATGTTTTATTTGTTCTAAAACCTTTATGACAGAAGTTCATCTTCAATGTTTAATCAATTTTGAATATCTTCACTTTAATCTTAGATGCACAAAGTTTTTTCCTTCTAAATACAATTGATATCATTTTTAGCAAAACTTTTTCCATATTATATTTTCCATTTTCAGATTTGGTCATGCTTTATTCTAGCCATATGAACTAGGAGAGAACCTTGGAAAAAAAGGAACTTCTAAAACTATCCAATAAAAGGAGAAATTAAAAGAATATAATGATATCTCCATTAGTGTGCATATAAGGCACAGCAAGAACCAAGCTTCTACAATACCCTCAAAACTACTTTTCACTCCTCCCGCAGGGACTTGGCACTTTGTGCACTCATTTACATTAAAATTAATACTCTAACCCACATTACATTTATAATTATTATTATAAATCTTCTCATCCAAAAAACATAAAAATAAAAACTACGACTTAAACAATTAAATGTAAAAATAAATAAACTCATTCGCCACCTTTGTAGTAATTACTAATATGTTTTATTTTAAAAATATTTTACTACAAAACTATAAATAAATAAGTGTAATGTTTTAGTCCAAATAAGTTTTAAAACTTTTATTTGTAAAAAAAAAAAATCAAAAGATTGTAAACACCCCACCTTAATGTTTTGATGTGGATTTACATTTACAAATCAATTCAAGTTATCATGCACTTTCTTCAACAATCTTTAAAATAAATTCAATAACCTTAGTGACTCTTGATGACATTCTTTTTGTGCTTTAATTCATCATCTTTGATAATTGTTTAATAATTCCTTATGTATGCAAGAGAAGTTGAATCTCCAAAATGAATTTTAGGCCAAAATAACAAGGTTTTAGGAAAATTGTTTATATTTAAAATTTGTCTTTGAAGTGAGGTGTACTCATTGGAGCAAAAAATTGGGACATTTTGGAAAATTCAATTTTTAAATACAACAAACCTCAGATTTTTATTACAATATTTGTTAGAAAAGATGGTGATTTATAAATAAGAACTTTTATAATATAAATAAGTGCTTATTTTCTTAAATAAATTATAAATTTGAGTATCTTATAGGAAAATATGCATTTTACAAAAAAGAATCATCCAAAATAGATCCACAATGAGAAATATATGGCTCGTAAAATCTCCTTGATTGTAAAATAGTTTTTGTGTTTTAGGTCAAATATATCATAGAAAAAATGTAACACATAAAAATAAAAACACCCTTTTGAACTTCTTGGAATCTAGTTTCCAACTCAAAATTAATTTCTAAAATACATTATAAAATAAGGGAGTAATTAAAAAAAATTGACTAAAGGTATGATTTATTTTTTTGCTTGAAAAATGTGTTCCATATGGCAACACTATAATAGCAGCTCTAACAACAACATAACCTTTGTAAGAGGAGGATAAAGGGAATAAATGATTATTGACTTGAAAATATACTTATTGACTTCAAAATATACTCACACCTCATACAAGATATCAACAATCCTACACACTTTCCAATTCCAATAGTTTTAATAAAAAAACATTAAAAAAATGCCTCTAAAGATGACATGGGCGTTAACAATGCATATATTCCAAGGAATGACATTAGAGAAAGCAACCATAAATATTGGTTAAATATTAGGAAAAAATAAGATATATACTTCACTTAAAAATACTTTCACTTCAATCAACATAAATATGAAATCCCAAAAATATTGTCGTAATTCTTAAATGACATTTACAATATATTTCTTTTGTGTAACATTTTAATTCAAAACTATATAAATAAGCAAGTGAAATGTTTTAATCTTAACAAATTTAAAAAATTTCTACCTTCTTTATTCTTATCTAAATGTGGTATCTCCCATGAGATGTTTTCATAAAACAAAACAAAAATAAATAAATAAAAATTCACTTAAAAGAAAAAAAAAACTATCATTCACTTTCCTTCAACATTCAAGAACTTTTAGCATATTTATATATATAATTATAAGAAACAAAAACCCTATCAAGATCCTTTAACATGTTTTTATATTTAACTCTAGTAAACAAAAACCCTAAGCCCAACATGACTCCTTAACATATTTTTATATATAACTCTAGTAAACAAAACCCTAATCCTAACACTTCTTATAAATAAGAACCTTGATCCCAACACTTGTTTTGACTTTAATACATAAGATGTAATTTTGTAACCCTCAACGAAGTCTCTTGGGTGGGGTTGGGACTATCTCTTCACTTTATTTACATAGAAATAAATTATAGGCTCCATTATATCCCAATCTAGGTAGGCTACCAAAAGTTACATACACCATGAAAATGAGATGTGCTTTGTTTAACAACTTAAAGACACCCATGTCTTGTTTATGAAGCTTTTTTTTTTTTTAAACCTTTTCCACATGTCACCTTTAAATACCCATTTATATTTATAATGGTTAAATATAACCAGTCACATGCATGGATTCTTGTGATGTACAAGTATTACTTTTGCATTTCCCTATGGTAGCCATAGCTTGGAAAATTATGCAAGAATAACCTATAACACAAGAAAAAAATATACATTAGCTATAGCTTAAGGTGTATATATATGATAATCCTTTATATGGTGTCTAAAAGGAGTGGAACTTACAAGCTTGTAATGGCCATAAACTGCCCACTTTTTTATAATCACTAAAAACATTAGCTTCATTGGCTTGAAAGGGTAGAGAACTCAAGAAGCCTCTATTTGCATATAAATAAATAATATTTATCAATAATTAGAGAAAAAATGATGCAAAAGTAAATGGTTTCAGTATGGAGCCTAAAAAATGATGCAAAAGTAAATAGTTTTAGTATGGATCTTATTCTTGCTAACCTGAATCATTATCAGTATCTGAACATGGTGAAACTAAGATCTCAGTAACTGCATGGAAATTTTTAAGCAGAAAAACTTGATTTGGGGACATGTCATCTATTTTATGATACATAATCATCTAATATACTGAATAAATTATACCTACTATTAGTAATTTGAACTGTCAAGGCCAAATTACTACCCCTATCATACGAAACTTTCCTAAATCTGATCAATAGCTCTTTACAACTAGTCAAACCGATGTACTGTGACCTCAAAATGCAAATTTTGGTTAGAAATGTCAAAAATGGTTTCAAATAGAACATTAATTATTGTAATTTATATTTTAACATATCTAAAAATATGAAAATAGATTTTGACCTGAAGTTTGAAGACTTGAAAAAGTCATCTTATATGCTTTTAAGCCTAAAAAGCCACAAAAACACCCCAAACATGCCAATTAGCCCATTAAAACATAGAAAAGGTTATAAATATGAATTATTTCATGTAATGTCACGTTATTCTTCTATTGACTTCAATTTGAAGTAGTGGGAGGCCTTAGTTCTCTTTTAAAAGGCCAAAACAAGCATTTTTCCTATCATTTTGCAAGATAGTATAGATTCCATACAGACAAGGTAGGGGTTATCATTTTTAGGGAATATCCAAGCTTCCATAATATTTTAATGGAAATTCATTGCCATAAAGGCCATAAATTTGTCGTCTATTGGTGTTTTCCTTGTTTGCATAAAGGGACCTACCTATAGGTTTTATGATGGTATAGATTGATGGAAGAGAGTACATATCTAAAATTTAGGGTTAATAAAGTAGACTTAGAGGTATTCATAATGGTCTAATTGGTTTCTAAATTTTATTCTCCAAGCTCATGAACCATTTAGTTGAAGATAGGCTAATATCTACTACCTTGTAACTAGAAAGGCAACTCATTTTCTCCATTTTCTCTTCACCTGGGTAGAGTTTCAAGGCAAATCAAATTGCTCTAGAATCTTGGGGAATTTTTCTATCTTTCAATGGCCTTCTAAATCTGTTATTTAGGAAACTCAAGGTCAAACAAAGCTCACAAACTTATCCAATCAATCTACAATGCAACATGCTTGCAAAGGAAGGTTGTACGATCATGGGAGAAGGTAGTTTCAAATTTTCAAGAAATTCATGTTTGTGGGATTTCCATCATGGTTTTCATGTTTAAATCAGTTTCTCAAGTAAATCCTCTAATAAATCCACTAATTAATTCCATATCCATACTTTCAAGTATCTCAAGAGCCTAATTTAGCATAAATTGAGGATTTTTTGCATATTTTAAGGTTTTTTAAGGAAAACTATGATTCAATTTTGGCCTATTTCCCTCCTTCAATGGTATCTAATTTGTGATGGTATGGTGATTAGGTGTACATTTTCCTATACACTCATACTTTTCTTATCATGTTCATTAACCCTCCTTTCCCACCACCATCCCATCCATCCCCACCTTACTATCCTACACTACCATTTCCCATTTGTTTTATGTCTTTCCACCTTCCTTTCATGAGTTTCAAACATTTTTTATCATCTCACCTCATACTCAGCTTCATTCATTAGTTACATTGTTTAGGAGAGTCAAAGGTTTATTAAAGGTCCATATGAGCATGAGAAGAGGAGGTTATAGACCTTAAAACATCTCTACAACCAATGCGATATCACTCGATAGCCATGGGAATGCATTGTCAATCCTTATGAAGAAGACTTCAATGAAAGTTAGGGCCTTCTTGGAGATATGAGGGCATCAATTAATTCATAATAATGAATAAATTATCATATTCTTTCAATATGAATTTATGTGTGTAACAGTCAAAGCATCATAATTTATGGAGATAACCTATACCAAAAAAGAGGAATACAGTCTTGTTGTTCATGATATGCATCAAGTCAAAGTGGTATTGATATATCTCATATGGTTCATGTTTGACAATGACATAATCAATCAAGTATACCTTATCAATGATTTATTTTTTCATGATGACCTCTTCAAAACCTATTTTAATCTCCTTCTATACAAAACTACACCTACAGGCCTGTGCCTTATGAGGAAAGCCTACTTGGTGGTCTACATGGACTCTTAAAGCTCAATAGAACTAGTTTGATAAAGACATAGACATAGTAAGTAATGAACTTATGAATAAGAAAGATATTAAAGTACATCATAAACTTTAAGGAGGGTTATTTGAGGAGGAAAAGTGACCCTATAGGTCTGTGTCATAGTCACAAAAAGAGGTCTAAAGCTAGGTAAGGTGGGCTTTTGAAGGCAAGGAGACTAGTTTAGTTCACACAAGGCTTGGATATATAAATCTAATATGAACAAAGGAAGAATAGGGTAGATAAAAAAATTCATGATAGTTTATTCAAGTATGATAGCCCACAGTGCCTAATCAAACCCTACAAGCCTAATGCTCAGTCAAGGTGGTGGGTGATGATCATCTTGAAAGTGCCTAATTTCATGTTTGGATGAATCCAAATTTCAAGTTTTTTAAGGATTTTACATATATTTATGGATTATATTATCCCTATAATACCATTCTATAGCAAGCTTAAGGGGATACAACTTTCACAATGGAGGAGCTACAGTCAAATGGGTAAAGTAGTGTGTTGAGGTCCCCCTTTAAGGGTTTTTTGTCTTTATGAAAAGATGTGTTTTCAAAGCATATTTGTCATGATTAGGACTCAGATAAACCTATTATCATGCTCACACTATCCAAGCCCTAAATTCTCTTTTTCTTACCTATACAAGGGCCATTAAGTGGGAAAACACAGTCAAGTACTCAAAAAGGGTTTGTGATCATATGGAGAAGATTGTTTGTTTAGGAATGAATTGCCATCAAGAGGATATTTTAAATTTTCATTAGAATGAGGATTTATCAAATGGATATTTGAGGTTTATCAGGCCTAGGTACAATCAAAATTATCCTTAATGGAGACCTACAGCCACCATAAAGGGTTACATATAGAGTCATATGAGGCAACTATGAGGAGGTAGATTGTAGCATAGGCTAGCATGGAGGGTTGAATGTGATCATAAAGAGTGAGAAGGAAAATTTAGGATGTTTATTGTGGTATAATTCAAGATCATTAAGCTTTATAATAACCAAACACCATAATCAAACACCTAAACACAATCAACAGCATAGTCATATGCTTATAGAGAGTATGGTCAAAAACATTCATGTGAGGAGCAGACCTATGAAAGTGATGTTGAACATACTAATTAGTCATCTACATATTCAAATACTTGATACATCAATGCTATTATCATGAAATTTTTTTCTATGGTGCAGACTTGTACAGATTCTGAGCTATACCATGCCTAATTGCCTTGTTTGGAGGTCAAAGTATGCTAGAAATAGGGGTAGAGGTTATTTTCAAGATTATTGAAGAAACCATTGAGATAAGTGAATATTTTTTTGATCTCAAAACCTCCAAATACCATGAAAATACTTTCAAAAATTCAAAACTCAATCAAATATGTAGATAGTCCATGCACAGGGGGTAATTTTGAAGGAAAACTGAGGATTCTAAGAGCTACAGGTGGAGTTAGGAATTTAAATTTTTTTTAAATGGTAATAAATAATTTATTAACCTTATAAAAAATTTAAATTTCATTGTAAATTTTAATTACTTTCTATTTTATCACAGTCATCAGCATGTCTTTTAGAGGTCTCCATTGGAGTAGGTAGCGTTCTAGGATGTCACAGAGGTTTATAAGTCTAGGTGAAAGTTTAAAAACCATGGGATGATTTTTTTACATCATAATAATACCTTTAAAGAGTGTTAAAACTCCAAATTTTATGTAAACCATGCTCATACAGGCTTTTGCAAGCAAATAGACATATAGGCCAAAAAGGCATTTTTGGAATTTTCAAGAAAAAATTACTTTTAGAGTGTTTTGATAGAATTTTTAAGACACCATAATTATTATTTCATTAATTAATAATCATGGGAAAATTCATTTTTATATTGGTGAAGATTTTCATTTTTTACAGTTCCAAACATCCTTCCAAGCCTCATGTTCAGATGCTCATATTTTTCACTACATGAGGAGTTTTGTTGAAAAATCTTAGTATGTTTTTAGGACCAATATTTAATTATAATTTATGAATAATTGAGTAAATTTAGAGTTTTTACTTTATAAACAATAATTAAGAGTGTAGGAAGCCAAAAATGTAGTCAAAACCCTACAAGCAAATTTCCTCCACATGATAACTTATCATATCTTTTACATGGGAAACCAATATTTTAAAAGATTTTATGGGGGTTATTTTGATAGACATAAATGGAAATATTATGGAATTGGGAGTTTTTTACTTCATGAATCATCATTTTGAAGATTCAGCTTTAAAACCAGCTTAACCCTCAAAAAACTAGTTTTGCAAAAGGTTGATTTTCTTACCATCAAATCACCATGGATAAACCTAAAATATTTTCAAAAATAGAATAGAGGATTCCATAAATTTCAATTTTATGCATGGATTTGTATGGATGAAGTTATAAATTATTTTTTTTGTAGAAAAAAGCACGTACAATGAGGTACATAGTAGTTTAATGAAATATAATCAATGGATCTCAAAGACTAAGACTTTTTATTCATATTAAAATCTTAAGTTTGCTATAAATCATGCTATAAGTTTCCCTACTATCTTGATCAAAATGGCCAATCCATAATAAAATGGAGCAAATGGGCCTAGTCAACCCTGCTCACTAAATGGTGAGAGTTTTCTCATCAAAATCACATATATTGTTATGGAAAAAGATGTTCCAAGTCTGTTTCATTGCTTTTTCAGGTTTCATGGTGTCTTTTTATAGGTTTCATGGAGTTCAAGTGCAAAGATTAGCTTTTAGGCATTTTTGGCCTAATAAGCCTAGTTGTTCAAATAGTCAAGTTGAAGATTGGTATTGGATGGATGTCTAAGGAGCTAGTTTTGAGTTTCCATGCTGAATATATGACCTACTATTCACATAGAGTTTCATGCACATTTTCAGCCTTCAAATTCCCTTTTCATGCAAGGTGGAGTTAGTTGGAGTTGACTAGTCAAAGCTTATCATGCATCTTCCTTGATTTTCATGCAAAGGGGGACATTCTCATGTTCCAACTCAGCTTCCAAATCACTTCAAGTAGAATTATTCATCTAATATTTGGCATATCTTTCCATGTAGGAGGAGGTTTGACTTATCAAGGGGCCTACCATCTTATTCCTATGCCATCTTTAAAGATCATGCAAATTTTATGAAGTTTGAAGACTTTTGATGAATTGTTTTAATATTGTAAAGAGAGTTAGTCTTGAGTTAACTAACCAAGACTAATCCTTCTTCACATAAGATGGGCACTAAAAGGTATATTCTATTGGAAAGTATATTATCATTGATATTAGAGGTAATGACAAAGTGGTGACGTCATAATGATGATGAGGTTGAGCATGAAGTTGTGCAAGGCAGGTTTAAATGCATATGAGCTAAGAGACCCTATGGGATGTTATGAGTGCTTAGAGTGCTTATGAAAGTGAATGGAATTCATCAAAATAGTCATATGAATGTCCAAGCACAAGTAGTCATCTTGATAGATAAATCCAAGTAAGCAATTTTATGACATAATATTACACACGTGTGAAGTTTTGAAGAGTAGTTAGGTATATGGATGGATTCCCTTATGAGAGGTGATCATGTGGTCCAAGTTTTAGGTCTATATATAATGTGTAGCAAAATTTATTAAGGTAAAAAGTTGGATTCTTAGGTAGAGTTCACTAATTTCCCATACTTAGCCAAATTTGCATTATCAAAGATCTAATGTGAGTGTTTAAATAGGAGATATCAATGGTGAGAAATTAATTTGACCAGATAAGGATCTAACGGAGCACGTAATATTTTTAGATAATGATCCAATGACACATGTGAAGTCAATATGTCAAAGGTTCATGATATTACATGCACTAGTGATGTGTCTAAATCAAAATTATTTAATAGAAGATCAATGGCGCATGGGTGTTCATGTAGATGGAGATCCATTATGCATTTTGAGTCAAATAGTCAATGAATAGAAGGCATGTGGAGCTGCCAAGTGGTTTGATCTCAAAAGCAAAGATCTAATATCAATGGTGAGTGATGCAGGTTAAAGTCAAGATACTTATAAGTAAATAAATGTATCATATTTTTTCAAGTTGTGTGAGGACATGCAATGAAGACACATGTTTTTAGATGATTTTACATTACCCAGTGACCATTGGTATTTGAATTAGCAAAGGGAAAAACCAATCTATAATATTTTGCTAATATCTTTTGATCTATGATGAATTTATTGATGGAGTAAAAATCAAAGTTGAATAAGACTTCAATGTGAATATATATAATCTATTTATAATATTTGAATGTTTGTATATTTTTATATATTAATCTCTAAAGTTGATTGAAGGTTTGACCATGCTCTATAAGTGACCCAAGAAGGATAATTAAAGATTTATTGATCATATTTTGATGTCTCAAGATGAACTAAATATTGGAAAGTGTTCCAAAATCCATGAGGACTATCTAAATTTATTTTATAGCTTTTAATAATCCATCTTCAACATGAAAAAATGTCTAGAAGTTGATTATGTTTGTTGAATACACTAGCAGATTGAGTGACCATGTTGTAGGAGTGAGTTGAAGGTTTTCTGGGCAGAATTGAAGAAGAAAATGAGTATGGAGATGTTATATAAGTCCCTAAGGATTATGATAAATTATTAAATGTCATTATATGTCCCTGATCAGATATGGGGACTCAAAATAGCTTGATTGTATTTTGACTGTATATGACCAATTTGAGTGGTCATTTTAAGAGAGTTATTTTGAGTGCTTATAGCCTATGTTGAAGTATCTAAAGCACATGAAGGAATTATAGATATCTTGAATTTTTAAGCTATGTGATATAATCATATGGATATGTGAAATATTTGATTACTTGCTTCTGAAGTTTGAGATAATGTTTTCTGTGTATAAAGACTTGAAGAGCAAGGAAATCTAATTGGTAGGTTCAATTATTGAGTTAGTGTTCCAAGTGGTATGGACCTGTGAAGGAGTGATCAAGGTTATATTTTAAATAGGTTTTATGTGTTATAATAATTTTTAAAGGATGAAGGCAGTCCAAGTAGTCTCACATGTAATGTGTGAGTATGTTGTTTTAGGTCTCACCAAGACCTAATGGTGGTTTGGGGCTATTGAGGTAATGATCAACCTATGAAGAGTGTGGTTCTCACATATTTAAATCATCTTGGTTGACAAGGATGGGTTAAAGGAAGAGAGTGGTATAAGTATAAGGTCTAATTAGATTAATTGTGTTAGTTGAAAAAGAGTGGATTCAAGTGAAGGAGAGAACCTATGAAAGAGAAGGTACAAATCATTTAGGACCAAAATAGAATGAAGAGGATTATTCATGCTTGTCTGATCAAGTTGATGTAGGATGAAACATAGGTTATTGTACCTAATAAGCCTAGAAGAGGTAGTTTGAGTGAGTTAGTCTTAAAGGCAGCTTGAGAGAGATTAGAGGTAAAGAGTGTAGACAAAGGTGGTCATCATTAGTTGAAGATTATTAACAGGCATTTAAGATAATATATTCAAGGTTACTAAGTGGGTGCTTAGTTTCCTATGGGTTTGGTTCCTCCTTACAAGGTGAAACTTTCTAAAATATCAAGTTATTATGAGTGCTCAGCTAGACAGGGGTAGTACCTCCTTGTGGGATTGGTGTGTCAATAAAATAAGGGATGGGTGTTCCTTGATCATTTGGTGAAAGTATAAATGTTGGATATTTTTATTATAGGATTTTAGTCCATCTTGTAGGTTTTAGTGGGTTTTATCCCCCAAAAGGGTTTCCCACATATATCATGTGTTATGTGTTTGATATATCTTCCTTATTCATTGTAATGGTTAATTTGTATGCATCATGCTTATATGTGTTGAATATTTAAGAGTTGGTAATTGAATTAGATTATCTTGCATCACTAATTCACCTCCCCTCCTTAGTGATTATACCTCTAATAATTGGTATCATATTAGGACCTTCTATGCAAGCTTAACTACTTGAAGGTGGTCTAAGGTACAAATATGGATAAGCAGTTGAGGAAATAAAATCTTGAGTTGAGATAAATGGTCAAAAGTCTTGAATAATAGATTAATCATATTGAGATTGGGAAGAATAATTCTAATTCCAAGGATGATGAACATGAGATGAGGCTCAAGGAGCTTAATGAATAGGTCATGAAATATAGAGAAATAATAAGTCATATTTAAACCAAGTTTGAGAGATTAAGTGAAATAGTCAAAGAAGACAAGATGACCATGAAGGATCTTGAGGATAAATTAAGAGTTACAAAGACTAATCTGAGTTCAAAAGAGGAAGAATTTAGACATCTCAATACTCAGTTAGAAGAGACAAATGCCAAGTTGAGTTCAAATCAAGGTGACCATGATAAGTTGAAGTCCAATCTTGATTATATATAGATTATTGAAGAGCAAGCATGTAGATTGAAGGGTGGCATGGTTAAAGAAGCTAATAGGGATAAGGAGACTATTCAAGTTCTTAGAATTTAGTTAGAGGCTGCAATTTTAACTATGAGAGCTAAAGAGGATAAGAGCATTAAATTTAAAACCAAGCTAGTTTAATTAAATGATGAGTAGGAGCAATTTTTTATCAAGGTAAACAAGCCTGAAAAAGAGAAAGAGAGGTTAGATCAAGACAAGAAGGTGAAAAAATTTATTAGGCAACCAAACATTATAAGGTATGAAAGTTCATTTCATGAATCTTTGTTCTCTCCATCTATTATCAAACCAATCTTAGAAGAAAAGGATAATATTGTAGTGGATGAGCATGTTTTTTTATTAAGCATAAGAAGAAAAAGAACTATCAGTATCAGATGACCAAGGAGGATAAATAATATGAGGAGTTATGGCTAACTCCTAGTTTCAAATTATTCTAAGACATTGTGGGTTACAGTGTCTCTATCTAGGCTTCAAGGAGACACTTGATAATTAAGAGGAATCATGGTGGATACTAGTTGAGCTTTGGTTGATGTTGAAGGACAAGAATATCAATTGAATATGTGATTGAGTAAGGAAGAACTAACTCAGTTAGATTGAGTGGCTTGAAGAAAATGTGCATGATGTGAGGGGGAGCATATGTGAAGATGCTTTAGTCATGATAGAAGTGTGAAGATGTCTACTATAATTGTGAATTCAATAATATTGATATGATGACTTGATCAAACCAATTCATGTGTTTTGATAAGTTATTGAATCTTTATGCATGATCAAAGAGAACTTGTGAGTTCTTTAGGTAGATAAGTCCAAGGATCAGAGAAGCCCAAGTTTAGATTGGTGTATGTTAAAGAATAGATGACATGAGATGGAGCTTGATGTTAGGGGGAGCTTTCTAAGCTATGTGAGCAATTTGTCAAGTCCAAGGATTAGAGAAGTCTAAATTCATATTGGTGTATGATAAAGGGGTATAAATTTTTTTATATGCATGAAAATATGTAAGTATAATGAGCTCTTAAAAGTATATTTTAATACATACATGATGTTAAAGGGAGATTGGTGGTTGTTTAGTTCACTTTGTCATTACTAGCAAAGGGGGAGAAAGGAGAAGAAGAGGTTTCCATAAATGAAAAAGGGGGAGATTGTTGGCAAGTATGTTGTCATTGATGTCAAAGGTAATGACAAAATAGTGATGTCACAATGATGATGAGGTTGAGCATGAAGTTGTGCAAGGTAGCTTTGGATGCATATGAGCTAATAGACCTTATGAGATGTTATGAGTGCTTAGAGTGCTTATAGAAATGAACAAAATTCATCAGAATAGTCATATGAATGTCTAATCTCAAGTAGTAATATTGATAGATAAATCCAAGTAAGTATTTTGATGACATCATATTTCACATGTGTGAAGTTTTTAGGAGAATTTAGGTATATGGATGGATTCCACTATGAGAGGTGATCATGTGGTCCAATTTTTAGGTCTGGACATGGTGTGCAATAAAAGTTATTAAGTTGAAAAGTTGGATTCTTAGGCAGAGTTCACTAAGTTCCCATACTTAGATAAATTTACATTATCAAATATCTATGATGAGTGTTTATTCAGCTAATGAATTCTATAGTGAGAAATTAATCTAAATAGATAGGATCTAATGGCGTTCATGATCTTGTTAGATAGTGATCCAATGGTGCACATGAATCAATATGTCAAAGGTTCCTAAGATTTCATGCACTAGTGACATATGTCTCAATCATGATGATTTGATAGAAGATCAATGGCACATGGGTGTTTGTGTAGATAGAGATCAATGGTGTGGTTTGACTCAAATAATCAATGCACAAAAGGCACATAAGGTTGCCAAGTGGCTTGATCTCAAAAGAAAAGATCTAAGATCAATGGTGAGTGATGCAGGTTAAAGTTAGAAGACTTCTAAAGAGATCAATGGAGCATATTTTTTCAATCGGTGAAAAGACATGAGATGAAGACATGTGTCTGTAGATGATTTTGCATTAACTAGTGATCGTTGGCATTTGAATTAGCAAAAGAAAAACTAGTATATAGTATTTTGCTAATATATTTTGATCTAGGATGAATTTATTGATGGAGTAAAAAGAAAAGTTGAATAGGACTTCAAGGTGCATCCATAAAATCTATTTACAAGATTTGAATGTTTGTATAGTTGTATATATTGAGCTCTAAATTTTATTAAAGGTTTGACCATGTTCTATAAGTGACCCAAGAAGGATAATTGAATATTTCTTGATGATATTTTGATGTTTCAAGATGAACTAACTATTGGAAAGTGTTCTAGACTCAATGAGAACCATCTATGTTGATTTTAAAAGTGTAATGAAATTACTTAGATATTTGCACAAAATGATTTTATATTTCATAAAATAAGAAAATATGAGAGATTCACAGTGATAATTGATAGTAGAATAGAATATTGGATAATATAGCAAAGCCACTTCGAGGGGGCAACCTCCACAATAATGCACTATTAGAAGAATACTTCACACATGATGCTTAATGACTAACCACTACCTCTTATATATAGTCTACTTAGACAATGTTATTCCATAGGCTAACCTATCTAAGAACATAGAGAAATGTAACAAGTAAATAAAAGAGGTATGTAAGCCCAAGTTAGCCACACATATCCCTAGACACACCAATGGTTAAGGACATAACAAGCCCTTCCCCTTAAAAATAATTTTGTCCTCAACATTGTGGTAACTCTGGATGTTGATGCACAAATTCTTCATCCTCCCAAGTGGCATCTTCACATGGTAGATTCTTCCATTTGATCAGGTATTATGTAATTGCTCTAAAACGTTGTTGTTTGGTGCGTCGTTGAAGGATCACCTTAGGATCAAGAACAAATTTACCTTCCTCATCCAATTTTGGTAATTCTATTTGAATGGTAACTCTATGTCCAATGACTTTCTTTAGTCATGATACATGAAATACTAGATGTATATGAGTGGATGAAGGAAAATCTAACTTGTAGGCCACACTACCAATTTTTCGCAAGATCTGATAAGGCCCATAATACTTAGGGGATAGCTTGTTATCATTTTTTTTTCTTCAATGGCATATGTTTGTATGGATATAAGTTAACAAAGACCCAATCACCAATGTTAAAATGTCTCTCACTTCTATGTTGATCTGCTTGTTGCTTCATGCAATTCTAGGCCATAGCTAATTTTTTATGCAAACTTGCAAGGACCTCCTATTGATGGTGAATATGTTCTTCAACTACATGAACCTTAGGATGGACCTTAAAGGTGGAAGTGATGAATGGAGGATGGTATTCATATAGTGCCACAAAAGGAGACATTTTGGAAGAACTACGAATAAAAGTATTATACCACCATTCAACAAGTGGCAGCTAATGAACCCATTTATCCTATTTATCAAAAACAAAACAACGGAAATACCATTTTAGACATTTGTTGACTACCTTAGTTTATCCATAAAATTGAGGATGATAGGATGAACTATGATCCAATTGAGTGCATAAACATGTAAATAACTCAGTCCAAAAATTACTAGTAAAAATGGGATCTCTATTACTGATAATGATCTTAGGAGTCCCTTGCAATTTTTGAATTTTATTGAGAAAAGCAAAAGCTATTGTACTAGCAACAAATGGCTAGGATAATAAATTAAAATGAGCATACTTACTGAGATGATCTACCACAACCATGATAACATTTTGACCATCAGATCTTGGTAACCCTGTAATGAAATCCATAGAGACCTCTTCCCAACACTAGCTAGGGATAGATAAAGGTTGTAAAAGACCTAGAGTTTTGACAGTTTTGCCTTTGTTTTATTGATATATCATACATTCAGCGACATATTTCTAGACATCCCCCTTGAGACCGTCCAAAAAAAATCTTGCTTGATCCTGTGATAGTTTTCAAAAATCTTGAATGACCCCCAATTGGAGTTGCATGAAGTTCTTGAAGGATTTTTTGTTTAAGAAGAGAATTCTTATATAGGTACAGTCTATTTTTGTACCATAATGCATTACCTTTCCATGTGAATTTTTCAAATCTATCTAAACCCTACTGAATATTTTGAATCAAATCATGAGTAGTACTATCATGTTCCCATTCTATCATGCTTCCTCTAGCCAATCTGCTTACAAAATGGTTATGGCACATAGCAATGCCTCAACTGATTCATCTTTTCTAGATAGTGCATCTGCCACCACATTGTCCTTACCTTTTTTGTAAAATATTTCAAAATCATAGCCTAACATTTTAGTTACCCATTTATGTTGTTTTTCAAATGACAACCTTTGTTCTAAAAAATATTTAAGACTATTGTGATCAATTTTTACCTGAAAGTGATGACCCATAAAATAAGGTCTCCATTGTTTGATTGCATGAAAAATGGCCATCATTTCCTTCTCATAGATAGGCTTGTGCTGATTTTAACCCTTGAGTTGATGACTTTCAAATGCTAGTGGTCTACCTTCTTGCATGAGTATATCACCCATACCATACCCAGATGCATCACATTCAACCAAAAAAGTCTTAGAAAAATTAGGAGTGGCCAATACTGGAGTAGTGTACATATCCAATTTTAATTATTCAAATACCTAGGTAGCTGCATCAATCCACTGAAAGGAGTCTTTCTTTAACAAAGAGGTAAGTGAGGCTGTAATACTACCATGATTTTTTATAAATCTATAGTAACAACCAGTAAGTCCCAAAAATCCCTGAAGTTACTTGAGTGTCTTAGGAATTGGCCAGTCTACCATTGCTTGGATTTTTTTAGGATCCATTTTCACTCCTTTAGAAGATACCAAATGACCCAAATATTCAACCTCACTAGCCCCAAAAGTACATTTGGAAGGTTTGTCATACAATTAATTTGCTTTAAAATGGAGAGTACCTATTTCACATGTTGCAAATGGTCTACCCAATTTTTACTATCAATGAGGATATCATCAAAGAATACCAAAAAAAATTTCCTTAAAAATGGCTTAAAAATAGTATTCTTTACACTTTGAAAAGTATATGGTGCATTTTTTAGGCCAAAAGGCATAAACAAAAACTCATAATGGCCCTCATGAGTCCTGAAAGCAGTTTTGGGTATGTCTTCATCATGGATCCTGATTTGATGATACCCAAAACACATATCTAACTTGGTAAAATAAAGAGCACCATTCAATTAATCTATAAAATCATTAATGATAGGAATTGGAAACTTATCTTTGAGAGTGTACTTGTTGAGTTCTATATAGTCAGGGCACATCCTCCAAGTGTCATCTTTCTTTCTCACCATGACAACTAGTGACGAGTATTTGCTTTGGCTATGGCGAATGATTCTTGCATCTAACATCTATTGTACCATCTTTTCAATTTCACTTTTTTGGGCATAGGGATACCTGTTTGGCCTGATGTTGGGTGGTGTACTACCAATAATAAGTGTGATAGCATGATCATGCATGTAGCTAGGTGGAAGTCCTTTTGGCATGTCTCCAAAAATAATAGAATGAGTATCAAAAAAATTTTATAGATCAAGAGGTGGAGATGGTTGAGTTGGTTGTACTTCCATAGAAAACAAGTAGGCTACAAATCCCTTAGCACCCTTATAGAGAATATTCACATTTGATAGGAGCTAACAAGTTGGGGAGATTTAGATTTTAATCCTCTTAGCTCAAATGTCCTTTCTTCCAGATGAAAATGCATGAATAATTCTTGAAAATTCATCTCAATAGTGCCCAAAGTGGTGAGCCACTAAACTCCTAGAAAAATATCAGCTCCACCCATCAAAATAGCAAACATAGGAGAATCCAATAAGTAGTCTCCCATGGCCAACTTAATACTATGAAATTTTCTTGAATAGTTGATATTACCACCATCTACAATCATAACCTAAAATTTTAGAGCTAGATAAATGAAACAGTTCAAACGAGTAGCCAACTTATTGTGGATGAAATTATGTGTGCTCCCAGGATCAATCAAGATAGTGACCTTATGTTTCTTAAGGAAACCCATCACCTTAAGAGTTTGGGGAGTAATAATACCTGACCAGGCATGGCATGAAATAGTAAGTTGAGATCCTTTAGATTAATTCTTAGTAACTTCTGCATCTACATCCTCTTCATCATCATTGGCACCTTGAATGTAAAATAGCTTCTTCTCAGCACAATGATGGTCTTTTCTCCATTTTCTATCACAACCATAACACAACCCTTTGGCTTGATTCTCCTCAATTTGTCATTGTGTTAATCTGGTGGGCTG
The DNA here is from genome assembly GCA_037957365.1 of Torreya grandis. Lineage (NCBI taxonomy): Eukaryota > Viridiplantae > Streptophyta > Pinopsida > Cupressales > Taxaceae > Torreya > Torreya grandis. The sequence goes on from JARHVA010004491.1 coordinate 823,551, forward strand.
TGAAAATGATGGTGTTGGAAATTTATGATCATGACCAATAGTGAAAGTTTTTCTTTTAACCATCTCTATTTCTTCTATCACATGTGCCTTAAGGATAGCTTCTGATACATATTATGGGCTAAACATTCAAACTTCATATTGGATGCTATCTTTGAGGCTACCCAAAAATAGATCTATCAATTTTTTCTCAGTGATATTTTCCACCCTTAAAGAGAGATTCTAAAATTGATGAATATAATCCTTCACAAGTCATATTTTTCACAGCTTGGCTAATTGGCTAAAATAGTTCTCAGAGACATTATTTTGACAATGAGATGTCAACTCCTCAATAAAAATATTCCATGTAAGAGGAGCACCATTCTTTTTATTTTGAGCACATAACTAGCGATACCAATTGAATTGCTCAAGGTCTATATACAAAGATGCCACCATCACCCTTTAAGAACTAGGGGTTTGATGCAGCTCAAATAAATTCTCAATTTGGTTAATCAAAGTGAGAGGATATTACCTTCAAACTTACGCATGTCCACTTTTGGCAACATTGGTTTCATACTGGTATGGGAGTTGTTGAGAGCAAAATTTGAATGCTAAAATGGAGGATTGTTAGGCTGAAACTGAGATGTGAGGGAAGCTAATTGCATAGTGATATGTTGCAATTCATTGTGAACTCCATTAATCTCTCTGTGCATCCTTGAAACATCAGTTTAGACTATAATAAAGCCATCATGTCTCACCAATTTTTTAATGTCCTCTTGAAGCTAAGAAATCATCAAATCTAAAGTTTTAGATTCCATGTCTTTAATAGGAGTCAAGTTTATAGTGCCCCTTTTCTTCCTCGATTTGAAGGACCTACCATAAATAAATTCTAGGAGGGTTTTGGCCCCAAAAAAAAAAGTGTACCGATAGAACACACCATTGTGATCATCTCATCAAGATGAATCCAATGACTGTAAGTGTGCAAGGGGAAAAAATGTTTCCAAAAAAATATTTTGAGCAAAATTGTGCTGACAAAAAAAATTCATTCTTCCCAGATTGCAAGTTATGTTTTTTTGCTTTCACTGCTCCCAAAATCCATGCCTCACTAGATCCAAAAATAAATGCCATAGGAAACTAGCCCAAATCAAAGCTTTGATACCACTTGTAATGAAATTACTTAGATATTCACACAGAATGATTTTATATTTCATAGAATAAGAAAATATGAGAGATTCATAGTGATAATTGATAGCAAAAAAAAATACTAGATAATATATCAAAGCCACTTCGATGGGGAAACCTCCACAATAATGCACTATTAGCATAATACTTCACACATGATGCTTAAAGACTAACCACTACCTCCTATATATAGTCTACTTAGCCAAGGTTATTCCATATGCTGACCTATCTAAGAACATAGAGAAATGTAACAAGTAAATAAAAGAGGTATGTAAGCCCAAGTCATCCACACATATCCCTAGACACACCAATGGTTAAGGGAATAACAAAAAGTTTTGCCAATCCATCTTCAACATTAACAAATGTCTAAAAGTTGACTATGTTTTTTGAATGCACTGGCATATTGAGTGAGCATGTTTAAGGAGTGAGTTGAAGGTGTTATGAGTATAATTGAAGAATAAAATGAGTGTTTATGTTTTATATAAGTCTCTGAGGCTTATTATAAATTATTTTATGTCATGATATGCCTCTGATCATATATGGAGAGTCAAAATAGCTTGACTATATTTTGATTATATATAAACAGTCTAAATGGTCATTTTCATAGATTTATTTTGAGTGTTTAGAGATTCTATTGAAGTATATAAAGCACATGAAGGAATTTAAAATGTATTTAAGGTTTCACCCATGTGATCTAATCATATGTCTATGTGAACTATTTTATTATTTGCTTCATAAGTTTGAGACTATGTTTTCTATGTATAAATCCCTGAAGAACAAGGAGACCTAATTAGTAGGTTCAAGTATTGAGTTGGTATCACAAGTGGAATGGACCCATGAGGTAGTGATAAAAGTTATATTGGATATAGGTTTTATGGTTTTAAAGGATGAAGGTGGTCCAATTAGTCTCACATGTAACATGTAAGTATGATGGCCTAATTGTTTCACCAAGACCTAATGGTGGTTTGGGGCTATTGGGGTAATGACCAACCTATGAAGAGTGTGGTTCTCACATGTAATGTTTGTATGGACCTATGTTAATTATATTTCAAATATGTAAATCATATTGGCTAACCAATATGGGTTAAATAAAGGGAGTGGTATAAGTACAAGGTTTAATTGGACTAATTATGCTAGTTGAAAAAGAGTGGATTCAAGCGAAGGAGAAAACCCTTGAAATAAAAGGTACCGGTCATTGAGGACCAATAGAGAATGAAGAGGATTATTCATGCTTATATTATCAAGTTTATGTAGGATGACACATAGGTCATTGGACCTAATGAGACTATAAAAGGTAGTTTGAGCGAGTTAGTCCTAAAGCCAGTTTGAGAGAGATTGGAGGTAAAGAGTGAAGACAAAGTGGTCATCGTTAGTTGATGAGTATCAAAAGCTATTTAAGATTATCTATTTAAGTTATTTGAGTGGGTTCTTAGTTTCCTATGGGGTTGGTTCCTCTTTGCAAGGTGAAATTTGTTAAAAGGTCTAGTTGTTGTGGGTGCTTAGCTAGACAAGGGTAGTAGTTCCTTATGGGATTGGTTTCTCACTAAAATAAGGGATGGGTATTCCTTGATTAGTTGGTGATGGTATAAATGTTGGATATTTTTATTATAGGACTATATTCCATCTTGTATGGTTCAGTGGTATTAATCCCCCAAGAGGATTTCCCACATATATCATTGGTTATGTGCTTGATCTTGTTATATCTTCCTTGTTCATTGTAATGGTTAATTTGTATGTATCATTATTGTATGTGATGAATTTTTAAGAGTTGGGAATTTAATTTAATTATATTTAATCACTAATTCACCCCCACCCCTCTCAGTGATTTTACCTTTAACATATTCTACATTATTTTCCACTTCTCGATGAGCTAGTCCCATCTGCAACCTATGCAAAAATAAGAGATTTAGAGTAATGTATGGAAAATTGTATGAAAATACAATGATGTGTAACATTAGGTGTTATGTGTCTAAATTTTATTATTTTAATGGTCATTTATTGACAATGACCTATTTTTCATCTTTGATTTTTTTTTTTGTACTAACAAATGCACTCAAAATTTTCATAGTAAAAAAGGCCTATCTGCATAATTATTGGTCTAAATCAAGAATTAATGGTGCATTTATCAACTTATAATAATGCATGAATCTTAACCTAACACCATTTAGATGTCCCTTTCTCTATCCTACCCCCTTTCCCTCAGCTCATGATATATGTCTAAAATTTAATTAATTTTCCTAAAAATTTTAGAGATGTTATTATTCCCTTAGGCTTATTAGTATGGTCCCTTATGGATCTAGTCCACATAGCACACTTCTTCTCTCTAATAAGATACTTATTTGAAAAAAAAAAAAATAAGTACATAAGCATTATAGTTCATGTGATCATAGGATAAATGATGCAAGAGCATCAAGGTTCACATTGTTAGGTTGTGGAGCTAAAAGCTTCACTGATGCAGACATTGGAGGAGGGTGTTGAGTGTCACAGTCACCAGCGTCGGTCAAGCCAACTGACATCGTTCATGTGGAGATAGGAATCTATCGATGACAGTCAGAGATTAGCCAATGTCAGTCACCCCCAGGCAGACAGGGACCGACGTCGGTCACCTGTGTGGTTCCAGAACTATCAGTTGCACAAACAGTTAGTTAATGAACCAGTTGTTTGCATGTAAGAAGGTTAATTATAGTCTTGAGCTGTGGATCTAATTATTGTAATTAGATGTCTAATTATTGTTTACATGAGATATATATAATAGACTCATGGGTTGTATTGTAATTTGTGCTAGAGAGTAAGAGAGCAAATATTAGCTCCTTCAGAGTGAAGAGAGCAAGGTGTGTTCCTCCTAGTGCCACAGTGCCAAGTGTGGGTGTTGGTTTGGAGAATCAGAAGGATTATTCATGTATGTAGGATCTTGGTTAATAGGTGTGCAAGGCCAAATTTGGAGATCTGCATGGTAAGTAAGATCATTGATTTGCAGGTGTATGTGTCTGCGAGATCTAGGTTTGTAGGTGTGCTATACCAGATTGATTTACAAGTGTGCAAGATCAGGGAGGTCAGCAACACAATAGGGAGCAATATCAGGAGAGATCTACTTGGAGTACAGTGTGTACTCGGTCATTGAGCATAGAGTAAGGCAAGGTAGATCCTTCCATAAGTAAGATCATTTGAGTTGCAGGTTGTTGCAAGTTCATGGTAGATTTACTTGGAGTGCGTTATGTACTTGGTTGAGTATGTTTGTATACTCGATGTACTGGTAGTATTGTTACTGACTGGTTGACTGGCGGTCTTGTTACTGGCTGGTGGAGGTGAACACCAACTCTGTGTTTGAGTTGTGTGTTGGGACCATAATTGAGAGAGTGAGCTCTTAAAGGTGAATTACTGAACACTTGGTGTGGCAAACCTATAAGGTGGAAGAGTGTGGCATATCTTTGTTGTAATTCTTTTCTGGAAGAGTATTAATACAATTGGCTATTGTCTCTCATATTCTGTGTTACTTCTGAATTCTAGTTACTTGTGATTCTAGTTTAATTCCACATGTTTAGTTGATTGGTAATCAATGGTGCTTTTAGGTCCTAACAGTTGGTATCAGAGCATGTTTGTTGTTCTAGATTACCTGACAGTTGGTATCAGAGCATGTTTATTGTTCTAGATTACCTGATAGTTGGTATCAGAGCTAAGGTTGTAGGGAGTAGGTTTGTGTTTGATTACAGGTCACTCTCAGGGGTTTTTGATTGAGTGGGAGTATAGCAATGGTAGAAGAAAGTACACTAAGAATGGAGGAATTCAAAGGCACGAATGATCAATTACGATGTTATAGAAAGAAAGAGCAGGTAAAGAAAGATCATTGGTTGGTAGCAGATCAGCATGAAGGAACTTAAGAAGCAGATGTTGTAGGTGTCGTTGCACAGGATGCTCTAGAATATTTCTTAGATAAAGTAGAATCTTGGTTTATAGATTTTATTGCCTCTTTCCATGCAACCCGAATTAGAGGGGTTGGTGAGCCTTGTCATAGTATTGGCAAAGGGGAAGTGTGGCTAAAATTACAGGCGGCCAACACATGGGTGTTGAAGGAGGTCATGCAGGTCTCAGTTATGAAGATAAGGCTAATTGCTTCAGGAAAGTTGGGTGATGAGAGATGCACAGAAACTCTCACAGTGGATGCACTTGAATTAGTGTGTGGTAAGAAAGCAGGTACTCTTTATCTACTTGCTTGTATTACTGATTCTTCTTCTATTGTGAAGACATGGCTTTGTAGGCTTGGTCACATGAGCAAGAAGGAGATGCATGTTCTTAAGAGGAAGTCAGATGTCTTTGACAGACTTAAGAACTGGAAAGCCTTGGTGTTTCTGGAGGAGATGATAGATAGAGATCAGCGGATGGGGCTAGATACCTCTGAGTAGGGTAGTTTAGACAAGGAAATGATTCAAAGAAAGCTCATGGGTAAAAATTCATCACTCATAGGTGAACACAGTTACCAGCGTCGATCAAGGGGAATCAGCGTCGAACAGACAGGTGTCGATGTCAGTCATGTGTAGACCAGAGCTGGTGGTGTCGGGTAGGGTGGTAGCTGGCGTCGATCAGGGAACCGACATTGGCAACTAGGTAAGACCGACATCGGTCAGAAAATTGACATCGATAGAAAGGACAGTCGCATGGGAACCGACATCAGTTGGATGTAGATTATGTGGTGACCAAGGTTGGTCACTGTAACATATTTTGGGCAGATAGCAAGCTGTCAAGGAGTCTCAAACACCCATATGGAGGACTGAAAAGGTAAGTAAGCCTTAAATTTGTTGTTCCTCTTCTTTATACTCGTTGCTCACTGCAGAGTAGGAAGGATCCAGGAAACAGTGGGAGCATGGCATGAATAGGATGCAGAACTAAACAAGAGATTTGGTAGGGTTGCCAGCCAGAAGAAAGCACTAAAAAATGAATGCATACCTTAGTTAAATAATAGAGAGAATGGACACGTGAGATGAAAGGCCAGTTCATATGGTCTTGAGCAAGCTGCAGGACAGTGGTACAGGGCTGACAGGTGGTACCAGGTGGATGACAAAGCAAGGCTTTAGTCAATGTCAGTATAACCATTGTGTTTGTCTTACCAGGTGGATGATGGTCACAACATTATCTTGTTATTGTATGTGGATGGTATGCTTGATTCAGGTTCAGACATACAGGGTTTTGTTGAGCTAAGGGTAAGGTTAGTTCAATGGCATGTCATGAGGAATTTGGAGCAGTGAAATTCTTTGGCATGAGAGACATGGAAGATCACGGGTTGATTTTATCTCTAGTGGGAGTTGATGTGAATTAGGTGTTAGTGAGGTTCAATACATAAGATGCAAAATCGAAGCACACCAAGGGCTGGATAGTTTAGTGTCTGAAATCACATGAGGTCTGGTATAGACCTGAGTTTTCCCCAGCAGTGGGAGCTGTCAGAGAGTTAAGAGCCAATTCGAGGAAGTGGGTTCTTAGGTATTTGAGAGGGGCCAGTAGTAGGTATACATGCTATGTAGGGTCAGGACTTCACTACATGGGTTTGTAGGTTCGAATGTGGCAGGTTACTTGGATGACAAGAGGTGTACCACAGGTTGTGTGGTGGGTGGTCTTCAAGATTGATCTTGAAGAGGGATACAAGCTAGGAAATAGATTAGATGGTGTATAGGTATAGGTACAGTGTGGCTATTTATCTCCAAGTGGGAGATTGTTAGGTTGTGGAGCTAAAAGCTTCACTGATGCAGACATTGGAGGAGGGTGTTGAGTGTCATAGTCACCGACGTCAATCAGGCCAACCGATGTCGGTCATGTGGAGACAAGAAGTTGCCAATGATGGTCAGAGATCGGCCGATATCGATCACCTATGCGGTTTTGAAACTGTCGGTTGCACAAATAGTTAGTTAACGAACTAGTTGTTTGCATGTAAGAAGGATAATTATAGTCTTGAGTTATGGATCTAATTATTGTAATTAGATGTCTAAGTATTGTTTGCATGAGATCTATATAATAGACTCATGGGCTGTATTGTAATTTGTGCTAGAGAGTAAGAGAGCAAATATTAGCTCCTTCAGAGTGAAGAGAGCAAGGTGTGTTCCTCCTAGTGCCACAGTGCCAAGTGTGGGTGCTGGTTTGGAGAATCAGAAGGATTCTTCATGTATGTAGGATCTTGGTCAGTAGGTGTGCAAGGCCACATTTGGAGATCTACATGGTAAGTAAGATCATTGATTTGTAGGTGTATGTGTGTGTGAGATCTAGGTTTGCAGGTGTACAGAACCAGATTGATTTGCAAGTGTGCAAGATCAGAGAGGTTAGCAACACAACAGGGAGCAATATCAGGAGAGATATACTTAGAGTACGGTGTGTACTCAGTCATTGAGCATAGAGGAAGGCAAGGTAGATCCTTCCATAAGTAAGATCATTTGAGTTACAGGTTGTTGCAAGTTCATGGGATATTTACTTAGAGTGTGTTGTGTACTCGGTTGAGTATGTTTGTATACTCAGTGTACTGGCAGTATTGTTACTGACTGGTTGACTGGCGGTGTTGTTACTGGCTGGTGGAGGTGAACACCAACTCTGTGTTTGAGTTGTGTGTTGGGACCGTAATTGAGAGAGTGAGCTCTTGAAGGTGAATTACTAAACACTTGGTGTGGCAAACCTGTAAGGTGGAAGAGTGTGGCATCTGTTTGTTGTAATTCTTTTCTGGAAGAGTATTAATACAATTGGGTATTGTCTCTCATATTCTGTGTCATTTCTGAATTCTAGTTACTTGTGATTCTAGTTTAATTCTGCATGTTTAGTTGCTTGGTAATCAATGGTGCTTTCAGGTCCTAACAGTTGGTATCAGAGCATGTTTGTTGTTCTAGATTACCTGACACACATATGTTTTTATATCACTCAAAAACACTTAAGAGTAAAAATAAGTAGTTTGAAGAGTTGTGCAGAAGTCTTTTTTTGTGAATAATTCTTTTGATGTTTTACATATTCATTCTAGGTGCACAAAACTTGGAACATTAAGTGGTCAAGTACTTTAGCTTTAAGTAACTTGAAAATTTTTGTGCAAGTTCAATTGGTGGTCTCTACAAGTTATGCACGTAAAGAGTTGAAAGTTATATGAAGGAAGCAATGTCAAATTCTTGTGATGCCAAATGACTAGTGTATAGTGATGTTATACAAAGACCGTGATATCTTTCAAAGAAATATTGATGCATAAAAATACGATAGGGAAGGCCTTGTGAAACCTTGTGCATTGACTTCCATGTGTAGAATTGATCTACAAATGTCATGACTTTAGCTTTCAATGTGATATCTCCACACATTGTCTTTTATGTGAAAAACTATTGTAAATATCATAAGTGTATCATTACAAACCGTGAATCCCTGAAGGATCAAGGAGTTATTTAATTGAGAAGTGACATATTCAACATGACACACTTATTTCACATGTATGTTCTATTTAAAGTGCAAGTGTCACATATGATAGAGAATAATGGTTCAATCAAAAGTGCAACCAAATGAACTCTGAAGTGTCACATGATGAAGACAATTATCTAATAACTTTAAAACATAATCACTCCAACCCTTCACATTTTTTTGTTGTTTCAAGTGTCAAGTGCCACACATGATAGAGAATAATGGTCAAGAAAATGCACATAGTGAAATTGATTAGAGTTTGAAGTGTCACATGATGATGATGATAATTATCTAATAACTTTAAAAACTACTCACTAAAACTTCTTACCAATATCTTTATCACTTGCCTATATCGGGGACGAGTATTGTTGTGAATTAATTAACTTATATTAATTCAAGATAGAGATTTAAGGTTAGAGGTTGTCAGCTAATTTATTGGAATGGGTACACTAAAAATAAATCTATAAAAATTGTAACTCAAACTCCAAAGAGTAATATATACAAGAAGAACCAAAGAATCAAGCCTACTTCATGGAAAGAATTATGCAATTCATGAATCTGATTAGTTTTTTTATCGTACTAAATTTCACATTTAGTTACATGTTTTACGCAATTAGAAATAAACACCATTATAATTTTGATGCTATTAATTTTCACATTTTGTTTCATGTTTTACACAATTAGAAATAAACATCATTACAATTTTGATCCTACTAAATAAATTAATTATAACATTCATCAATAATATCTAGGTAGTAGTTAAACCCAAACTTAGGATGTTTTGTTATTAACACATCACCCCTATAGATGAAAACCAGATGAAATCAATCATCAAATTTGATATTTTTGTCATTTTTTTTGGAGGGTCCATATACTTTGTACGAGTTCTTATACTTCATATGAGTTCATATATTAGTCCCTGCCATGGTAAGGTACTGTAGCTTTCATTGAAAGCAATGATTTTTTTGTTGTATCCAATCAAATGGTCTAATTTAATATATTATTCTAACAATTACTGAGTTTAACAATAAAAATTTTAGAATATTCCTTGTGATGTAACCATTTACTTTTTTAATGTGTCCATTCTTTTCTTTCCCAGTTTCACCCTCAAACCCACTAACTCCTAAAACATCCTAACCAATATTTAAAAAATAAACTTAAAAATTTAGCTTTTTTAATTTGAATCCATCTAAAATGATTCTAAATAGACATGAATCCCATGGTCGTAGGATTATACAACTAGCTTTACCCAGTCTCCATGAATTTGAAAAAAATAATTAATTGAAAAAATCATATTAAACTCCATTGTTTACTCTTATTCGACCTCCATAAATTTGAAAAAAAATAATTGAAAAAATTAAATTATATTTCACTATTTACTATTATTCAGCTTACTTAGCATTATATTTTTCAACTGTAAAAAATGACTTAGCATTATATTTTTCAACTCTAAAAAATGAAAGCCCAATTTTGATATGTATTAATATTCCCCACTTACATTTTTATTTTCACTCTTTATAATTTTAGATTCAATGTTAAATTTATTTTACCTTAAAATTTCTTTGAGATTTTTTTTGGAATACTTAATTTAAAACTAAAAAAAATCTTTACTAGATGTATGCAAGGTCTTATTTTCATTTTTTTCTTAATATTACTATGTAAAAAGTTGTATTGTTATGATTACCATTTATTTCTTTGAATGTTGATTTTTTCTAAACCTAGCATTAATAATTATAATGGTGCAACCTACACTGTTATAATAACTTTAATTATGTTGCACTTGTAACAATTTTAAATATGTCATTGCTTTAATAACTTTACTTATGCAACCTAAGAGATATTCCTAGAACTTTTTAAAAAAAAATTAGTAAAACTATTAATAATAATAAGATCAATATTTCTAATTAAAGTTATGTTTAATTTATAAAATATATCATTTGGAAATGAGTCATTTGTATTCCTTTTATAAAATTTATTTCAACTATTATTTTATTTTGGAAGTGAATATTTTTTATTCCTTTAATCCAATTTATTTCGCCTAAAATTCAGAATCTAACTTCATTCATTTATTTGGAGTATTTTAAGAAATATGTACTTTAGGAAATTTATATCTTGATAAATAAGATAACATTATGTAACATATCATAATATCATTAATTATATTACAATTTTTTTTATAAAATATATTTTATAATCTAACTCTTTAAAAAAGTATGATAATTATATATTTATATATTTATATATATATATATTAATAAAATTTATAATAAACATATAACCACACCTAAGTTGATTATTTAATAATTAATATATATTGATTATTTAATATTTATAAATAGTAATTATTTCTCTTTTATTAATATGAAAGACTTATTATTATATTAACTTATAAATTAATATCTAAATTCTTTCAACTTCTTACAATTGATATAATATAAATAGGTGAAGATTTAATATTATATTAACTTATAATTTAATCTCCAAAATCTTATAACTTCCTATAATTGACATAATATAGATAGATATTAGCCTTTACACAATATGTATAAACATAATATAAATAGGTACTAGCCTCTACACAATATAGATAGGTACTAACCTCTATATAATATAGATAAGTACTAGCCTCTACATGGTGCTTGTTTGTATAATGTTTGGAATGATATCAACACTCATTTCAATTCTAATTACAAAATTAAAAAAGAACTTATGGGAGTAATGCTTAAAAAAATAATTTTAAAAAAAACTTCTATTTTATGATCCATGATGAGATCAACACTTCAAAAAAAATATTTATATAATATATTTAATTTAGGTAAAAGAGAATATTTTGATAGGACCACTCAACTCAATACAAACTCAAACAACTTCAACCAAATAACTCAAATAAGCTACAAACTAAACACTCTAAATAAAAAGCCCATAGCTGGTAAGAAAGATAGCATTCAAACAACTATAAGAAAACAACCAAAAGAATGCAAAGCCACAGACTTCAATGAGACATCCACCAAAAATATGTTGAAGGGATATAAAATCCAATAGGGTTTCCTCAGTGAAACCAACCTAAAAGAGTATCCAACAAGATACCTAGTATGGAATAATAATATATCAATGAATTGATGGGTCAATCTTCTTATGTGATGTGAGAGAATACCTTCCATAGTCCATTAGTTCCCTTCTTTCACCAAGTCTTCTACATCAGATCTCAACATTTAATATTTTATCCTTCATCATTTACTCTTACTAGTAATGACCATAGGAGTTTTGAGCTTCACTTTTAGAGAATGGGAGGGGGAAGTTAAGAAAGCCAATGGATCAAAAAATGCAGGTAGCACAAATAAATCAGCTTCACTTTGTATGAAGGCCAAATTATCTAGTGTAGGATCTCCAAGTGAAGATCCCAATACCTAAAAGAAAATGCCATGATTACACTAAATAAATCCTTGATTAGGGGCTCTTTAATTCTTCCTCCAAACCAACTGAGAGAGGAGAATTTAAGATAACCTTAGAAGAGCACCCAACAGCTCAGTGACTGATGAAGTTACAACAAAAACATCTAAATGAAATTCCTTAAAAACTAATATATTGGATCCACGAGCCTTGATAAGAATAAATGGAAATGGAATGCCAAATAGGTTTGGATATATCCACATTCACACAAACTCTCATGAATCTCTTCTTCAATGAATCCTTATCCATTTTCACAAAATAACCCACCTAGTTAATTATCATCATAATTTGATCTTATTTCCTCAAAATGGGGGGATATAAACACTAAACCAAAGGGGGTTCATTGTGTAAGATAAAATAATAGAGTCCATGGAGTGAATAAGACCCCAAAATTACCAACAAACTAAGGTCTTGAAGACCAAACAAAGTCACAGTCATAAGAGTAGCTGAAGGTCACTTGGAATAATTCATCGCTAAGCAAGGTGAAGGAATGAGCTACCATATAATCCCACACATGATTGGTCCAATACTCTAGGGCAAAAAAAGAGAGTGGAAACCCCACACATTTACCAAATAAGCAATGACTATCCAAATCCACATCCATATTCATGATGCTCTAATAAAAAAACACCAATATTGAAATCTCATTAGAGGATATAGGCATATCTTCTATCAAAAATGAAGGGGAATAAATGTCTAAAACAATGGTTGGAGGATCCCTAAACCCTAATTTTATCCTCCTCACCAAAGTATAAACACTCTCAGGGGCCAAGCTAGACTTGTAAAAAACACTGAAATCATGATAAACATTAACCACATTTGAGTAATTTTCAAAAACCATGAGAGTGTACTGGAAGATTTGGCATGATCACACCAATTTCCAAAGCCATCTTTTCCAACCTCAAATAAAAGACTAAGCCTAGGGACCATTTTACTAAAGGAATCCTATGCATGGGGATCTAATGTATTAGGGTGGATTTATGTGTCCATAAATCTCTTTTCCCCAAGGTTAACTCTAAAATAAGATTTTGAAGTCCAGACAAGGTTTAAAAATTCTCTTTGCAAAATAAAAATGAAGGATTCCACCCTATCACTGGTAGAGCCATGAAAAGAGACTGATATTTCCTTCACCTAAGTCTACTCAAAATATTCCTACACCTACATATACTTGAAATCCACCATCACCTATACCTAGTAGTGTCCTCAACTCCATCTTTCCAATCATCCTCTCAATCACAACCAAACACAGAAGCAATGTGATCAATGAAATTCTTTCCCCAATTACTGTTGAACAAAGATTGGGTAATGTTTTTGAATTTGAAATTATTATTCCCTCTCATTTCATGTTTTCATCCATATTTATAAAATTTATAAATATATTATCTCTAAACAATATTAAACTTATAAAATTTGAAAATTTTCCCTCTCGTTGCATATTTTCATCCATCTTTATAAAATTTATAAAGAGAACACTTCAGAACAATATGAATCTTATAAAATTTGAAATTTATCTTCCCATTAATTTCAAATTATTTGAATTACATCCAATAATATGGGGGGTGAATCATTTGTATTAAAAAATTCCTTCAATTTCACTCAATAATCATGAAGCATCCATTCATATACATACACCAATTAATGCATACACAAGTATATATGAAAGAAAACACTATAAGGACATGAAATATATGTAGGAAATCCTATATATTGATAAATCCCACTGATTCACAACTTTTAATACTATATTATAAGTAATTAATCAACCTTTTAGTGAGGCACCAACCCTATAAGAAGCACCAACTCCTCACTTAGTCAAGTACCAACTCAACTAGTGCATTTAGCAAGCTTCAACTTACAAGGCTACTTCAACCCCATAGGAAACCAAGCAAAAAATTAGATACCTTAAATCTCATAACACACTTTTACACCTATTATTTATTCAATTTATGATGACCTCCTTTGATTTCTATTCCCACATTTATTTCTCACTCAAACAACCTATTAGGCCTTCTTGCTCAATTCGCCCTCTCTTTGGCAGAATTAGGTCAAATAAACTTGCTCAAAACCTATTAAAAAATATTTATATAATAATTTAATATTAATATAATCTCTATTATTATATAAAACCCCTTAACCTATTCTCAAAAACACTAAATTCTTCGCTCCATTGCTCAATCCTCTAACTAGTCAAAATAGGCTTATTAGGCCTTGACTTTATACTTGATTCTTTCTCATACCCATATTTTTCATAAAAGGACCTCAAAATAATTTTATTATGTTTTAAATATATCAATACACATTTTTCATAATTTAAAAAAACATTATATAGGTCAATCATTACCCTTAATAGCTAAAACAACCATTAGGCCTAATAGATACCTAATGTAATTAGGCCTTCCTTAAGCACATGTTGCACTTAGACTTAATTAAAACACATTAAGCCTTAAAAAAAGGATTAAAATATTAATATTTAACTTTAATATATTCCTCATAATCTCTCCTTGGGTCCCCAACACCATTTTATTCATTTCATACCTTGAACCATCCAATTAGGTCTACTCGCCTTTAGGCCTTCTCACTGCCATAAAGTTTGTCTTAAAGATTTAAACCATAAAAAAAACTTTACCATATAACCCACACATAAAATAATATTAATATTATATTTTTTACTTAAAATACCTCCCCATATTATTTTTTCTTTACCACACATGCCAAAAGGACTTGTGAACACTCTTAAAAAAGGCTTACTCAGAAACACCAAACACTGTCAACAAATAGTCAAAATAATTTGACTCTCAAAAGTTGAAAATGGAATTAAAATGAATTAAAATGGTCATATTATATTTTAATAATACCTTAAATATAATTTTATCCTTCACCTTAGTGCAAAATGACTCAAAAACATCATTTTCAAACACACACAAAAAGCTGCCTGTAGCATCAAAAATATAGTCAAGAAAATCAACTCTTAAAAAACCTATGAGAAAACTTATGTGATATTAAAATGGGTTTTTTTAACCTTTATAATCATTATATAATATTTTAAAATATATATTTCATGTTCATATATCACTATTGGTCTTTCAGACCTATTCTATAAGTTCACTCTACACAGACTTTCCTGTGTTAGACAGACCAATTTGTTGACAACTTTTTGTTTGATTATAGGCATAATAAACACTTATAAAAAAGGAGGATATTATTAATATTTATTTAATAGTGACCCAATGCATTAGGATCCATCCCTAGTCCTCTACAACCAATCCCTAATCTCATTCTCATTCTCACCTAGATTTCTCACTATTTTACACATTAGACCTGTTTAACAATAGGCCAACTTCCATGACTAGTTTATCACATGTTTGACATAAAACCTTATCAAAAAATTTAATTTTCATAAACTATAATTATTTCACATCATCTTGTAACCATCTAAAATATTTGACCTGGTCAACCTTGCTTATAGCATCAAATTCTTTAGAAATAAAGGGTTTCTTGTAGCTTCTACTCACTATCAAGTCAAAAAAACCACCTAGATAATACTTGAAAAGTATTTTACATGTTTAAAACACAAAAATATGTCAATAGGACCATTATAATCCATAACTAATAAGATATTTCTTATCAGATCATTATAAGGGTTTTGAGAGGGTTTTGATTGGTCTCACTTCTTAGCAATCGTTCATAAAGGATTGCCCCTCATATTCAAAACCAATACCAAGAAAATAAATATAGGTACCTTCCCATACTTCCATGAAGTTATAAATATCTCATTCAAAGTTTTAATGTGCCAATGAGTACAATAAATCTCTTATCGGGTCTACAACACCCCATTCTGTGCACTTAGGGAACCTTATCATATGTTTTCATGCTTTCCCCTTTGAGTATTAACTTAAAATTTTGTAAACATAGTTAAAACTAAATATTACACCTATTTAAATGTTCTCAATATCTTTTTCATCCTTTTAAATTATTTTTACCCCTCATTAGGCCAATATAGGTCACTTTGCATACTAGGCCTTATATTGCCAATCATACTTAGACTATGATCATGCCTTAAAACATCTTGAAATGTCTTCAAAACCTCATCGACATGTCATATGACTTCATATCCTCCTCATACACTACCAACCTTTCATACACAGATCTCAAATGACTCAACTCATGATGTTATCAGGCTTATGCCATTTCACTAGGTCTTTCAAGTGAACATTAAATCTCAAAACTTAGACCTTTAAACTCATCAATAGGCTTATTTATATTTTACACATTGTTAACATAGATTAGGACACTTTATCATACCTATACTAACTCAAATCATAAATATTTACCATACTTCATGCATACATATTATTCATAGAGCTAGACCAGACTACTCAAGATAGCTAGTACTCATAAAATGGACACAAAAAAGATCTCTCAATGATTTCATTCTTTAAACATGATTCTCTAAAGATAAGGCTACTTGATGTAGGAGCATCACACCAAGAAGCACTATTTAGATTTTTTGTCAAAAAGGGGCCAAATCTGGTCAAAGTTGATGTCAAGGTGTTTGAGGGACCTTATTAGGTCTGTTTGTGGTCTTAGAATCCATTTGGGTCCCTTAGGATGTGTTATAGGAATTTTAGGAGTTTTCCCTCCAAAACTTGAAATTTGAAAATTCAAATGTTGTAAAAAGGCTAAGAAGGCCAAAATGCATGTATAGGAGTGTTTATGTGAGAAAATTTAGTTTAGGATTCATTTAAGTCATGATTAAGGATTTTAAATACATTTCATGTTTAGTACATTGAAAAATGCATTTTGAGTCAATACAAGATTACCCTTGTATGTTGAGGATTAGTTATGCAAGGAAGTGGGTGTAACCAACTCAAGGCTTACATTGAAATAAATAAGGAAGTCATTGTGAGGGAAAGGTTGGCATAGAAGAGATTAGGGAGAGAGGAAGCTCCACCAAAATGAAAATTGAGTAAAATAAAATTGATGTAAGAACCTCTCAAAGATTGATATAACCCTCAAGATCCATTCCTAGACCATATTATAAGAAATGTTATGGTAAATGAATAAAAGAGAACATTTATGTTGTGTTCATTACTCTTTGAGGAGGTATATAAAGTTATTATTTCATATTGTCTAAATAATCCTTTAAGACCCAAGGTATAAATGTTTTGGTAATGTTTGTAGATAAAATATGTATGCAGGGTGATAAGCATGTGAAGTGGAGTTCAGTTGTGGTTGTGGATTATTGTTATAAAAATATAACTTGAATTTTATCTCTGATTCTTTATTTGAATCATATAACCTATTATGTTATCTTTGATGGCATTTTAGAAAGGAAAACTAATGAAAAATAACTCAATTTGGATGAACCTGAGTATTTTCTTAGTGGGGTGGCAGAGTTGCCAATAAGGATTGCTATGGGTATTTAGAGTTATAACATCTTGAGGAATGTATGGGTATTGTCAAGGAGTTCCAACAATTGTGTATCATAATCTAATTTGAAGATAAATACTCGATAGCCATGTGAACTTCCAAAGGTTATAAACTATGCCTTACCCTGTTTGAGTGGATTGTTAGCTTGAAAACTATGAATGACTTATTTCATTACCATAGTCATGTGAATCCTTAAATGTGTGATTTAAATGTATGGTATCATCTATAATTTAGATTTTATTTCCTTAAATATCATGGTGAAATTATTAAAATAAACACAAATAACCTTGTTGTTGCCAACAGACCTGTAGGTCCCATGGAAGGTGCACAGTCAAATGGAAAGTAGGAAGATTTCTTGAATAAAATAGGAAGGTGTCTAGACTAATGAGGTTTGTCCACTTAGAGGAATAATTAAAGGAAGGCTTAAAGAATAAACTGCATGTTGCCTTAGTATTTGTGCCAAAAGGTAAAAGGGTAATTGAATATGTAATTAATTTCTTGTGAAGGTATGTCATTTGCTCCCAATAAGGAAAAAATAGGGAAAACAGGGCTACAAGCTATGTGAGACTTTGTAAGCCTCAAGCAAGGGAATAGAAGAATGGGTTCAGTTTAGTGACTTATCAAGAGGTGGAACAAGTACAACCATATTTTTTGAGACCATTAATGACAAAATATTTACCTTTTGAAGCCTATAAAAAATGGATAGTTGAGACCAAGGCTAAGACAATGAAGGAGTAAGTGCTACTTTGTCAAAAGAATTATTATAATGAGGTATGGAATGAAGATGTGATTAATGTGACTAATATAACAAAATTAATAATGCCTCAATATTCTAAGCAATATAAACTAAGAAAGGAAACCATAAATCACAGTGAAAAAAAAGAAGAGGAAACTATTGCTAAGCAAGGACAATCAAGAATAACCCAGAATAAGAGAGTTTGATCAGTAACGAATTGGAGTCAGATAATGAATTTTTTATGACTTATCTACATCCCTCTACATCACTACTCTCAATATAATTTATGAGCTCTACCACATTTTAATCTTGTTCTAAGACCTCATATATAATACAAGGACTTATTTACCCATGTTCTTAACTTTTATGCTCCTCAACACTTAGAGCTCTAACAAGATGCTTCCCTTGTATCTTGAACATGATCTTGATATGTCATCAAACCTTAGACACAATATCAGTTTCCCTTCAAATTTTATCTCAATAGATAAATAAAACTTATTTGTAACACACCACTTTACCAAGCATGACATCAATTCTGAATTTTGACATGAAGGACATTCAACTTAACTTTGACATCAATGCCTTAATAAAAACACTATGAACATACCTCAACAATCTCCCCTTTGTCATTAATGGAAAACACTCTTAATCATAGTAGATCATTCTCCAATACCTGATCTTTGAAGAAGGAACTTTTTCCCCCTTTGACATTAATGATAAAGGTTCATATTCTTAGTAGTTATTTGATCCTTGGACCTAGGCAAACATACTTTTTCTCTCAAACACACTCATCAATTGACAGGACCAAAGTTTCCCAAAGCTCTGACACAACTTGTCAGATTTAAGATCACACATGATTACCAATTTATAAGCAACTTAAACATGTGAAAATACCCAGAAGAACAAATAACTATCAATGAGAAATAACATAGAATATGAGAGGAAACACACAATTGTATTCAACTCATTACAAAGGAAATTACAATAAAGAGATCACACTCTTCTTCTACCTCTACAAGGCCTTCCACACCTCAAGGGCTCCAAGTAATCTTCCCACCTGAGTAATCTTCTCTCATAGGTCACAACTAACAACTAACACAAGCTGTTGTTAACCTCATTATACGTCCAGTACAACTGAGTACGAACCAGTACTCCAAGTAGATCTAACCACAATCTTGCTCCTGATGTATTGTTGTCACCTTGGATCTTGCTCCCCCGCTAATCTCTGTTTGACCCTCACATTCACACACCCCAGCAGACCAACCCTGATCTTACTTATCACATGTAGATCTCCTCCATGATCCTGCAACACCCTGCTGACCAACCCTAATCTTACATACCTATAAGAACATGCTCTTCCAGGGGAAGAACTCTCCAAGTTCTAATTAGTTCTTCTTCTTAACAATACAACCCATGAGTCTATTATATAGACCTCATGCATATAATAATTAGACTTGCAGCTCAAGACTCGAACTGGTCTTAATCATGCAAACTACTAATTCACTTAACTAACTATTTGTCAACAATAGTTTTAGAACTGCACAGGTGATCGACATCGGTCCCTGTCTGACTAGAGGTGACTGACGTTGATCGAATGCTACCAAAGTCAGTTTCCTTTTGCACGTCCACTGACCGACGTCGGTGATCCTGCCGATGCCGAGTGACTGCATACTCAGCATCCTCCTTCCTGTTTGCATTCAGGTGAAGCTTTTAGCTCCACACCCTAACAATCTCCCACTTGGAGATAAACAGCTGCACCCATACCTATACCAGTACTTTGTCTATTCTGCATCTTGGCTTGTATCCCTCTCCAAGCTCCCACTTGAAGACAACCCACCACACTCCCTGTGGTACTACACCTGTGCCTAAATTTCTCCATTCTTCTGCCTTGCTATACTCCCACTCAAATAGCAACCCCTGTGAGTAACCTGTAATCAACAACACTTAACAGATCTGAACCACCTGTTAGTCAAGCTCACTCTGAGAATGTCCAACCTCGCTCTGATACCATTTGATAGGACCAAAGTTTCCCAAAGTTCTAACACAACTTGTCAGATTTAAGAGCACACATGATTACCAATGTATAAGCAACTTAAACATGCAGAAATACCCAAAAGAACAAATAACTATCAATGAGAAATAACATAGAATATGAGAGGCAACACACAATTGTATTCAACTCATTACAAAGGAAATTACAATAAAGAGATCACACTCTTCTTCCACCTCTGTGAGGCTTCCTCCTCAAGGGCTCCCAGTAATCTTCCTTCTTGAGTAATCTTCTCTCATAGGTCATAACACACAGCTAACACAAGTTGTTGTTCACCTCATTGTACATCTAGTACAATCAAGTACAAACCGGTACTCCAAGTAGATCTAACCATGATCCTGCTCCTGATGTATTGTTGTCACCTTGGATCTTGCTCCCCCGCCAATCTCCATTTGACCCCCGCATTCACACACCCCAGCAAACCAACCCTGATCTTACTTATCACATGTAGATCTCTTCCATGATACTGCAACACCCTACTGACCAAACTTGATCTTACATACATGGGGAATCCTACTTGATTCTACCATGGGAAGAACTCTCCAAGTTCCACACTTGGGTTTTGCAAATTCTCCACTTCACAATACATCCCATGAGTCTATTATATAGATCTCATGTATACAATAATTAGACTTGCGGCTCAAGACTCAAACTCATCTTCATCATGCAAACTACCCATTCACTTAACTGACTATTTATCAACAGTAGTTTTGGAACCGCACAGGTGACCGACGTCGATCCCTGTCTGACTGGAGGTGACTGACGTCGGTCGATAGCTACCGAGGTCAGTTTCCTTCTGCACATCCACTGACTAACGTCAGTGATCCTACCGACACTGGCGACTACATACTCAGCATCCTCCTTCTTGTTTGCATTCGAGTGAAGCTTTTAGCTCCACACCCTAACATCAATCCTTTCTATCAAAAACTTTATCATAGACAATGATCACATACCTACTCATGAGACATGATTGAATCCCTTTGTCTCCTTTAAAAGTTAAGATATTTTCAAAACTGTGACTTGGTTTGATCAAGTCATCATACAGATGTTTTATGACTTGTCTCTTGTGATCACACCTATAGCAAGATTATTTGATTGAAACTTGAATATGAAGGCCTCTGAAGACCACAAACTCCCCCTATGATCGATAATCCTTCATGATTATTATTTGCTAGCTGAGTACCTCCATGAAGCTTAATGGAATCACCTCTGCTCTAGAGAACTAGAATAACATAAGTTTAGGATATTCCTAAATCTCCACGTTTTTGTAATATTGAACTTCTTATGTGATCCTTTTATTCTTGATTTATCCTTTTGGCTTGACCTCCTTAATATTTATTTGAGAAACACTCCAGCTTGATCTATTAGTCTTGACTCCTTCATCAACAAACTGAGTTGATAGAGAAAATTCTTGGCACTCCTTTACATCTTGATTTTTCTCTACCATGTAAAATAGTCCATTTGAACTTGTATACTAGTTATCAACCTTAGCTACCTTGGGTTTCCACTTATTATTTTGTCTTCTTTCTTATGTTCTAGAAGCCTTAAATTTCTTATCTTATCTTTAGGAGTAATGCTTACAGTATTTTGCAATGTGACCAACCTTATGATAATTGAAACATATTATCCCTTTAGATGGAAACAAACCATGACCCATACCTATTTGTTTTTGGTTCTCCTCATAGTTCCATGCAAATTCATTCTAGAAGGGCCTTTTGCAATGCCTTACTTTATGACCAAATTGGTTACATGAATAATAATAGCCTTTGAATAGATTAGCATACCTTATGTTATTAGAATTCCTAATAGTATTGGCCTTTTTTCTATCATCACCCTCATTATTTAGTTGATCTTTGATATTTTTGATACATTAGTGTCCTTTTGATCTCCAATGAAGTCAAGGCTTATTTTATCATCAGTAGTCTTTTAACTACTTAGAACATTGTCTAGATCATTGGTGCTCTTTTCAAACCTTACAAAGGACTTGACCTTATTTGATGCTTGTTTCAATTCATCTCTCAAAGAGTTCACTTCAGAAACATACCTTGCACATTCTTTTTCTTTTGCTTCTAGGCCTGCAGTCATAATTTCAAGTTGACTCTCTACCTATTTGACTATTTCCTCTTGTTCCTTGGAATTATTGCTTAGTATAGCTTCAAACAATTTGATTTTATCCTCATAATATTTTATAAGAGACCCCATCACCCTATTATTTTTATTTACCAACTTCATATCTTCTAGAGTATTCATCAACTTAGCTTCAAGATCCACCTCATCTCCTTTTTCATCTGAATCACCAATAGTACCTCTAATATATATGGATTCTTCTAGATTTGAGAATCTTGCTTATTTAACCATGAATAGAAACTCATTAACATTAGGACCATCACCTTCATGATCACTCTTTGAATCACTTCTCTCACTCTCATCAGATGAGCTTCACTATTCTTTGGTGTAAAGACTCCTTTTGTTTTTGAAGAACTTTTTTTTATTATCATATCTTCTGAAGCCTTTATTGCTCTTATTAGATTTATAAGTATTTTTATCATCATCATTATATTCATAATGATCTACATCATCCTTTTTCTTATGATTATGAGGAAATTTTTTGGTAAAGTGTCCAACCTCTCCATAATTGAAACATTTAAAACGTAGCTTTCCCTTGTATTTTCCTAAACATGTCTTCAACTTTATTGAAAACATATCAATTAACTCATCATCATCAATATCAAACTCATCATTATCTTTAAGTTTCATCCTTATGACCTATTCTATTTTGGATTTTTTTATGCCTTAAATGCATCTTCCTTATTTTTAGGTCTTCCTTCACGTGTCCTCATCTCATAAGTTGTTAGGGTTCCATGAAGTCCATCCATCTCTAGCTTTTCTAGATCTTATAACACACACCTTGGAATCAAATTGTGAAGTTAGAGACCTTAAAAAAAATTGAACAACAGTAGTATCTTTCAATTTTTCTCCTAGACCTCTTATGATGTTTACCACCTCATCAACCCTCAACAAGTAGGCTGTAATGGTCTCATCTTCTTTCATTTTTAGACTTTTAAATTGTCTTTTATGGGTTTAAAACTTGGCTAATTTAACTTTTTATTCTCCTTCATGAATAATTTTCAACTTATCCCACATTTATTTGGCAGTTATACACTACATTACCTTCACAATTTTTGCCTCTGATATGCCACACATAATGCCATTCATTGCTTTTGAGTTATTATCACTAACCTTTTATCCTGTTGCATCTATAGGAAGAATAGGGGTGCATTATACCCATCCAAGGCTGATTTCCAAACATCATGACATTGATACATTAGATATTTCCTCACCTTGACACTCCAAAATTCATAATTGGATCCATTGAACAATAGATTTTTGCTTGTATAAAAACCACCTTGTGCTTTAGCCATCTTAGCTTGCTTAGAATCTTCTTTAGGTTGTAAGACCTCCTTCAAAGGACCTGATATAATAAAAAATGTTGGAATTATATATACTGAGATGTTTTTAATCAATTAAATTAAAATATTCCTTCAATTTCACTAAATACTCATGAAGCATCCATTCACATACATACACCAATTAATGCATACACAAGCATCTATGAAAGAAAACACCATAAGGACATGAAATATATGTGGGAAAAACTCTAAGGGAAGAAAAACCACTGATTCAAAACTATTAATGATGTCCTATAAGTTATGAATCAACCTTTTAGTGAGGCACCAACCTCACAAGGACCACCAACCCCTCACTTAGTCAAGCACCAACTCAACTAGTGCATTTAACAAGCTTCAACCTCCCCTAGGAAACCAAGAACCAAATCAGATACCTTGAATCTCAAATCACCCTTGGACACCTATTTTTTATTCAACTGAGGATGACCTCTTTTGGTTGCTTTTCTCACACTTCTCACTCAAATAGCCTATTAGGCCTTCTCGCTCAATTAGCCCTCTTTTTGGTAGAATTAGGTCAAACATCCTTGATCAAAACTTACAAAAACATAGTTATATACACATGGAATATTCATCTCATCTATCTTATTATCTTCAAACCCTTAACCTATTCTCCAAAACACTAAATTATTCGCTCAATTACTCAATCCTCTAACTAGTCAAAATAAGTTTATTAGGCCTTGACTTTACACTTGATTCTTTATCATACCCATATTGTTCAGATAAGGACCTTACCATAATTTTATTATGTTTTAAATATATCACTAAAAAATTTTCATAATTTAAAAAAACATTGGATAGTCAGTTATTACCCTTAAGATCTAGAACCACCATTAGACCTAATGGAGACTTAATGCAATTAGGCCTTCCTTAAGCACATGTTTCACTTAGACCTCCTTTGAACACATTAAGCCTTGAAAAATGGATTAAAAACTTAATATATAAATTTAATATACCCCTCCTAATATCTTCTTGGGTCCCCAATATTGTTACCCAAAAATATCACTCATTTTTGGGACAACATTTGAACTATTTTGGTCCTCAGACCAAAATAATCTCTACCCTTTCTCAAAATTTGTTCTAAACATTCAAATTCCTCATTTTTAAAGCTTCTCAAAAAATCTACACACTCTACAGGAAGGAAATGTATGGACTCTACAGGAAGGAAATCCATGGACTCTACAAGAGGAAAATCTATGAACTTTGCAGGCCAAGTTCAACAGACTTCACAGGGTGATTTCTATAGACTCTGCAAGAAAGAAGCAAGCTCTCAACACTTGGGCGATTTCAAATTTGGTTCAATGACAAGGCTCAACCAAAAGAGTTCAACCTCTTCAAGGTTCAAGGTTCAATAGATTCAAAGGCTTCTACAAGCAGGTTCAATCAAAAGAACAAGTTTTTGAGGTTTGAACCATTGAACCACTTTGGTTCAAAGGTTCAACGGGTTCAAGGTTCAATAGGTTCAATGCATTTGGTTCAATGAGGATCAAAAGGACTTAGCCAAATCAAAGAGAATGAACTAATGAACCATTGAACCACTTTGGTTTAATCAGTTGATTCAATTGGTAGGTTCAAGGTGTTGTCCCAAAGCCAAAGGATCAGATACCCTTGAGGAGGGCAGCGAGTAAAAACCTCACAGAACTCAGTGGATGCTACCATGTGTCACAATTTAAAATTCACATAAAATTGACTAAGGCAAATTTCAAAGGGCAGATACCCTTGCGGAGGGCAGGAAGGAGGCACATGGACCAATTGAAAAGACCGAACGACAAAGGGATTTCCTTCAGGGAAAAGACTAAGGCAAGAAATGAATTCTTTCAGACTTCTGTCTGAAGGAATTTCTTGAGACAAAAAGTTTGAAGAAATTTGGGGAAGCTGTGGGAGAAAATCCTAAAAGAATTTCCAAAGGCCAAAGACAAAGCAACTGAAACAATTCTTGTGGACATTTTGTCCATGGCAAAATGTCCACAAAAAACATCCATGGGAAAGATCTGAAGGACTCTGAAGGCAAAATCCTGTTGAAGGACCCCAAAGGGCAGGTGCCCTTGCGAGGGACTCTCAGCTACCAAATTTAAGGACACTTCCCCAAAGCCGAAGGGTCACCTTCCCTTTGAGAGGATGCAAAACAAGAAATCCAAAGGAAGCAAGTAGCAAAAAAGGCTGAATCAAGAGAAAGATGAAGAAATTCCAAGGGCTGATGTGGCTGAAGACGTCAAAGTCAAGAATGGCAAACTAGCCATTGGAAATTCAAACATAGTGATGGGTGCACGAACGTCAATTTCAAGGTTTGTAAAATAGCCATTGATTTTGAAAAGCCTTAAAGAAGAGCCAAAGAACTTAGCAACCCACCAGAAGAAAGAAGCCTAAAGGCCATCCGAAGACCGCCTGAAGGGTAGATACCCTTGTGGGGGGCTCTTCCTGACCCAAAGCGGACCATTTCTCAAGGCCCCGAAGGGCAGGTCACCTCCAGGAAAGATCAAACGCCAAAGCCTGACAAAATATCACAGATGCTGCCAAGTGTCATCTTCTGAGTCTCATTTCACTTTGTTTCTAAGAGTAGTGGAAGCCACCACATGTCCTTTATAAGTTAAGCAAAACATGCCAAGTGGCATCACCCACATAAATCCAAATGATTCCCGCATAGTTCTATAGTGTCTCTCATCAAATACATTGGAAGCCACCATGTGTCATCTTCCATGAGAAACTAATATAAGTATCGAAGACTTTTCAAAGGTAGCTAAAATCTCAGCAAATGCCGCCATGTGTCATCCTCCATAGGATTCTCAAGAGACAAGCAAAAGCTACCACCTTTTCCATTGTAACTCCATGGAGATCAACAAGTGTCTACACCCATGATTCTAAGTTTCTAATAGGTTTCAAAGCCTTTATCAATAAATGTTGCTCAGAGTCCCATGGAAGTTGCCATGTGTCTTCACTTGTTTAGCAGCAGAATGTGCCACACGTCCATTACTAAAGGCCAGTAGAAAGTGACTAAGAAATAGAGCATCGAATTGAATCTAGGACCCAATTCAAATAACCAAAAAAGGAGGAATGATGAGGAAGGATCAGAAACATTTACACATCAGATATGTTTATAAAAGTAGATCGCCAGGTGGACATTGCAAGATGAAAACTTTCAATAGCGTGACTCATTTCTCTGCATTGAGAAAAGTAAATGGGTAAATGCCCCTAAATTCCAGCATGTCTTCTTAACAAATTTCAATGCAACATGATGTGTTACTATTCCCAATTCCTTCTTGAAGAGGCTATTTAAGGGACTCTCTTGTTATTGTAAAGGATCTTTTTTGAACAATCAAAAACAAAACTCTACCCAAATTGGAAGGCATTACTGAGACTTTGAGCTCAAATTGTTGATCATATTTTGTTATTGGAATAATAAAACAAGTGACTTTTCAGACTTTGTATTGTGATATCTTTGTTGTTGGGGAAATTGTTCTTATGTCTTTTTTCTTAATATATTTTTTGTTCCTTTAATTCAACAAGAAAAATTAGTGAAAGTAGTTAGGAAGGTGTCCTGAAGTCAACTGTGGAGAGACTTTGTGCCCCCATAATTGCCTTTAGTGTGTTTTCTTTTCATTTCTATGTAAAGGACCTTGGGATGACTTTGTGCCCTCATTGTCCTTCGTATCTCACTCTTGGGCAATTCAGGTGGAGACTTTGTGCTACATCTCAATTTGTTGGTTACTATGTCCTTGGTTACATATTATAATTACTACTAGAAGTATTCTTGTGGTTTGTTGAATAGTACTTCTGAAAGGAAAGGAGTGATTTCTGTCATTTCCCTTGAGATTTTTCTTTTGATTTGCATGCATCATCTCTGAAGAAAGAGAGATGGATGGTTTATCCTATGCTTGAGTATTATTTTATATTTATATATATACATATATATATATAGGGAACCTCCCCTTGATGAGAGGAGAGATTAGTCCCCTTTTGATGTGGTGAACCTACACATTTGGATGACCAATCTTCCTACTTTGGCTGATCAGACCTATTTTGTTTATCAGTACGTTGATCGACAAAATATTTAACCAACAGTTTTTGGCCACTCCGCTGGGGATATAACCCATTATTGTTATAACCTATCCATTGTACTCCACTGTGGAAGAACGAACTACTCCAGTGTTTTCCCATTGTTAAAATTTTCCTCCTAGCCTCGCGCAACTATTTTTGGTGACTCTACTAGGGATATAGCTATGTGCATTCTAAAACCTCAAGTTTCATATGAAATCAGTCTCTACCATTATCCATTATAGACTCCATTCCATTTCTGTGTTTTATCCATTATTATTATAACCTTACCATTCACCTCCACACTAACTGGGAAAGAACGCGCAGTTTAAAGCCTCAAGCTTCAAACTAAAGCAAGGTCAATTCTTTTCCATTTTTGTTTCACAATCTGGTAGATTCAAGGTATACACGAAGCCAAAGGGATAAAGGTATTGTTGACCCTATATTCGAGTTGGTACAACAAAGTAATTTTGATCTATTTCCTTCACCATATTGCCTCCAACAAACCAAGAGCTTTCCTCCTACTAAATTTAGATCTCTATTGCCAAACGAAGTATCCACTTCTGCTATTGATAAAGTTTTGCCAATAATTATCCCTTTGAGATTTTTTATTCCTCCTTTTCATAGTCATATAATTGTAGTTCAAGGCCCCTGGGTAATTCTTTTGGTCCTCTCAATCTTACTCCACCTCTACATGAGATTCCACGCAGTTCAAGGAAGAATTTCCCCAAATTCTATGGTGATGGGAAGGTTCATCCTGATGAACACATTGCAGCCTTCAACATAGCATGTGGCGTAATTGGAGTAGAATTTAAAGATGTAGCAGTCAGGCTATTTGTAGAAACATTACAAGATGCTGCTGAAAATTGGTTTTATCATCTACAGGCTTAGTCAGTAACTGATTGGAATACCCTCAAAGCTAAGTTTGAAGCCAGATTCAAACCTGCAGAAGATGCACATGCACTTCTGGATCAACTTACACAAGTGAAGAAAAAACCTCATGAACCAATGAGGGACTTCATAGCCAAGTTTGACAAATTAAGAAACAGAATTCTTGTTATTGCTCAACCTACAGTTGAGAATCTCAAATGCTTCTTCATTAATTCTCAGTTACCTGAAGTAAGATTTCTCTTAAGACATGCTAGTCAAATAGATCTTGCTACAGCTCAACATTTGGCCACTGAGGTAGAAGATGATCTCATCTTAGCAGGGAAGATAAGAAGAGATCCAAATAGAAATAGACCTTCATCATCTTTTGAATATTCATCTACAGGCACCACTGATCCAATGGTGCAAAAGTTGGCAAATGAGTTGCTTGCTCTCAAAAAGCAAATGGTGTAAGGAATGTCTTTTGTTCCTTCATATAGAGATATGCCAAGAAGGACATTTCCAAATCAATCATATTAGGGCAATGCTGCCAGGAATCAAGGGTAACAAAATCATATTCCTCTCTTACAAGGGAAACTTGCCCTGGAAGCTCCTCCAACCAATTCAGCAATGAGATATCTTGAAGCATAATTAGAATTCTCTTTCCAGCCTGAATTGAATCAAGAAAATGACGTTGATCTCCTTGTAAAAGATCAAGAAGAATCAGCAAGCGACTCCCACTTGATTTTCTAAGCTATCAGGATGAACCCAGAAGCAAAGGAAAAGCTTTTGATGGATCATATGCAGTGTTTACCAAGTCCAAGAACCAATCAGTCTAGCAAGCTGATAAAGGGAAGATAGAGGAGCAACCTCAACTAGCAATTACAATTACTAAGCATGGAACCACTCTGCCTTTCTAGTCAAAGGATCCGATAATCACCCAAAAGGTAAGTACATTAATTTCACCTTCACCTTCTATTTAAATTTCATAAACCAGCCCTCCTCCCATCCCTCCTAAAACTCAAAAGGTTGAAATACCTTCCTTTGTTCCTAGTCCAATTCATCCATTTGACATAATTAATAATGTCAAAAAGACCAAAATACAAATGTCTGAATTTGAATATTTACAGTCCAATCTTGATCAATTAGATAAATTGGTCCAATGTGTCAAGAATGAAACCATCCCTGCAAGACAAGAAGCTAAAAAGGTAACTCATGATTCACCAAAGTACATGCCCATTTTGAATAATCTTGTCATTACTCCTCTAGCTACACCTGGGAAAATAGAACCTTTCTATGTTTCCCTGTTAATAAATGGTCACAAGCTAAGTAATTGTATTATAGACTCAGGCGCATCTAACAATGTCATGTCTGCTAAAGTAGATGAGTCTCTTGGCTTCACACTAACCAAAACCTTTGAGAGATGTTTCTCTATGGAGAACAAGCAAGTACCATTGTTGGGGCAAATCAAAGATGCCCAATTTGCATTTGCAATGTTTCCAGACAAGAGAATCAATATGACTGTCTTGGTGGCTGACGTCTCAGCATCCTATGGCATTTTGCTTGGACAAAATTTTTGCAAGGACGTAGGAGGAGAACTAAGCATGGACCTATCTGAGGCAAGGATCCCTGTCAAAGGTGTAATGAAGAGGTTGTTCCCTAAAAAGGAGAAAAAATATGTGGTCACCCAAACATCAGCCCCTGAAGCCCAAATTCTTTTTTAATCTTCAAGTATGGGTAAATACTTTCTATCTAAAAATGAAGTGCATGAAACACCTGATAAAATTCTTGAAAGTGTCAACCTAGAAATTAGTTCAACTAGAATAGGAGAAGAACTAGTAGGTTGCAATACAAATGAATAAGGACCCTCCCTCTCTAATGAATGAAAGTTTAAAGAAAAATCAGTATCTAATGAGGTATGGACTCTGGATTTCGATGGCAGCTACTCTTCTACCAATTCAAGAGTTGGAATTGTGTTGATATCTCCTCGAGGAGATATGTTTCCTTCATCTTACAAATTACAATTTAGCAACACTAACAATACAGTTGAATATGAATCTTTGCTGCTTGGATTGAAGGTTGCTCAAGACAAAGGCATCAAGTTTTTTCATGCCAAAGGGGATGCTGAATTAGCGGTTTGTCAAGTGAAAAACTTATACCAAACCAAGAATGAAATATTATGCCACTATCACAACCTGGTTTGGGACCAAATTAAAAGCTTTGATGCTTTCAACATTTCTATCATACCCAGAGAATCTAATGACAGAGCTGATGCACTTGCTATTTTAGTAACTCTTTTAGTTCTTCACTCAGATTTAAAAGAAGACAAGTATACTATTGAGCTATTCTGTAGACCAAGTGTTCCTAACAATGTTGATCATTGGCAAGTATTCAATGATGATCATCAAATCATTACCTTCCTGGAATGAAAAGACAATTTCAAACAACTATGTTTTGAAGGTAGTGAACCTCAGAAGTATGAATCAGCCTCTGAATCTAGTTTAGATATAAATGAAGAATTCTTACAGCTGAAAGGAAATAAAATTCTCAAAGGCCTGGTTTCTCTTGAGAAACTATTTGACAAGCATGATAGATTCATCAAACAACAGCAAACAGATTCAAGTTTCTCTCAGGGATTCAATCAAGTAAATTTGACTACTAGAGAAAATCCCAAGATGGCTAACATTGGTAAGTGTTGCACCCCTGAAGAAAGACTCAAGTTCACCACTTTACTCTGTCAATATATGGATGTCTTAGCATATTCTTATGATGACCTGAAGTCTCTCAGACCTGATAAAATCCATCATAACATTCCTCTCAAGGCTGACTCAATGCCCTATAAGCAAAAATCTAGACAGTACAATCTAAAAATATCAAGTAATATTCTGTCTGAGATACAAAAAATGTTGAATTCTAGAATCATCTTCCCAATCCATCATTCCACATGGATTGTAAACATAATGCCTATAAGGAAGAAGAATGGAAAAATTCACATTTGTGTAGATTTCAGGAATCTGAATCAGTCATCTTTGAAAGATAATTACCCTTTGCCAATTATAGATTAAGTGCTTCAAATAGTGACAGGTTCAGAAATGTTATCAATGCTAGATGGATTCTCAGGATATAATCAAGTTGAATTTAGTGAACCAGACCAACACAAGACTACATTCACCACACCTTGGGGTACATTTGCATATAGAAGAATGCCTTTTGGCTTGATAAATGATGGTGCCACCTTTCAGAGAGCAATGGACCTGGATTTCAAAGAGGAGATAGGTAAATTCATAGTGGTATACCTTCATGACTTAACCATATTTTCAAAGCACCGTTCTGATCAAGTACGCCACTTACAACAAGTGCTAGAGCGCTGCCACCAAAATGGTATTTCCTTGAACCCTAAGAAGTCTATTTTTGGAGTAACAGAGGGGAAACTCCTTGAATACATTGTGTCTAAAGAAGGCATAAAGATTGACTCAAATAGAGTTAAGTCTATTCAAGAGCTTAATTTGCCTACAAGTAAAAATGTTGTTCACTCTTTCTTCAGAAAGTGAATTTCTTACGGAGGTTCATCCTCGAATTTGCTGAGAAGACTAGACACATTATGAACATGATGAAAGGGAAGACCACCTTCAGCTGGACTACAGAAGGCAAGTCAACATTTCAGGATATCAAGACTGCCATTGCCCACGCCCCTACCTTGGTTTGTCTAGATTACAACAAAGATTTCATCATATACAGCTATGCTTTTGAACACATGCTTTCAACAATTCTTGTTCAATAGGACAAGAAAGGTATGGAATCTCCTATTTTTTTCATGAGTTGCCCTCTCAAAGCCCATGAGCTAAAATATTCAAACATAGAGAAGCATGCTTATGCAGTGGTGAAAGCAATCAAGCATTTTTGCTTCTATATCTTGAATTCACACACTATTGCTTTAGTTCCTGAAACTACAGTCAAGTCCATATTAACTCAGTAGGAGTTTGGCACAAAAAGAGGCAATTAGATTGCAAAGATCCAAGAGTTTGATCTAGACATCAAGCCAACAAAGCTAGTCAGGGGAAAAGGCCTATGCCAATTAATTGCTGACAACAAGCCAGAAGATACACAACATGAAGAAGCTGAAGTGGAAGACATACCAACAGTCCTTTTTGTTTCCACTACCAATGAGTGGTATTCAGATATTACTCATTTTTTTACTTATGGTGAATGTCCTACTCATTTTTCATATAAAGAAAAGAGGACTATCAAGTTGAAATCTGCCAATTTTGTCCTTTGGAACAACAGCTTGTACAAGAGAACCATAGATGGAGTATTCCTTCGCTATGTAGACAAAGAGCAATAAAGCCAACTTTTAAAATCTTTCCACAATCTAGCCTGTGGAGGACATTTTTTTGCTCCTGTAACTACTCATAAGATTTTGCACAACTCTTTTCCAAGATGCATATAAGTGGGTGAAAAAATGTGAACTTTGCCAGCAATTTGTTGGAAGACCCAAGTTAGTTGCCCTGCCTCTCAAGCCAGTGATCATAGAGGAACCTTTCCAGTAATGGGGGATTGATTTTATTGGGATTATAAACCCATCTTCAAGTGCTGGACATGATTATGTCATTACAGCAACTGACTATTTCACCAAGTGGGTAGAAGCAATCCCAACCAAGCATGCTACTTCAAAAGTTGTATGCAATTTCCTCAAGGAGAATATCATTTCCAAGTTTGGAGTTCCAACCAAAATTGTTACTAACAATGTAGCTTGTTTCACCTCTCAGGAGATTACACAATTCTATTTTCATTATGGAATTACACTCTCCCATTCTTTTGATTATTTTCCATAAAGAAATGGACAAGCTAAATCAAGTAATAAAAACCTGGTAA
The DNA here is from genome assembly GCA_037957365.1 of Torreya grandis. Lineage (NCBI taxonomy): Eukaryota > Viridiplantae > Streptophyta > Pinopsida > Cupressales > Taxaceae > Torreya > Torreya grandis. Next base: position 857,014 of record JARHVA010004491.1, read on the forward strand.
CTATCATCAAGAAGCTAGCAGATGACAATCAAAGGACATGGCATAAAGCATTGATTGATGCTTTATAGGTAGACAGAATAACACTAAAGAGGGCAATTGGTATGTCTCATTTTCAACTTTTTTATGGTATCAATGTTGAGATACCAATCACTTTAGAATTGCCAGCCTTGAAATTGGCAAAGGCAATTGAAGATCAGACATATGAAAGCTCTCTTGATAAGAGAATCATGTGTTTAACTGAGCTGGATGAATAGAGAACCATGGTAGTGGACCAAATTGCTGCTCATCAAAGTCTGGTAAAGAAACTCTTTGACCAAAAGGCCAAAAATCATGATTTCCAGATTGGGGATCAAGTCCTGCTGTGAGACAAAAGGAAAGAACCAAAAGGGATGCATGGAAAGTTTGACTCCCTTTGGAGAGGCCCATTTATAATTCATTAACACAATGGTGAAAATAGCTTTCTACTAAAATATTAAGATGGCATACTCTTTTCTCTGCCTCACAATGGGTAGCATCTGAAACACTTCAACTCTTGAAGTATCAGATCATTGCATCTGTGTATATGTATATTTGTATATTTTTTAATTCTATTTTATTTTATTTGTTTCCATTTTTTATGCCTTCCATTTTTGGGTAACATGACTCCGTATCCCAATGGTACACATGAAGAAACTGGAGATTCCAGATTTTACTCCCTTCAATTCTTTTTACAATTGATAGAAGTTCCCCAACTGGAGCCAGCTGTTGTTCCCCAAAAATATCACTCATTTTTGGGACAACATTTGAACTATTTTTGTCCTCAGACCAAAATAATCTCTGCCCTTTCTCAAAATCTGTTCTAAACATTCAAATTCTTCATTTTTCAAGCTTCTCAAAAAATCTACATACTCTACAGGAAAGAAATCTATGGACTCTATAGGAGGAAAATTTATGGACTCTGCAAGCCAAGTTCAACAGACTTCACAGGTTGATTTCTACGGACTCTATAAGAAAGAAGCAATCTCTCAACACTTGGGTGATTTCAAAGTTGGTTCAATGACAAGGCTCAACCAAAAGAGTTCAACTACTTCAAGGTTTAAGGTTCAACAGGCTCAAAGGCTACTACAAGCAGGTTCAATCAAAAGAAAAGGTTTCTAAGGTTTGAACCTTTGAATCATTGAACCACTTTGGTTCAAAGGTTCAATGGGTTCAAGGTTCAACAGGTTCAATGTGTTTGGTTCAATGAGGATCAAAAGGACTTAGCCAAATCAAAGAGAATGAACTGATTGAACTGATGAACCATTGAACCACTTTGGTTTAATCAGTTGGTTCAATTGGTAGGTTCAAGGGGTTGCCCCAAAGCCAAAGGATCAGATACCCTTGCGGAGGGCAGCGAGCAAAAGCCTGATAGAACTCAGCAAATGTTGCCATGTGTCACAATTTGAAATTCACATAAAATTGACTAAGGCAAATTTTGAAGGGCAGATACCCTTGCGGAGGGCAAGAAAGAGGCACATGGACAAATTGAAAAGACCGAAAGACAAAGGGATTTCCTTCGAGAAAAAGACTAAGGCAAGAAAGGAATTCTTTCAGACTTCTGTTCGAAGGAATTCCTTCAGACAAAAAGTTTGAAGAAATTCAGGGAAGTTGTAGGAGAAAAGCTCGAAAGAATTTCCAAAGGCCAAAGACAAAGCGACCGAAACAATTCTTGTGGACTTTTTGTCCACAGTAAAATGTCCTTGGAAAAAGTCTGTAGGAAAGCTCCAAAGGACTCCGAAGGCAAAATCCCGTCGAAGGACCCCGAAGGGCAGGTGCCCTTATGAGGGACTCTTGACTGCGAAATTAAAGGACACTTCCCCAAAGTTGAAGGGTCACCTTCCCTTTGGGAGGATTCAAAACAAGAAATCTGAAGGAAGCAAGTAGTAGAAAAGGCTGAATCAAGAGAAAGTTGAAGAAAGTCCAAGGGGTGACACGCCCAAAGACGTCAAAGTAAAGAATGGCAAACTAGTTGTTGGAAATTCAAACGTAGTGACGAGTGCACGAATATCAATTTCAAGGTTCGTAAAATAGCCATTGATTTTGAAAAGCCTTAAAGAAGAGCCAAAGAACTTAACAACCCACCAGAAGAAAGAAGCTCAAAAGCTATCTGAAGACTGCTCGAAGGGTAGATACCCTTGCGGGGGACTCTTCCCGACCCAAAGCAGACCATTTCTCAAGGTCTCAAAGGGCAGGTCACCTCTGGGAAAGATCAAATGCCAAAGCCTGACAGAATCCTGTGGATGCTGCCAAGTGTCATCTTCCAAGTCTCATTTCACTTTTTTTCTAAGAGCAGCAGAAACCACCATGTGTCCTTTATAAGTTAAGTAGAACACACCAAGTGGCATCATCTGCATAAATCCAAATGAGTCCCGCATAGTTATATAGTGTCTCTCATCAAATGAAGTAGAAGCCACCATGTGTCGTCTTTTGCGAGAAACTAATATAAGTCCTAAAGACTTTTCAAAGGTAGCTAAAAGCTTAGCAGATGCCATCATGTTTCATCCTCTGCAGGATTCTCAAGAGACAAGCCAAAGCTACCACCTTTTCCATTGTAACTCCACGAAGAGCAACAAGTGTCTACACCCGCGATTCAAAGTTTCTAATAGGTTTCAAAGCCTCTATCAATAAACGTTGCTTAGAGTCCCATAAAATTTGCCATGTGTCTTTCTCTATTTAGCAATGGAATGTGCCATGCGTCCATTGCTAAAGGCCAGCAAAAAGTGACTAAGAAATAGAGCATCGAATTGAATCTAAGACTCGATTCAAATAACCAAAAAATGAGGAACGATGAGGAAGGATCAGAAACATTTGCACATTGGATATGTTTCTAGAAGTTGATCGCCAGGTGGACATTGAAAGATGTAAACTTTCAATAGCGTGACTCATTTCTCTACATTGAGAAAAGTAAATGGGTAAATGCCCCTAAATTTCAGCATGTCTTCTTAACAAATTTCAATGCAACATGATTTACTATTCCCAAGTCCTTCTTGAAGAGGCTATATAAGGGACTCTCTTGTTATTGTAAAGGATCTTTTTTAAACAATCAGAAACAAAACTCTGCCCAAATTGGAAGGCATTACTGAGACTTTGAGCTCAGATTGTTGATCATATTTTGTTATTGGAATAAGAAAACAAGTGACTTTTCAGAATTTGTACTGTGATATCTTTATTGTTGGGGAAACTGTTCTTATGTCTTTTTCCTTAATATATTTTTTGTTCCTTTAATTCAACAAGCAAAATTAGTGAAAGTAGTCAAGAAGGTGTCCTGAAGTCAAATGTGGAGAGACTTTGTGCTCCCATCATTGTCTTTAGTGTGTTTTCTTTTTGTTTCTATGTAAAGGACCTTAGGACGACTTTGTGCCCTCATTGTCCTTCGTATCTCACTCTTGGGCAATTCAGGTGGAGACTTTGTGCTACATCTTAATTTGTTGGTTACTACATCCTTGGTTGCATTTTCCAATTACTACCAGGAGTATTCTTGTGGTTTGCTAAATAGTACTTGGAGAGGAGTATTTTCTGTCATTTCCCTTCATATTTTTCCTTTGATTTGCATGCATCATCTCTGAAGAAAGAGAGATGGATGGTTTATCCTACCCTTGAGTATTATATATATATATATATATATATATATATATATATATGTATATGTATATGTATATGTATATGTATATGTATATGTATATATATATATATATATATATATATATATGTATATGTATATATATATGTATAAATATATATATATATATATACATATATATATATACATATACATATACATATATACATATACATATATACATATACATATACATACATATACATATATATATATACATATATACATATATATACATACATATATATATATATATTATATGTATATATATGTATATATATATATATATATATATGTATATATATATATATATGTATATATATATATATGTATATATATATATATATATATATATATAGCATATCTATAGGGAACCTCCCCTTGATGAGAGGAGAGATTAGTCCCCTTTTGATGTGGTGGACCTACACATTTGGATGACCAATCTTCCTACTTTGGCTGATCAGACCTATTTTGTTTATCAATATGCTGATCAACAAAATATTCAACCAACACCCAACACCATTTGATTCATTTCATACTTGGAACCATCCAATAGGGTTTACTTGCCTTTAGGCCTTCTCACTGCCAAAAAGTTTGTCTTGTAGATTTGAACCATAAACATAAATTTTCCATATAAACCAAACATAAAATAATATTAATAATATCATTATTACTCAAAATACATCCCTAAATTCTTTGGTTTTCACCACATAGGCTAAAATGCCTCAGGATAACTCTTACAAAAGGCTTACTTAGAAACACCAAACACTATCAACAAATAGTTAATATCATTTGACTCTCAAAAATTGAACAGGTATTTCCAATGAATATAAATCCTTTAAAATTTTCCTATTATATATTTATAAAACCTTAAATATAATTTTATCCTTCACCTTATTTAAAAATGACTCAAAAACATCATTTTCACACACACATAAAGTTGCATGTAGCATCAAATATATAGTCAAGAAAATCAACTCTTAGAACACCTGTGGGAACACTTTTGTGATCTTCCAATGGGATTTTTTGAACCTTTATCATCCTTACATAATATTTTAAAATATTTATTTCATGGTCATGTATCACTATTGGTCTTTCAGACCAGTTCCACAACTTCACTCTACAAAGACTTTCTTGTGTTAGACAGACTAGTTTGTTAACAACTTTTTGCTTGAGTATAGGAATCATCAACACTTATACACCAAGGGGATAGGAATAATATATATTTAATATTTACCCCATGCATTATTATCCATCCTTATTCCTCTAAAACTAATCCCGAATCTCATTCTCATTCTCTCCTAGATTTCTCACTATTTTGCTCATTAGACCTGTTTAATGATATGCCAACTTCCATGACCAGTTTAGCACATTTTTGACCTGAAACCTACTCAAAAAATTTAATGTTAATAAACTATAAGTATTACACATAATATTCTAACCATTTTCATGCATTGACCTAGTCAACCCTACCTGTAACATCAAATACTTTAGAAACAAAGGGTTTTCTGTATCTTCTACTCATTATCAACTCAAACAAAAACCACCTAGAGAATACTTGAAGAGTAATTTAAATTTTTAAAACATAAAACTAGTTTAATAATACCATTAGAATCCATAACCAATAATATCTTTCCTACCAGGTCATTATAAGGGTTTTGAGAGGGTTTTAACTGATTTCATTTCTTAGCAATCATTCATAAAGGATTACCCCTCATATTCAAAACTAATGCTAGGAAAATAAATCTAGGGACCTTCCCCAAATTTCATTAAGTGATCAATATCTCATTCAAAGTTCACATGTGCCAACGAGTACCTGAAATCTCTTTTCGGGTTTACAATACCCCATTTTATGCACACAAGGAACCTTATCATAGGTTTTCATACTTTTTTCCTTTGAGTATTGACTTAAATTTTTGTCCACACACTTAAAATGATTTATTACACCTATATAAATGTTTTCAATAGCTATGTCATCTTTATAAATGATCTTTACCCCTTATTAGGCCACTATAGGTCACTTTCCATACTAGGCCTTATATTGCCAATCATACTTAGACTATGATCATGCCTTGAAACCTCTTGAAATATCTTCAAAACCTCATCCACATGTCATATGACCTCATATCCTACTCATACACTACCAACCTTGCTTACATAGATCTCAAATGACTCAACTCATAATGTTATCAGGATTATGCCATTTCACTAGGTCTTTCAATTGAAGATTAAGTCTCAAAACTTATACCTTGAAACTCCTTAGTGGGATTATTTATATTTTTGACATTTTTAACACAGCTTAGGAAAATTTACCATGCTTTTAATGACCCAAATCACAAATATTTACTAGGCTTCATGAATACATCTTCTTCATATAGCTATACCAAGCTACTCAAGATACCTAGTATTCAAAATGGACACAAAAAAGCTTCTCTCAATGATGTGATAATTTAAACATGATTCTATAAAGACAATGCTAATCTCAATAGACTTTATGAGCTATATTTAATTTCAACCTTGTGATAATAACTCATATAGAATATAGGGACTTATTGATCCATATGCTTAACTTCTTTGCTCCTCAGCACTTAGAACTCTAACAAGATGCTTCCCTTGTATCGTGAACATAATATTGATATGTCATCAAAAATAAGACACAATATCAATTTTCCTTCAAATTTTATCTCAATAGAAAAAAAAAACTTCTTTGTAACACATCACTTCACCAAGCATGACATTAATTCTGACTTTTGACATGAAGGACATTCAACTTAACTTTGACATCAATGACTAATACCAACACTATGAACATACGTCAACACACATTTTCATCCATTTTTATATAATTTACAAAGAGAACACTTCTAAATAATATGAATTTTATTAAATTTAAAATTCTTATTCCATCTCATTTCATGTTTTCATCCATCTTTATACAATTTATAAAGAGAGCACTTCCAAACAACATGAATGTGATTGATGTAAATTGGTTGAAAATTAATAATTCTATTATATTTATGTTTGGAATGGTAAAGGAAGATATTTAATGATATGGTAATCCATCTAATTCCCTAAATAGATGCCATCTTTACCTCTAGACAAACAAAGGTGTCACTCTTAAGAGAAAATTGGGTGTCAAAAATATAAAATTATTAGCTCGTACACATCTTCACTATAAATAATTATTTTTGGAAAAACAATTAAATATATAAAATGAACATAAATGGTGTTAATATTTAGTTTTATTTATTTATTTCAGATATTACATTCAATAAAAATCTATAGAGATTTCACAAAAATATTTAATAGTAATAGATTAGAATCCTCCATGTAAATGCAAGATGAGGTGAAGGGTAGATTCCTTATGTGTGTTGTAATCTATGAGTGTTCAGCGATCCTCAAGTTGCTTCCCAACAAATATGAGCCTCTATTAATCAATCAAAATACCCTATTTGTCTTTAATCTTTACCTTCACATTATCAATCATATCAGAGCTCTCTACTTTGAAGGTGATGGTCTTGCCAGTCAGTATTTTCACAAATATTTGCATCCCACCATGTAGGTGAAGCACTAGGTGAAATATTGATTATTTTTTAATATTATAATCATCTAAGGTCCTACCATATTAATTTTTTTTAATACCAAAGATGAGGCACTGCTAATCTAGAGGAATGCCTCCTTATCTTGAATTTTGGCCTTGACATTGTCAATTATGTCTAAGCTCTCAACTTTAAGAGTAATTATCTTGCCAGTGAGGGTTTTGATAAAGATATACATTCCTCCCCTAAGGAAAATAACTAGGTTAAGGATGAAATCTTTCTAGATATTATAAGCCACAATTGTATGGCCATCCTCTAGTTGTTTAGCGGTAAAGATGAGGCACTACTAATTAAGAGGAATTCCCTCTTTATCCTAGATATTTGCCTTCACATTGTTGATGGTATCAGATATTTCCACCTCTAGAGTGATGGTCTTTCATGTTAAGGTCTTTATAAATATTTGCATATTGATGATATCTTCTTTTTTAAAAATTTCCTACAAATCAAAAAAATGTGTTTCAGAATGGAAACGCAGTGGATTCATATAAGAAATAGGAATGGATTAATTCTTGAAAGATTCAATACCTCAAAATATATTTGACATGATTATTTTATTCATAGAGGATTTGAAGAGAGATTAACACAAACTCAAAATGGTTAAATTCATATCCAAAAGCCCAATTTATAGTCTTTCCACTGACGGTTCATCCATGAAAGAGTGTTCTAGCACACCATGCATAAACTAGTGCATGGCTTCCATTATCCAAACCATGTTGGTTGTGATATGCAGATAAGTCTCTAGCCCAATCCAAAATGTTTGAGTGGCTTGGCACATATAATAAAATTGAGGATCTAAAATAGCATAATTTCCTCTATCTTTTTTTTATTTGAAGAGTACCTATATAATAATTAAATAAGATATGGTATTTGTGTTAATTATACAAAAAAAAGTGGGTGGAAATGTCACACCTTATGAGTATAATCATAATGAGGGAAAAGACACCTCGGGACAAATCTAAAAAGTGATCAAAAAATGACCACACCTACAAAAATAAACATCATGACAATAGTTTGATAGTAAAGTAGAGAGCAAGGAATAGATAAAAATAAAGAGAATAATTAAGTAGTGAAAATAAACATGTACATTAGGGGAGGCAGTAGAGATGGTACATCCTAAGGCATACCACCCCAGCATCCTAGGGTAGGAGGATCCTCATCCATAGGTAAGGGATCCCAACCAATGTTTTATTGAGCCTCTAATTTCTAATATTGATTTCTTTTAGGTGACATTGCTAGAGCCAGGCATGGAAATTTACCTTAGGGTGGAGGACCCCATCCTTTGATGTCACCATTATGAGATGGGGGAGGAGATCCCTAGCCCTTACCATCACTTCCAAATCTAGAAGAGCCACGCAGACCACCATGGTAAGGAGAAGACTAGTGAGGTGGTGAATGATGAGGAAAATGACCCCTATGTCTGGTTATGGAATGTTTTTGATGTGGCCCACAACCTCATATTTGAGGAAGTGTAGGATGTCATGGGGTCTCAAGAGGTTCACAACTAACTATATATGGGGCATTTTTCTAGTGGTTGAGCAAATGCTGGAGGTGGTTGAGTTCTAGGTAGACCTTGTATGTTTAACTTTGAATCTAAAGAGTAATAGTAGATAGAACAGTAATTGTGTTAGTAACAAAAAATTTACATTCTAGATATTCATGATTAAAGCAACCATAATTTTTATCTTTTCAAATTTGAAACAAAATATCAAATTGAAATATCTACCAAAATATATTGTATTTTATAGGTAATAGAGCCAAGTCCCCCAATAAATCCATCTTCCATGAGAGGAATTCAAGTTAGAAGTGCTAAAAAGGGGAATGAATCCAGTACCACATGGATTAAGTGTGAAAGAAAAACTAAAAAATATTCTTAATAGTCTCTAGTTACTGACAAGATGGGAAAATAGGGTTAGACATGCCTAGATGCTTGATCTAATCACCCATAGGTAGGTTTTGATAGTTTTTTTGGGCTCAATAATAGCAGACCACATAGTGTTAAAGTGTCAAGCCCAAACCCCATGTCTAGAATGGAGATTCCATCTGAGGTTGAGCATTTCATCTAGAATATGATGAGGGGATAGCAAATTATGCCCTATCCAAGGAGAACATCAAGTGAAAGGTGTGGTCGTAGGTCAGTTTCAATGCTTCCACCAAGAAATAAGAGAGTTGACCCCTATTTTGTGCAAATACTCATCAGGTATGGAACCTTGAATTTATGCAATGACCTTTGCATCCAAATTATTTAAATGAAATTTATTCTAAATTTGTTGCCAAGTGAGCCAAGCCCTGTTATCCTTGAAAAAAATATCACTGATAACCTTCACACCTTTCTTGACAAGCCTTAACCCTTTAACACAAGGGACTAAGGCAAAGGGAACATTGTGAAAATTTAAGCAAAGTAACCACCAGAGACATTGTGAGTTAATGGAGAGGTCATTATTGAAACCCTCACCTACTAATTTAAGGTGAGGATTAATCTTTTCCCAAGCTTTCCATAGCCTTTGAATTATAAAGGTACCCTTAATTTTAATAGGCACTTGGGTTATGCGTAGAGAGTGAAGTCCCAAGCCTTGCTAAATCTTTCTACCACATAGGAATCCCTAAGAGATACAACGGCGTAGAAGAATATTCCAAGATTTATCCCCAATAAGACCTCTAATAATCCATTTGACACCATAGGTAAGGCCTTGAATTTTAATATCTAGGAGACCCATTTCCATAGCTTCTTTGGGTTGATAGCATATATTCTAGGCAAATATGTGGAAACCCTTATGACCCTCAGATTTATCCCATAGAAAAAAATTTAGATTTTTTTATAATTTACTATAAGTAGTATTAGAAGGAACCCAACAATGGTAATAATACACATGAGTTGCTGCCAAAACTTTAGAGCAAATTTGAAATTTGCCAGCAAGGGATAGAGTCTTGGTGATCTAAAAAGATTTTTTTTCAACTATCTACACCACATAAGAACATAGCTCAAAGGAGAGGTCCAAAAAGCAAAAAGGATGCCAAAAAAATTAAATTACACCCTTGAAAGAAGCCATTGACATTGATATCCCTCCATCCAAGAAGGTTTAGGGCCTAGAGATTGATGATAATATTGAGTAGTCCTCTATTGAATAGAATAACCTAAAGGCAAACAAAAATATGGAGACATTCCATGGCAATCCTAAGAGACTCTTCTTCCTCTTGAAGAGATAAAAAAATCATCCGTGAAGTGGCCATTTAAAAATTTTCTATTCGACTGATGAAGGGATATGCCTTTTACCAAGCCCCTGGTAGTGTAATTATCTAGGAGGTAGCTAAATCCTTCTAATACTAGCGCATATAAATAAGGGGTTAAATGGAATCCTTGTCGAATAGAATGATGAAATTAAAACTGAGAAGATTCGGTGTCGTTGATAGTGATACAAGCCCCATCATCTTGAAAGAGCATGTTAATATTCTAAACAAATTTGGAGCCAAAACCAAGGGCTTACAACATGGCCAAAATTAAAATCCACTCAATACAATCATAAGCTTTCTCAAAATCAATCTTGATAAATAGATCCTTTTGATTAGAAATTTGAGCCCATTTTATACCTTCACAAATGGAAATAACATTATCTAGAATGAATCTATTCTAAATGAAATTAGTTTTCTCACTCTTGATAATTAAAATGAGAATGTGTTTGACCCTAAGGGCTAAAGCCTTATAAATAATATTATATAATACATTGAGCAAAGTAATAGGCCTCTAGTTGGTGATAATTGTAGGATCACCAGCCTTGCGAATAAACTTGATGTTACCTTGGTTTATAAGGTATCCCAAAGAGTTGGTTAGAAAAACATTAGAATAAACTTAGTGAAGATTAGGACCAACAGTATTCGAAAGGGTTTGGTAGAACTCACATGGGAAACCATCAATTCCTAGAGCTTTATCAACTGACATCTTCATGGAGATTGTTGAGAGATAAGGACCTATCACAGGTTACTCTTTGAGAATCAAAAACTTAGTAGGGTACCACTTAAAAGAATTACTAGAGAACCACGTCTCATTCTGGAGAAGAATCTTATGCTGAGAAAATACCATGGTAATGATTCAAAAAATCTTGTAGAATTTCAAGAAGTTTGGTAAATTTATTATTTCCTTCCTTGACAGCTTTGATTCTATCAGTATCTATCTAAAGTAGAGAAGGGGAAAAAATTCCTTAGATACTTTATCTCCAATTTTAAACCAGTGTATACATTCTCATAGTTGAGCTCCTCTAGCCTTGTGAGTTTCCTCAATTTGGAGCTTATGTCCCCATTGTGCCACTTGAAATTGGAGGTGAACATTGAAATGTAACTGCTTCAGTTCTTGTGAAACCTAGATATATTCAAAGTTTGTAGCATTATGTAGATGTCATATAAAAGAGGTCACTTGTTTTCCATAGATCCAAAGAAAGGTGGAAATAACAGAAAGAGCATCTGACCACCATTGAATCCAGCCAATATCTCCCTCTAGTTGAGGAACCAAGTTCTAAATTATGTAATATGCCCCACTATTTTTTCATGATTTAGGTGAGCAGTATTGAGATAGAATTGAGTGGAGGTAGGCTTAACTTAAGGTGTGGTCCACTCAATATTAAAGTAAAAAGCATGATGATCTAATAAAAAAGTATCGAGGATGACTGAAACTAGCCTATCATGGACTGGGGAAAAAAATAAAATATCTTACTATGTTAGCAAGGCTCGATCGAGCTGCTGAAACACCCTATCTTCTCCTTATCAAAATTTGGACCAAGTGAACTAGGGGGAGTCTAATTTGTTTCTCTGGTGATGATTAAGATTAAACACCTCAATTTTTTTATGCATATAAAATTAGGATCCATGCTTACCACTACACCACCATATTATAATTCATCCTTATTTATCCTAAGCCAATTCCACCATGTTAAAATCACCACAAAGGATCCAATGTGCATCCAAAAGTGATTTGGCTAACCACCTCCATAGGAAGCCCATTCCACAACATCATTAGAGGCATACAATTTAACCAACCCAATGATGTGGTTATTAAAGTTAAAAAGGATCCACACCACTCAATGGGTGGGGTCTAAGCCCCAAGAAATAATATTGTGATCAATCTCTAGAGCCAAAAAAGTGATGGCCCCACCACACCCAACTTCATGCCCATTATTCTTACATATGGCTCTAGGCCAAATTATTTATGTTGCATTCTATAGTAAGAAACCATAAATATTGAACTCTTGCAAACAAAGAATTTTCATGCTACTAAAGAGCTAAAAACTATTCCTGGCCACATACTTACATGGTAGATCATTAAGGTCTCAAACATTCTAAGAGTAAAAAATCATTGGGCATTATATAGGTACATGTCATTATCCTCTATGAGATCTTCTAGTGCATCAATTAATTAAACAAAGTTTGTTGGGAAAGAAATCATTGATTCTAAATGGTTATCACTTATGTTCCATATATTCCTCCTCTTCAAGAGATGGAGAAGGGCTACGAGAATGCCAGAACACTATTTTGTGGTTCAAGGTGACCAAAATTTGTTCTTCCTCTAGAGCACTCACCCTAGGATAGGGTTATGATGATGGAGCTAAGGGTGGCATCTCAACTAGAGATGTCACTAATTATGGAGTATGCACAGTAGAGGATAAAATTTATTAATAAAAATAGTTCTTCTAGTAGAATTCAAGGTATGGTTATTCCCAATAGGTCTGTAAGAAGAAGATTGTGACCTGCCACCACCTTTGGAAGAGTTGTTATTTTTTTATTAGTGACAGTAGTCCAATTGTCATTATTTCTATTCTATGGTTTGGCTTTAGATCCACCCTTTTCCCGAGGAGTAGGGAGTGCATGCACCATCAGAGGACATTCTTAGATGATATGTTCCAAGCACTAGCACCAAAAATAAGTATTATGGGATTGATATACAAAACATGCTAAGAAAAAATAGTTAGTGTTAATTTGTACATCAATAAAATATTTCAAATCTTGGGATAAATCCACTTCAACACAAACCCTATTTTAAAGATTAGCCATAAATAACTTGGTTTGTTCATGGCATATGAAGCATGATATGGGTTTTATGAGCTAGTCAATAAAACCCCATAAGGGGAGAGGCCAGCCAGGAAATTCAACCCAAACAAGGATTTTCAACTTTGCTTGCTCTGAGACTTGAAATTTTTGAGTTCAGTGAGAAAAGACAACTAGAGCATTGCAAATTAATGAATGCCCATATTTAACAATAGCTTTGCAGTGCTCTAGGTTTGAAAATTGAAATAAAAAAAAGCTCCTGGTAAGGTTTTGGACTCCTTCCAGTTTCACACCATGGCCTTGGCAATGGTTGTGAACCCATTACTTCAGAAGGCTCTTAGGGGGGAATCAACCAAAAAAGTAAGTAATCAAATTAATTTTTTCAAATAAATGACAGGCTTTATCAAACTCAATCATATTCAAAATAACATTAAGTAATGGAAAGTCAGAATCATCAAGATTACCTCATGGAATACTTTCAAGATGAATTTCCTTTCCTTCTTTAGGGCCATGATTGTGCTTGCTCATTCCACCTTTATCTACATATGTGGATGTAAAGAGGGAGGTGATGGTCATTTAAAATAAGGTAAACCACCGATCAAAATCAGAAATAAATGTGAACAAAAGTAATATCCTACCTAGATCTACAATGATTAGCAATATGACAGAGGTACCTAAAGGCCCATCAATGTAGAGCTAAAAAAACCTAATTTCTCCATAATTATTAATTATTAATTCCCTTTCTTGGATCTTTCCTTCTCCACAGAGTCCACTAGTCATGTGAAAGTGAAGATCCTCTAGGTGCTTCTCTAGGATAATTTTTTTTATATATGTGGGAAATGTATTGGATTAAAATGTTTCTCTAAATCTAGACACCCAGTCTATAAGTTCATAATGCTAAAGTGGTGTGGCTAGGTTAGGCCTCCAAAATTTCCATTTATGTTGTGTTGAATGTTTTTATAAAATTATAACTAATGAAAAAAAATTATTACTTTTATCTAGTGGTCTTGAGTCATGATCAAGATCATTTGTCCCATCTGAGAAGTCATGGGCCTCATTACATCTAGGTATTTACCCAAATGTGGAAAAACTTTTTGAATTTGACTCTGAGTTACCCACTTTCCTTAGTAAACAAATCATTTTACCTTGATCATTTGGTAAAGAGGATTTTGTTGATATTTTTTTTCTTTTACCATTATATCTATGACCTAATCAATAGTGAATAGAATTAAAAAGTTAGGATTTAACTATGTTTTACCCTATTTTTGATAAAAACACAAATAAATGAATTAATTGTATTTGTACCTATATAATTGTAAAACTATAAATATAAGAATGTTAAAGATATACAATATTCAAATATTATAATTTTGATAAATTGATAAATATAGAGGTAAGTATAGAAAGTTAGGGAACAAAAAGGGGCGTACATGTAGACATGTTTTCCCTAAAAATTGAGATATCTTAACTTATGTATGTTATTTGAAATGACTACACTCAAAATTTGAATATGGTATTAGAACATGAATCATAACATTTCGAGTCTAATTTCCATAACACTAATTTTAAATAAAAAATATATTTAAATATAATTAGGTCGAACATCTAAATTTTTTAAAGGAGCTCTTATTTTTTAGAAAAATGGAGTAGATAGCGTGTCATGTAGCACCTCATTTTTTAGCATCATTTAATATTGTTTGAAACCCTTTGGTGAAAATTTATATAAGATCATATAGCTTGTGATATATTTTTTTTATAAATATTTTTTAAATTAATTTAACAAGTAACTAGATCTTGAAAACTGACAAGAAAATAGATAGTTGGTCATGTGGCCCCCCTAACTATCTCAAAAAAATGAATGCTTGTATAATTAGGCCTAGTTTGTGGCCATATAATTGATGTTGCATTTAGATCAATAGAAAAAATATATATAAGCATGTATATTTATGACATGTAATGGCCCAAAAAATCCATAGTTCGAAATCAGCATAGATGGAAACCTTAAAATAGTGCAAAAATTTTAAAAATCATATATTTGGAAAGAGGAGAGTGTGTCTGATGTCATAGTGATAATTTTATGAATTGTCTCATTAAAATTCATAGTGTTTTTTATGATGGAAGTTATATTTTCTTATTTTTTATCAAAAACTCAAATTCGACTATGTGATTTATTGGTCTAGGCCTTAGACTCATGAATCCAAGCCATTTTTGAGCCAAAAGCCATGTTTTTAAAATTTAAAAAAAGAAAGTGCATGCTAAAATGCATACACGTTACTAATAAATGAATGTATAAATTGTTATAATGCAAAGAGGGGATCAATTAGATTGTGGGGGTGGTGGTTTATTAAAATAAATGTTAAGTATTCATTGTTAGCATTTTTAGGAGTCCTAGGTTTGTCAAATTAAAGTTTACAAAACAATGCACACCCAACTACTCCTTTATGTCAATTTTACTTATGATGGGGTCCCTTATAGGCGAAAAAGTAATACAACAATACCATAATCATTAATGACTAGGATAAATAGAGATAATTTAGGCCACGTTTAGACCTCAGCACCCAAATTCATTTTGAATTCATGCCAAAGTGGTATGCATGGGGAAACATAGGTTGTATTGGTGACCCATGCACATCCATTTAGTTATTCATGTTGATTTTAGTTGTAATTAAGTCTATTATAGGTCAAAAATGATATTAAAAAAAATACTATATCCTCTTATGATCAAGGTAAATGCAAATAATTTTATGCACATTTATGCATGACCATCCCATTTCTCTTAAAATTCAATAAAAAAATGAACAAATGTGGTAAAGTAAGTCGAATTATCACCCTTGCACATCTAACATATAATTTATACTAATTTTATTAATAAGATTAGCTCCATTATTGCCAAAAATAACATAATAACACCATATCCACTTGTGACCATGGAAATGTAAACAATTTCTAGCATATTTATGTGAAATCGTCATAATTCACTTTGAATTTAGAATAAAGTGGTGTGGTAGGGAAAACATAGGTCATATTGATGACACGCACACTTGTAACCACCACTTTATGTCATTTTTACTTTCATTTCTAGTAGATTGATTGGGGAAATATAGTTCTAGTTAATGGCATCACAATATTCAATGGGACCACCACACCAATGCAACCCATACATAATAAAGCCCATTCAATGATTTCAAGGAGTTGAAACCAACTATCATATTAATGTGATGAGAAATATCCATAACATCATGTTACCCACACCCATTTCATTATCTATCATGGATCAATATCATGAGCTACGTATAGAGATGACATCAGTCTATTCTATGATATGGATATGTACTACATCATATGAATCATTCATGCCATGTTGGGCATTGTGCACATTAGGCCGCTTTAGTCATACCATACATATTATGTATGTAATGTAGTAGCATTGATAATTGATATACTTGTTCAATCATTGATAGACTCTTTCAATGGATAGAGTAAACTAGATATAGCCAATAGCATTGATAGACCTTAGCCCCTATTTATATTCACTCTAAATCTATATTTAAATCCATATTTGGGTCCGAGGTGCTAGTATATAGTGTGCTAACTAAAATTTATACCATGTCAATGCCAATGAAATTTTATATCTATATAGTGTGGGGTGGTGCATTATTGTGTTGGTGTTCATTGAAAAAATATGGTGTCATCATATCATTCATTCCTAATAATTACAGTCGTACGATCCAATCATATTATATATGTAATATGATTCACAGTGATTCATTCACTTGGTGATAACTTTCTATATATAGATATGGGATATGGATATGGCATTGATTCATTGTGGCCATACCCATATCCGATGAAGTGGAGTGGAGCAATTAGTCAACTCATTAGTCCCATGAATTGAATACTAAAAATTCAAACCTTGTGCACCCCTTGCCCTCCTCAAATATAGACAGGGATAGACAAGTGCCCATTTATAGCTAGGGGGGCTCAATTAATATAATATATTAATTGAGACTTCATCTATAGATAGGTTTAACTCATCCTTCATAGATATAGATAGGGGTTGTTGAGTGCCTATATATATATATATATATATATATATATATATATATATATATATGAACCTCAATTGGTATACAAATTGATTTCTCTATTAATCATGTGTGTGTGTGTGTGTGTGTGTGTGTGTGTGTGTGTGTGTGTGTGTGTGTGTGTGTGTGTGTGTTGTACACACACACACACACACATATAATGGTAACCGCACCCCTATAGATATTGATATCAAATATATAACATCAATCAACCGTGAATGATAATGATGCCAAAATAATTTCCCTTATACCCTTTTATCTATTTAGGATATGGATATGGAATATATAATCTAGAGGGCACACTAGTGGGTGGTGCCCATATATAGACCAACCATCTATAGTTGAGTCTAAGAGAAAAATCCCATAATAGATGAAGATCACTTGATTGATGATTGAAACTATATATATATTGTGAAGGCACCACATAAATATTGGGGGGCTTGATTGACATATCTATATATAAGGGAAATCAGGGTGCCCACATTCTAGTGAGAGATGCATAAATTTTCCCTTCTATTTATATAGGGCATAAATAATATACTGATAAATTGAGGGATGAGACCACACTTGATTGATACCCTAAATTATTGAATTTTATTTAATAGATAAGGGTAATTGTGTGATCGATAAATGATGTATATGCACCCATGCCCATATTAGGGGGTCAAGGATTTACTAGGTTGTATTATATTATATTACATGAATTTAATATATTATATCAATCACTCTATTCTATTTTTTAAGAACACCAATGATTATTTGTAATAATAAGGTAGTGACACACAAACCATTTGTTCATTGTGTTTGATCCAAACTCGAAAGCTTTGGTTGAAAAATAATTCAAGAAAAGAGAACAAAACAACTCAAATAATGTTATCTCTGATAAGAGATGTTTTATTGATCAAATTTGCAAACCCAAACATATGCTTATCTCTGAGAAGAGATGTTTGATTTCCATTTTGGGTTACATCTTCATTTATACATGTTTTGAAGGTGTGGGGAGGATGTGGAAGGTCACCAATCTTGAGGGAGATGAATTGGTTCGAATTCCACAATTTACAACAATACAGAATTTAAAGAATTACTATTTTTAGAAACTTACTATTTTTAGACTGCACTACTAAAATTAAAATTTGGGACACTTTCATTCAATTTTATGGGTTTAAAATTCATCAAGAAAATCTCCATGCCATCTCATGATGTTCCCCTCATTATTAGCTTTCCAATGATTCAAATGGTGAGTCAATTGGAGCTACAGTGCAAAAGTTATCTCTCCCAGAAGTTTTGCCATCAATTGAGGTGGACCCATCACCCGAATTGTCATCTGAATTGTTTTTTGGATCATTCCTCCCTCCTTGAGAATAAATGGTCCCCATTGTATCAATATTTTTCATCAAGTGTGGTAGTTGTACTTCGATTTGATTCCCAATGCATACTTGGAAGGGACTGTGATTTATGGAACTGTGCAGGGCCCGATTGTTCACCATTTCTGTCTGACCATCAGTCTATGGATGGAATGCCATGAACTTCTTCAGCTTGATATCTATTTGTTTTTTTTATTGTGTTATTTATGTAGTCAGGGTTGTAACATTGACCCTTTTGGATTCCTGTGGCTTGACCACCATGAGAACAAATTTCTTGGCACTAATCAGAGAGACAGATGTAGAAGGTGGTACTTTTGGTACCCTATAGCATCATGTTCCAAGAGTGAGAGTGATCCTTCTAGTTCTTGATTCATATATACCATGTCGATCATACATGAATGGCTAACCAAAGAATACATCACAAACATCTAGATTGACCACATCACATAAGACTTCATCTTGGAAAGGTTGTATTGCATATGAGAGAAGACATTGATGGGTGACACGGAGGTTTCTCCCTAGACTCAACCATCCAATACTGTATGGTTTTGGGTGAGACTTCATGGACAGATTTAGGCTTTTCACAACATTAGTAGAGATTAAATTCTTTTGACTTCCACTATCAAGAATGAAATGCATAGGCTTACCTTTCACCCATAACTTAGAGTGAAACAACCTTTCCTTATCATCTAGCATCTCATCGTGTGTCTATGATGAAGCAACAATGGCTTCAGGATCAGCATCTACAATTTCTTCTTCAACCTCTTCAACTGTAGGGTCTGTATGAGCTAAAGTAGTAGATGTTGAGGATTGTGACTCAGAAAGCAGTGATTTGATAGCTCAACATTCTTCTTTGGAGTGAGTTCCATATTTGTGATAATCACACCACTTCTCAGTATTTCCTTCCTTTTGCTTCCAATTTTGGCCTCGTGTTTGACCTTCTTTGTCACTTTTCCATTTTGAAGACTGATTCTTTATATTCATTTTTCCATGCTTTTGCTCAATCTTCACTACAAACTTGTATGCCTCACTGATGGTTTCCAAGTTGAAGAGTTCCATTTCTCCCCATATGTACCATTGTAGTCTACCACAATATTTGAGAACCTTGTGTTTTTCACTTTCTTGGATGCCCAATCTCACAGATAGAGAATGAAAAATGTCAGTGTAATCTTGAACAGATTGTTCCTTACCTTGGCAAAGTTGTTGCCACTCTATATATAGATCGTCATATGCTCCAATGGGGTAGTATTCTTCATTTACAGCATCTATGAAATCATCCCATGTAGGTTTTGTCTCAAGGCCAATATCATCTACATTGAACCTCTTTTTGTAGACTTCCCACTAATTTTTGACAAGCAATAATGCTTTCAAAAGAGCAAAAGTAATCTTCTCTTTATCGGTGAATTTATTTATAGAAAAATAAGATGAAAATTGATCCAACCAATTTTCTAATGCATCATCATTGATTTTTCTTTCAAATGTAGGGATATCAAAATTCACCTGAACCTTGAAGGGTGTTGTGGCACTGAAAGGATGTGCGGGTGCAGATGAGGAGCTAGAATTTTCTATCAAGATTTGTTGGAGAATTTGAGTGAATTATTGTAGCATCTGCACTTGTTGTTGTTGGAGGGATTCATTCACCATTTCCTTGAAAGGATTGGATGCCTCGGTGTTGTCCACCATTTAAAGTTTTTTGGAGCGAATAAGTGGATATTCTGTTGGTTCTATTTTCCACCCAAGCTTCCTGTAATCTAACCTCATCCTCGGGATCATACACTCTAAAGACAAACTGCTCTGATACCACTGATCCAAAACTCGAAAGCTTTGGTTGAAAGATAATTCAAGAAACAAGAACAAAACAATTCAAATAATGTTATCTCTGATAAGAGATATTTTATTGATCAAATTTGTAGACCCAAACATATGCTTATCTCTGAGAAGAGATATCTAATTTCCATTTCGGGTTACATCTTCATTTATACATGTTTTGAAGGTGTGGGGAGGATGTGGGAGGTCACCAATCTCGAGGGAGATGAATTGGTTCGACTTCCATGATTTACAACAATATAGAATTCAAGGAATTACTATTTTTAGAAACTTACTATTTTTAGACTGCACTACTAAAATCAAAATTTGGGACACTTCTATTGAGTTTTATGGGTTCAAACTTCATTGAGCAGAGATCCATGCCATCTCACGATGTTCCCCTCATTATTAGCTTTCCAACGGTTCAAACGGTGAGTCAATTGGAGCTACAGTGCAAAAGTTATGGCTCCCAAAAGTTTCGCCATCAATTGGGGTGGACCCATCACCTGAATTGTCATCTGAATTGTTGTCCGGATCAATGTTGTGCACAAATTGTTCCCAAGTTTATCCATGCTTCCACATAAATAAGGGAGGGGTTTGATTGATTTAGATTGAAAGGAGGGGGGTCAAGGTAGAATATTTGAGCTCCAATAAGGGTTCACAAACCATATCATCAATGTATAATAGTATAATTATTGATCTCTAATTTAGATTTAATAGATTATATCAATCATTTTATTCTTATTTGGAATAAAAACAATGATTTCTAAGAAAAACACCAATGATTAGTTGGTTTTATTATGTGTGTGCAGGTCTGAGCTAGAAGCAAGTAGAAGTGGACTAGATTAGTGCTCTAAATCAGTCATGATATTCTATAAATATTCTTTCTATGGATTCATACGCTACCTTTAGATCTGGGCACTATCATCAATGTTAGTGTCAAGTTACGATGCAAGTTTCTTGTACATAATATTGATTGGATGTATGTACAACCAACTTTGACATTCTAGGTTTTTTTCACCTTTATATTAATAGTTTTTTATTCATTATCCAAAATGTCACTCTTCATTAATTGATCAAACCTTAGCTCTTTACCCTTGGAATGATTGTCGCCAAATATGGGTTAGTGGGTTCACAATTTCTAGTTAACCCTATCACTGAACATTTCTTACATAACCAATACTCCAAAGAGGGCCCCAAATTAATGTAGTTATCCCCTAGGTGTGTGAGTGTGTGATAAAAATAGTTTAATAGACTATATGAATATGCATGTTGTGATCTCATTTATAACTTGGAAAATATCACTCGACAGCTAGTATTGAGAGTCTTCATACCTTTTTTTATAACCACTCATATGTATGGTATAGAAATAGGAAAAATAGGCAAGGTTTACTCAATTAAATTCTCCTTTGTATATTAGCACTTATTGAGTTGTAGGCAGTGAATGAGAAGGGTTAGTCTTGTACTTATACTAATCCTTTTTGGAAATATCTCACACTAGGATGAAATAAAACACTAGGACAACCCATAGATCAAGATTCATTTAAAAATTGGATGACTTTTGGTGACTAGACACTAAATAAGTATCTGAACACTAGTATCAATGCTAGTGTCCCTCTGTGGGTGATAGTGTCTAGGGAGATAGAAAATAGGTACAATTATGTAACTAGTAGTGAAGGATGTTTATCAGGTTTTAAGGTTTTTGCATAGTATAGGTCGTATGGGTCATTATAAAGGTAAGGGTTGGGCTAAGAGATAATTATTTAAGCATAATGAGATGGAAAATATGAACCTTTTTGTAGCATGAAGGTATAAAACATGAAGGGTAGAGCCCTGATTGATATCTGTCAAATGTATAAGATGATGATAAACATTCAATTTTAATATCTATAGACATAAATGAATTTAGTGTTTTTAGATTTATTTGGCTTACAATATCCATAATCTTAAGTAAAAATGACATAAAGGGGTTGTTGGATATGCACAAGTCACCAATGCAACCCAAGTTTACCCAGTCATACAATTTTGGATTGATTTCAAAGCAAATTGAGTGATCACACACATATATATGCCCCAAATAATGTGCATTTTTCCTGGGCATAAAGGTATATGGTGTTTTTGTGTGGGATTTAGCACATGAGGGACTTAATCACAAGTTAAATCAACAAAAAATGGTGGTTTAGTGTGTGTGGGTCATTAGTGTGACCTATTTTACCTCAATCAGACCACTTTGTCTTGAATTCAAAGTGAATTAGGATGATTAAACATACATGTGCCATAAATTATTCACATTTCCATGGTCATAAGTAGATATGGTGTTGTTGTGTCACTTTTAGAAATAATGGAGATAATCATAATTTAAATCAACATAAATTGGTGGTTGGGTGTGTAAAGGTCACAAATTTAATTTAAAGAGAAATGAGATGGTCATGCAAAAATATGCCTAAAATTATTTGTATTTACCTTGGTCATAAGCAGATATGGTGTTTTTGTGTCAATGTTGGCCTATAAGGGACCTAATCACAATTAAAATCCACATAAAGGGGTGGTTAGATATGCATGGGTCACTAATGCAAACAATGTTTCCCCATCAACACCACTTTAGCATGAATTCAAATTCAGTTGGGGTGACCATGCTTAAATGTAGCCCAAATTATCCCTATTTACCTTAGTTATAAATGATTATGGTGTTGTATCACATTTTTACCTATAATAGACCTAATCATAAGTAAAATCAAGATAAATAAGTGGTTGGGTACATGTTTATTTGTAAACTTTAATTTTGACAAAATTAAGACTCTTATAAATGCTAGTAAGTAATCCAGAAGGTGATAAAACCTAAGAAATGACTATATGTTTATCGAAAATGGGCATCAATTACAAAAGTTATACCCTGAAATCCCTAGGTTTAATACTGAAATTTTGAAAATGACTAAGTACTTACCATATTGTATTTTGAAAAACTATCTCCCAAATCATAAGTCATGCAACTGTGAGAATAATTCTAGAAGAAACAAATTGACCCTAATTTCTTATATTTACAAAAATAAATTTATAGTATCAACTTATACTTAACATTTATTTTAGTAAACCACACCCCACCTTCTAATTGATCTATTTTTTCATTTTATAGCTTCATACATTCATATCTTAAGAACATGTATATATTATAGGCTCGGTGCTTATTGAGCTTAGAAAATATAACACATATGCATTACCATTATTCATGTTTTAATGCTATGCATTTTCAAAAAATGTCCATGAAATTGTCCCCCAACTTCATGTGCTTACCCATAGAAATATGTGATTTTTAGAAGTACTAGGAAGAAACAATACTTATTTTGACACACATGAATCTATTAACTATTTTGACTATTTGACAATGGAATGTAGGCTCAAAATCAAATCTATTAGTCTATTAACTATTTTCTAAAAAATGCATACACTTTTATGCTTTATTCATGTTTTGGATAAAAACTATTTAACTTTTTGGCCCCCGACTTGTTGCACTCACCCAATTATATGAATTTATTATTTTTTATTGATCATCACTTTTGACCAAAGATATTAACCTATCTGGGACACATACGAGTGCCTAGGTCTCAAAGGATTACTAGATCACCAAGCAATATGCCTCGAATACACCACACACAGCAACAACTAGCCTCATGATTACCAAATCTATAGCCAATAGGCCTAGAACACACTACATACAGCCACAACCAACCTCTCATGCCCAATGAGAGTTGAACCTAGATGGACTAAAAACAACCAAACCTCTTTACCAACTCACCCATATCTCATTAGAAATTATCTTAAGTTATTATTATTAAATGCACAACCCATGACTTAAGAACTATAATCTAACCTAAATAAATCATAAAAGCATGTATTTGTACATATACCAACACAAATCAAATCACTCTTGTACAAAAGAGAACAAATCATAGTGACTGCCAATTTATAGGTAAAGGTAGGATTAATCAATGGAGCTCTCATACAAATAGTTTGTATAATCTAAATGGAATGCTCCAAGCGCCATGATTTTTCACTATATGTGGTTAGTGACTTCAAAAAATACTTAGTCCTCGAATGGGATATCAGCAACCCCACACACTTTCCAATTCCAATAATCACAAGGGATAATCATCAGAAAATACTCCTAACACTGAGATGGGTGCTAATAAGACATAAATCATAAATAATGACATTACAGAAGGCAACAATAGATATTGATGTAAATATCAGAAAAAAAATAAGAGACACTCTACTTAAAAAGTCTTTCACTTTAATTAGCATAAATATGGCATCGTAACAACAGTTGTGTAGATTTGTATTTATTTGTTTATATCTAAAATTAATAATCTAACCCACTTACATCTAAAATTATTATCATAAATCTTCTCATCTAACAATAAATAAATAAAAAACTATTGATACTTAAAAATTAAACTCATAATCGATAATGTACTTTCACTACCTTCGTAGTAACTACTAATATATTTTATTTACATAACATTTTAATTCAAAACTATAAATAGACAAATGAAATGTTTTAGTCCAAACAAATTTTAAAACTTTCATTTAAAAAAGATATAATTCAAAAAATTGTAAACACTCCACCTTAATGTTTTGGCATGGATTTAATTTTACAAATCAATTTATCCTCTAACAAAAAAATTCATGGCTTTCTTCAAAAATCTTTAAAATAGGTTCAATAATAACCTCACCTAGTCTTGATGACATTCCTTTTGTGCTTCAATTTATCATCTTTAATAATTGTTCCATAATTCTTTAGATGTGTGAGAGATGTAGAATTTTGAAAATGAATTTTAAGCTAAAAAAGAAAGGTTTTAGGAAAAGTGTTTATATTCAAAATTTGTCTTTGAAATGAGGTATATTCATTGGAACAAAAAATTGGGACATTTTGGGAAGGTTAACTTTTAAATACAACAAACCTCAATTTTTTATTACATTTTTTTTTTAAAAAGATGGTGATTTATAAATCATAAAATTTAATATAAAGAAGGGAATATAAATTATTTAATATAGATAAATATGCACTTTGAAAAAAAAGAATCATCCAAAATAAATCCATAATGAAAAAAATATGACTCATAAAATCTCTTTAATTGTAAAACAATTTTACTGTGTTTTGGGTCAAATATATCACAAAAAAAATGTAACACATAAAAATAAAAATACCCTTTTGATTAGAATCTATTTTTCAACTCAAAAGTAATTTGTAAAATACATTATGAAATGAGGGAATTGAGGGTACAAGCTATTTTTATGCTTGAAAATTGTGTTACTTGTGGCAACACTATTAGATACAATAAACCTCAATTTTTTAGTACAATATTTTTCAAGAAAGATGATGATTTATAAATCAGAAATTTATAGTATAAAAGAGGGATTATTTCGGAAATAAATTGTATATTTGAGTATTTTGCAAGAAAATATACACTTCTAAAAAAATAATCGTTCAAAATAGATCTATCATAGAATCTCTTTAATTGTAATTCATATTTTTTTGTGTTTTGGATCAAATACATCACCAAAAAATATAACACAAAAATATAAAAATACTCAAATGAACTTTTTGGAATCTAGTTTCCAACCCAAAATTAATTTCTAAAATACATTATGAAATGAGAGAAGTAAGAGTATGAGCTATTTTTTAACTTGAAAAATGTGTTCCTTCAACATCAACCCTTGTAGGAAGAAGTAAAAAGGAATAAATGAGGTTAGGGATATTAAATATACTCTACTACCATGAAAAGTTATTAAATAATTTTGAAATAGATAATCAAACAATTATAGTTTACTGGGTCAATGGATCCAAACAATAATATCATATAGAAGTATTTCAGCACCATGATAATATGGATTCTTATCCACAGACACATATGAGCTTTAAAATTACTCTATAACTCATTAATCAATAAGTGTAAAATATTTTCTTTTATTAATAAGAATGAAGAGATAAAGGAAAGGAAAAAACTATTAAAAAACATGCATACAAGAACATGCACAAGAAATGTAGATAGAAAAAGCTAACTAAATTTAAAGTAACTTATAATAGAAAAAATTTGTCCAATTTATTTATGGATCAAAATATTTATGAAAAATGTCTTAATTTATTATTACTAAATACACAACTAATTAATTAAGTTGAAGCTAACTAAATTTAAAGTAACTTATAATGAAAAAATATATATAATTAATTTTTGTGGATAAATTTTTGTAACTTTAAGAACTCAAGAGAAAGTCATAAACAACATTTATAAGAAATGTTTTAATCTTAACAAATTTAAAAACTTTCTACCTTCTTGAATCTTATTCTAATATGACATCTCTCTTTAGATATTTTTCACAAAATAAAACAAAATAAATAAATAAAAACTCACTTAAAAAATAATAATTTAAAAATTGTAAACACCCCACTTTAATGTGGTACGGATTTACATTCTCTGAATGAACAAAAACTATGGTTCATTTTCCTTCAACATCCAAGATCTTTTAGCATATTTTGTATATAACTCTAGTAAATAAAACCCTGATCAAGATCCTTTAACATATTTTTATATATAACTCTAATAAACAAAAACCCTGATCCCAACATGACCCTTTAACATATTTTTGTGTATAACTATAATAAACAAAACCCTAATCCCAACATTACTTATAACAACCCTGATCCCAACACTTTTTATAACTATAATATATAAGATGTAATTATGTAACAACCCTCCACCAAGTTTCTTGGGTGTGGTTGGGACTGTCTCTTCACTTTCTTTACACAGAAAACATCTAGAGGCTCCATTGTATCCCAATCTAGGTTGGTTACCAGAGGTAACATACACCATGAAAATGAGATGTCCTCTATTTACCAACTTAAAGACACACCTATCTTTTTTATCCAGCTTATTGCAAAAAACATATCTTTTCCACATGTCACCTGTTAATACCCATTTATATTTATAATGGTTAAATATAATCGACCACATACCTGGATTCTTGTGATGTACCAGTATTACTTTTACATTTACCTGTGGCAGCCATAGCTCGAAAAATTGTGCAGGAACGCCCTCTAACACATGAAAGCAGTATACATTATTTTTACCTCTCTACTAGTCATTATGGTACTTCATGGTTATCATTTATAAATAGAAGCTTGACTTTACAATTGATTTATCTGTTCTCTTTCTCTCCCTGGTAATAGTTCACAAAATATGATTTTAAATGTTAATTAAAAATCTTTTACACTATTTTTTCTTGAATCTGCAATGTATCCTTTCTATGTTGTCTAAAAGGAGAGGAACTTACAACCCTGTAACAGCCACAAACTGTGCCCTTTTTTATGATCACTGAAAACATTGGCTCCATTGGCACGGAAAGGCGGAGAACCTTAGACACCTCTATTTGCATAGCAATAAATAAGTTTTATCAATAATCAGAGAAAAAATGATGTAAAAGTAAATGTTTTTAGATTGGACCCTGTTCTTGCTACACTGAATCACTCTTAGTATCTGAACATGGTGAAACTAAAACCTCAGCATAAAAATTTCTAATCAGAGAAACTTGATTTCGGGACATGTCCTCTGGTTTGTGATGCACACTCACCTGATCATAAAATTTTCTAATCAAAGAAACTTGATTTCGGGACATGTCCTCTGGTTTGTGATGCACACTCATCTGATCTTTCAAAGAAACTGTACCTGCCATACTACAATTGTATTTATGTGTTTTCAAATTCGTGACCTCAATTTCTTCATTTTTATTGGATTCAAAAAAAGAAACAGAGACATTTGAGAGAATATACATGTGCTCACATCTCTTCTGATTACATATTTTCGAGGGGATTTCTTTTGTGAGACAATTTTTTTTATAATTTTGAAGAGAACCATGTTTCTCACATCCAGTTGGTCCAAAATCTTGGACAACAAAATATGTATCACTGACATGACAAAACACAAGAATATCTTGGGATGCTATGCCATAGTCAGAAATAAAACCTTCCCAAAATCTGCAAAAGATGCAGACGTATCACTATAACAAATTTTTACATGCCATAAATGCCCAGTTGGCCCCTTGAGAATTGCATCTTTACATGTATTGCCCTTAATTTTGATTACAAATTCGACAGGGATTTGCTATAACCAGTGACAGGGATTTAATTCAACCTTAAACAAAGCTCATTGAAAATTAATATTCAGTGCAATGAAACTGATTAAATATCCACAAATATCACTTACCAGTCCAGATGAGAATTCTCCTTGCATGGATTTGAAAAAAGATGTCCATTCATTTGAGAGCGATGAATGGAAATCCAAACACTTCCAATTGCAACCTCTGCATGCCATTGCCATTACCTTTGCCTCTGTTTTCATATTTTTAACTAGAAAATGTCATTTCCATTATGGAAAGCAGAGGGAAGAACAATTTATGTAATATGTAGCCGATAAGGGTATTCCTCATCAAAGAAAAATATGGATTTTCTAAAAATGTCATTAGGTTTTATTGGGTTAGCTAGAAGTTATTACCACCATTATTTGTTCACAAGCATAGACCTGCCATCCATTTATTGAAAGCATTATTTACTCATTGATTTTGAAAAGGCTAAAATTTCCCCCACAAATATGAGTGGGAGAAACTGTTAAAAATTGGGACTCTCACAGCTCGGAAAAGGGGGTTCTTCCTATCTAGCGAGGGGAATTTTATTGGTCTAAATCAAATATTATTGGTGTGTTTATCAATTTATGGTAATTCATGCATATTTTTCTAACATCCATTACAGTCACTTGGCATTTAATTTTTATCATGTAGGTAAAGAAATAATGGTTGGGTATGGATGTCTTATAAAATTCTTCTCTTCCATGCCCACAGCAACAACACACGATCTCTTTTAACGTGGAAGTTTTACAAACAACCCTCAATTATGATTCATGTTGTTTGCACGGCTTGTTGTTGCAACCTAACCCATCTTATTGGTGCCCAAAAAGTGTATTCTACATTATCTGTGACGTATCAGTGTGCCAATCCCATCTGCAACCTATTTCTGCATATAGACTCAACCTAATACAAAGTCAACCAACTTTAACCAAACAATTCAAAGAAGCTATAGACTAAACACTATAAACAAAAGGCCCATAGCTAGTAAGAAAGACAATATTCAAACAATTGCAAGGAAACAACCAAAAGAACACAAAGTGCAGAGTTCAACAAGGCATCCACCAAAAATCTGTTGAAGGGAGCTAAAATCCAAGAGTGTCCTCAATGAAACCAACCTTAAAAAAGCTATCCGACAAGACACCTAGAAGGAACAATAGCATATAAGCAAATAATTGGGGTCAATGTTCTTCCACGACGTGAGAGAATACCTTCCATAATCCATCGGTTCCCTTCTTTCACAAAGTCTTCTACGTTGGATCTCAGCGTTTCAGTTTTTGTCATTTGTCCTTTCCTCTTGCCATTAGTGACCACACGGGCTTTGAGCTTCACTTTTGAAGAACAAGAGAGGAAGCTAAGCAAGCCAACCCGAGGTAGAGGAGAAGGAGGTGAAGAGCCCAATCCCTGATAGAAGATGCCACGATTACACCAAATAAAGTCTTGATCAGGCACGCTTTCTTTCTTCCTCCAAACCAACAGAGATTGAGGAAAATTTAAGACAACCTTAGAAGAGCACCTAATATCTCGGTGACTAAAATATAAGATCCCACCTTATCATTGTTAGACCCATGGAAAGAGACTAGTATCGCCTTCACCTGCCTCTACTTGACATCCTCCTATGCCTGCATCTACTGGATGTTCGTCGCCTCCTCCTGGACATCCTCCTCAACACCATTTTCTTAATCATCCTTCCAGTTGAAACCAAATGCGGAAGCAATGCGACCAACAAAGTTCTTTCCCCAGTTACTATTGAACCTAGACCGAGCAATGTTCTTCACTTCGAAATTCTTCTGCCCTCTCATTTCACGTTTTCATCCATCCTTATACAATTTTTCATCTTTATACAATTTATAAAGAGAGCACTTTCGAACGATATGATTTGAAATTCTTCTCTGTTAGGTTGTGGAGCTAAAAGCTTCAACTTGTTGCAGACAAAGAAAAGGAGGTTGCTGAAGACTCAGAAGCACCGACGTCGGCAGCATGACCGACGTCGGTTATGATCAGTGCAGAAGGCAACCGGCATCGGCAGGAAGTCGGTCGACGTCGGCAGAACCAGGCAAGCAGGGACCGGCGTCGGTCGCCTGTGTGTTTCAGAACTGTTCGTTGCACGAACAGTTAGTTTAGTGAACGGAGTGTTTGCATGTAAAAGCTATTTCGAGTCTTGAACTACGTGTCTATTATTAGTAAAATAGAGTCTAAGTTATTGTTTAAGTCTGAGATCTATTTATAGACCCATTGGCATGTATTGTAAAGTGTTCTAGTGAAGAGAACAAAGTGTGTGTTCCTCCTAGTTCCATTATGAGCTAGAAAGGAAGGCAAGGAAGATCCTTCCATTGTGAGTATGGTCTGTTGAATTGCAGGTTGCAGGTTCATGGGAGATCAACTTGAAGTACTATAGAGTGTTTGGTGTACTAGCAGGGTTATTACTGACTGGTTGGAGAGGTGCACCAATTTTGTGTGTGAGTTGTGTGTTGGGACCGTTTTTGGTAGGAGAGTGTTTTGAAGAAGAATTACTGTACACTTGAGGTGTGGGAAGCCTCTGTAAGGTGGAAGAGTGTGGCGGCTCTTTATTGTATTCTTCTCTGTACAAGTATTAATATATAAGAGTGTATATTGTCTCTCATATTCTGTGCTATTTGTGAATTCTAGTTACTTGTACTTCTGGATATTTCTGCATGTTTAATTGCTTATATTTGGTAATCATATTGTGCTCTTTCTGAGGAGCAAGATCCTAACAAGTGAGATCAAGAGCAGGGGTGTTTGTTCTTGGATTCCCCCATCAATTGGTATCAGAGCATGTTTGTTGTTCTAGGAGTACCTGACAACTGGTATCAGAGCTTTTGGTTGGGATACTAACAGGTTGGTTCAGATCTGGTTAGTGTGTTTTGATTACAGGTTACTCACAGATATTTTTGTTTGAGTGGGAGTAGAGCAATGGCAGAAGACAGTAAGCTAAGAATAGAGAAGTTTAATAGCAGGAGATCTAAGTCTAGGTATGATAGAATAACCTGCTGGAGATATGGAAAGAAAGAGCAGGAAAAAAAAGATTGTTGATTGGTAGCAGATCAGCATGAAGGACATGAAGAAGAAGCAGGTATTGCAGAGTTCGTTGCACATGATGCTCTGGTATGTTTTTTGGATAAAGTAGAATCTAGGGTTTTAGATTCTGGTGCATCTTTTCATGCATCCCCAAATAGGGAATTTTTTCATGAGTATGTCTAGGGAGACTTTAGAAAAATTTGTTTAGGGGATGGAAAGCCTTGTCAGATGATTGGCAAAGGAAAAGTGAAGCTGAAATTGCAGACAGATAACACATGAGTGTTAAAGGAGGTCATGCAAGTCCCAGTCTTGGAGATGCGGCTAATTACTTCAGAAAAGTTGGGTGATGAGAGATGCACAAGAACTCTCACAGCGAATGCACTTGAATTAGCGGGTGGTAAGAAAGCAGGGACTCTTTATCTACTTGCTTATATTACTGATTCTTCTTCTGTTACGAAGACGTGGCTTTGTAGGCTTGGTCACATGAGTAAGAAGGAGATGCTTGTTCTTGAATCAAAGGGTATGCTTTCAGATTTGAAGAACATAGATCGAGGTTTCTGTATGCAGAAGAAGGTAACGTTTTTTGAGGAATTCGATGTTCGTGATAAGAGCAGGAAAGCCTTGGTTTTCAAAGAGAAGATGACGGACAAGTATCAGTCACAGGGGCAGAAGAATTCTGAGCAAAGCAAAGGGGATTTGGACAAGGGTTTGATCCAAAAGGAGCTCGCGAGAAAAAGTCAGTTCTCACAAGAAAAACACAGAGACCGACGTCGGCAGGAAAATCGGCGTCGGCGTCTAGACAGGGACCGACATCAGCTATGTGCAGCGCAACGTCGGTGACTCGGGGCAGATAAACACCGGTGTCGGTCAGGAGGAAACCGACGTCGACGATGAGGCAGTCGCATGGAACCGACGTCGGTCGGGTGCAGACTGAGATGTGACCGGCATCGGTCACTGAGACGGATTTTGGGTGGATAGCAAGCTGTCAAGGAGTCTCAAGCGCCCATATGGAGGACTTAAAGGGTAAATAAGCCTCAAATTCGTCATTTTCCTTTTTTACACTACTTGTTGCTCACTGATGGTATAAAACCAGGAAGTTGTTAAAGAAGCAGAACAGGTAGATCCAAGAAATAGTGGGAGCTTGGCATGGATGAGGATGTGATTCTTTGGAGAAGAACCAAACAGGGATTTGTTGGTAGAGTTGCTCGCTGAAAGAAAACACTGAGAGACGAATGGATGTTGAGGATAAAGAAGAGCGAGAATAGATACGTGAGACAGAAACCCAGGGTATATGGTCTTGTATAAGCTGCAGGACAATGGAGGTTTGATCATTGTGTTTTTCTTTACCAAGTTGGATAATATTAGCTACATTATCTTATTACTGTATGATGTGCTTGTTACAGGGTTACATATACAGGGTATTGCTAAACTAAAGGTAAAGTTAGTTCAGGGGTGTGTCATGGAGAATCTGAGAGCAGCAAGATTTTTTGGCATGAGTGTGTTCTAGGGACATGGAAGGTCATATGTTGACTTTGTTTCAGGATGATTGAGTGAGACCGATTAGCACGTCGATGGTTGGACAGTTCATAGAACAGTGTCTTGATTCACATAATGAGGTTGAGTACATGTGTACTAAACCTGAGTTTTTCCAAGCAGTGGGAGTTGTCAGAAAGTTGGAGCCAATCCGAGAAAGAAGCATTGGAAGGCAGTTCAGTGGATTCTTAGAGGGACCAGCAGCAGGTGCACATGTTATGCAGGGTCAAGTTATTTTCTACATGATTTGTAGATGTGGATGTGGTAGGGAATTTGGATGACAGGTTGTGCACCACAGGATTTGTGGTGGTAGGTCTTCAAGGGTGATCTTGAAGAGGGATATAGAGCCAAGGGAACTAACTAGACGGTGTACAGGTACAGGAACAGTTGCAGATGTTTATCTCCAAGTGAGAAATTGTTAGGTTGTGGAGCTAAAAGCTTCAACTTGTTGCAAACAAAAAAAATGAGGTTGTTGAAGACCCAGAAGCACCGGCGTTGGCAGCATAACCGACGTCGGTCATAATCAGTACAGAAGGCAACCGGCGTCGGGAGCATGATCGACGTCAGTCATGATCAGTACAGAAGGCAACCGGTGTCGGCAGGAAGTCGGCCAACGTCGTCAAAACCAGGGACGCAGGGACCGGCGTCGATCGCCTGTGTGTTCCAGAACTGTTCGTTGCACAAACAGTTAGTTTAGTGAACAGAGTGTTTGTATGTAAAGGCTATTTCGAGTCTTGAGCTGCATGTCTATTATTAGCAAAATAGAGTCTAAGTTATTGTTTAACTCTGAGATCTATTTATAAACCCATTGGCATGTATTGTAAAGTGTGCTAGTGAAGAGAACAAAGTGTGTGTTCCTCCTAGTTCTATTATGAACTAGAAAGGAAGGCAAGGAAGATCCTTCCATTGTGAATATGGTCTGTTGAATTGCAGATTGCAAGTTCATGAGAGATCAACTTGAAGTACTATAGAGTGTTTGGTGTACTAGCAGGGTTATTACTGACTGGTTGGAGAGGTGAACACCAATTCTGTGTGTGAGTTGTGTGTTGAGACCGTTTTTGGTAGGAGAGTGTTTTGAAGAAGAATTACTGTACACTTGAAGTGTGGAAAGCCTCTGTAAGGTGGAAGAGTGTGAGGATGCTTTATTGTATTCTTCTCTGTACAAGTATTAATATATAAGAATGTATATTATCTCTCATATTTTGTGCTATTTGTGAATTCTAGTTACTTGTACTTCCGGATATTTTCGCATGTTTAATTGCTTATATTTGGTAATCATATTGTGCTCTTTCTGAAAAAGAAGATCCTAACAAATGAGATCAAGAGCAAGAGTGTTTGTTTTTGGATTCCCCCATCAATTGGTATCAGAGCATGTTTGTTGTTCTAGGGGTACCTGACATTCTCCCTGAATCTGATTTCACATAAATTGGTTGGAAATATTCTATTCTATTTATGTTTGAAATGATAAAGGAAGATATTTAATGATATGGAATTCCATCCAGACAAACAAAGGTATCGCTCTTAAGAGACAATTCGGTGTCAAAAATATATAATTATCAGCGGGGACACATCTTCACTATAATTAAAATGAGCATAAACAGCGTTAATATTTTGTTTTATTTATTTATTTCAAATATTACATTTGATAAAGATCTACAGAGATTTCGCAGAAATATTTAATGGTAACAGATCACAAACCCCCACGCAGACGCAGGACGAGGTGAAGGGTCGATTCCTTCTGTATGTTGTAATCTGCGAGTGTTCGGCCGTCCTCGAGCTGCTTCCCAGCAAAGATGAGCCTCTGCTGATCAGGCGGAATACCCTCCTTGTCTTGAATCTTAGCCTTCACATTGTCGATCGTATCAGAGCTCTCCACTTCCAAAGTGATGGTCTTGCCAGTCAGGGTTTTCACAAATATCTGCATCCCACCACGCAGGCGAAGCACCAGGTGCAGCGTCGATTCTTTCTGAATATTATAATCAGCTAGGGTTCTGCCGTCTTCAAGCTGTTTGCCGGCAAAGATGAGGCGCTGCTGATCTGGAGGAATGCCCTCCTTGTCTTGAATTTTGGCCTTCACATTATCGATCGTGTCGGAGCTCTCGACTTCGAGGGTAATTGTTTTGCCGGTGAGGGTTTTGACAAAGATCTGCATTCCTCCCCTGAGGCGGAGAACCAGGTGAAGGGTGGATTCCTTCTGGATATTGTAATCCGCGAGCGTACGACCATCCTCCAGCTGTTTGCCGGCAAAGATGAGGCGCTGCTGATCGGGAGGAATTCCTTCTTTGTCCTGGATCTTTGCCTTCACGTTGTCGATGGTATCGGAGCTCTCCACCTCCAGAGTGATGGTCTTGCCTGTCAATGTCTTTACGAATATCTGCATATTGATGATATCTTCTTCTACAAAATTTTCCTGCAAATCAGAAAAAAACGTGTTTCAGAATGGAAAAGCAATGGATTGATACAAAGAAACAGGAATGGATTGATGCTTGAAAGAGTCAATACCTCAAAAGATATGTGACGCGATCGCTTTCTTCGCCAAGGGTTTGAACGAAGATTAACACAAACTCAGAATGGTTAGATTCAGATCCAAGAGCCCAATTTATAGTCTTTCCACCGACGGCTTGACGGCTCGCCCACGCAATAGTGTTGTAGCACGCCACGCGGAAACTACTGAGTGGCTTCCATTATACCAAACCATGCCGGTCATGACGATTCGGGAAGTCGCGGAGCCAATCCAGAACGTTCTTAGCGGCTTGGTCCATGCAATAAAAGCGAGGCTCTAAAATAGCATGATTCCCTTTCTTGGATCCTTCCTTCCTTCTCCGCATGGTCATGTGAATGTGTATGGAGCTTAATGATTCCCTTTCCTGGAGCCTTTTGTATGCGTGTTACAATGTGTGTGTGTATGTGTTAGTCACTTGCCATTCAAATATTACCATGTAGGAAAAAAATAATGGTTAGGTATGGATGCCCTACAAAAATCTTCTCTTTCAGGTTCACATCAACAACGAACGACCTTTGTCAACATGGAAGTTTTACAAGTAACTCTCAACTATGGTTTATGTTGTCTGCATGGCATGTTGTTGTAACTTAAACCATCTTATTGATACCTAAAAGGTGTATTTTACATTATCTACCACTTCTCAGTGAGGTGGTCCCATCTACAACCTATGCAAAAATAGGTGATTTAGAGTAGGGTATGGAAAATTGTATGCAAATACTCTGAAATGTAACATTAGGTGTTATGTCTAAATTTTCTTATTAAAATGGTCATTTATTAATGGTGACATGTTCTTCATGTTTGATTTTTTTTTGTAACAACAAATGCACTCAAACTTTTTCATAGTAAAATAAGGCCTATCTGCATAATTATTGGTCTAAATCAAGAATTATTGGTGTGTTTATTGACTTAAGTGATGCTTGCATCTTACCCCAACACACTTTATGTTTCTCTATTCTACCCCCTTTCCCTCAGCGCATGATATATGTCCAAAACGTAATTAATTCTCCTAAATTATCGTTAAATGTTATGATGCCCCTAGACTTATTGGTATGGTCACTTATGGATCTAGTCCACATAGCACACTTCTTCTCTCCAATAAGGTATTAATTTGAATTTAATTTATTTTTAAGAACACAAGCATTGTAGTTCATGTGATCATAGAAGAAATTATGCAGGAGCATCTAGATTCACAAATGATTTTGCATCACTCAAAAACACTTACAAGTAGAAATAAGTAGTTTAAAGAGTTGTGCAAAAATCTTTGTTTGCAAATAATTCTTTTGAAGTTTTACACAGTCATTCTAGGTGCGCATAGCTTGGAAAATTAAGTGTTCAGTGACTAAAGCTTTAATTAATTTGAAAAGTTTTGTGCAAGTTCAATTGGTGGTCTCTACAAGTTATGCACATAAAGAGTTGGAAGTTCTATGTTGAAGTCTTGTGATGCCCAATGACTAGTGCATAGCATTGTTCTACAAAGACTGGGATATCTTGTGAAGAAATATTGACACATAAAAATATGATAGGCAAGGCCTTGTGCAAGTTTGTGCATTGACTTCCATGTGTACAATTGATCTACAAATGTCATCACTTTAGCTTTCAATGTGCGATCTCCACACGTTGTCTTTTGTGCGCAAAATTATTGCAAACCTCACAAGCGTAACATTACAACTCGTGAATCCGTAAAGGATCAATGAGTTATTTAGTTGAGAAGTGACATATTGAACATGACACACGTATTTCACATTTGTGTTCTATTTCAAGCACAAGAGTCAAACATGATAGAGAATAACAATTCAGACAATGTGCAAAGTGCAATCAAATGGACTCTGAAGTGTCACATGATGAAGACAATTATCTGATAACTTTAAAAAGTAATCACTCCAACCCTTCACATTTTTATTTTGTTTCAAGTGTCAAGTGCCACACATGATAGAAAATAATGCTCGAGAAAATGTGTAGAGTGAAATCGATTGGAATTTGAAGTGTCACATGATGATGACAATTATCTAATAACTTTAAAAACTACTCACTAAAACTTCCTACCAATTTCTTCATTACTTGCCTATATCGGGGATGAGTATTATTGTGAATTAATTAACTTATATTAATTCAAGATAGAGATTTAAGGTTAGAGGTTATCAGTTCATTTATTAGAGTGGGTACATTAAAAAAGAAATTGTAAAAATTGCAACCCAGAGAGTAAGATATACAAGATGAACCAAGGAATCAAGCCTAGTTCAAGTAAAGATTTATGCAAGTCGTGAATTTAATTCGTTTTTTTATCCTACTAAATTTCACATTTAGTTTCATGTTCTACACAACTAGAAATAAACACCATTACAATTTTGATGGTACTAATTTTCACATTTTGTTTCATGTTTTATGCGATTAGAAATAAACATCATTACAATTTTGATCTTACTAAATAAATTGATTATAACATTCGTCAATGATATCTAGGTGGTAGTTGAACCCAAACTTAGGATGTTCTGTTATTAGCACATCCCCCTTCGAGATGAAAACCAAATGAATGCAATCATAAAATTTGATATCTTTGTCATTTTGTCTGGAGGGTCCATATACTTTGTAGGAGTTCATATACTTTGCATGAGTTCATATATTAGTCCCTGTGATGGTAAGGATTTTTGCGTTGTAGCCAATCAAAAGGTTTGATTTAATATATTATTTTATCAATTACAGAGTTTAGCATTAAAAATGTTAGAATACTCCTTATAATGTTATTATGGAATATTCTATTTGTATATTTAATGTGTCCATTTTTTTCTTTACCAGGGGTCACCCTCAAACCCAGTAACTCTTACAATGTCCTAACAAATATTAAAAAAAGAAACTAAAAAAATTAGCTTATTTAAATTGAAGCCATCCAAAAAGATTCTAAATAGACATGAATCCTAGGGCCGCGGGATTGTACAACCAGCGCTACTCAGTCTCCACGAATTCAAAAAAATTGAAAAAATCATATTATAATCCATTGTTTACTCTTATTCAACGTCCACAAATTTGAAAAAAAACAATTGAAAAAATCATATTATATTCCACTGTTTATTGTTATTCGGCTTACTTAATATTCCCCCACTTACATTTTTATTTTAGCTCTTTATAAATTTAAATTCAATGTTAAATTTATTATACTTTTAAAATTTCTTTGAGATTTTTTTTTGAATACTATATTTGTGCAACGTCCTATTTTCATTTTTTTCATTATATTATTATGTAAAAAATTTTATTGTCATGGTTACCATTTATTTCTTTGAATGTTAAACCCAACATTAATAATTTTAATAGTGCAACTTACATTCTTATAATAATTTTAATTATGTTGTAGTTGTAATAATTTTAGATATGTCATTGCTTTAATAATTTTAATTAGACAATTTAAAAGATATTTATAAAACTTTTATAATTTTTTTTTTAAAGAAGTAGAATTAGACCAATATTCCTAATCAACAGTATGTTTAATTTATAAAATATATCATTTAGAAATGAATCATTTGTATTCCTTTAATCAAATTTATTTCACCTAAAATTAAAAATTTAACTTCATTTATTTATTTGGAATATTTTATGAAATATATAATTTAGAAAATTTATATCTTAATAAATAAGATAACATTATATAACATATCATCCTCTTATTAATTAGATTACAATTTATTTTTTTTAATATATATATTATAATCTAGTTTTTTAAAAATATATGAAAATCTTTTATGTCTTTAATAATAAAATTTATAATAAATATATAATTACACCTAAATTGATTATTTAATAATTAATATATATTAATTATTTAATATTTATAAATAATAATAATTATTTTTTATTAATATAAAATATTTATTATTATATTAACTTATAATTTAATCTCTAAAATATTTTAACTTCCTACAATTAATATAATATAAATAGGTGAAGGCTTATTATTATATTAATTTATAATTTAATCTCTAAAAATTTTTAACTTCCTACAATTAATATAATATAGATATTAGCCTTTACTCAATATAGTTAGACAAAAACAAAATATAAATAAGTACTAGTATTGGATGTTTATATATAGGTACTACAATTGACATAATATAGATAGGTACTAGCTTTTATAGAGTGCTTGTTTGTATAACGTTTGGAATGAGATCAACACTTTCATCTTAACTCCAATTACAAAGCTAAAAAAAAATCTTATTAGAGTAACGCTTAAAAAAATAATTTAAAAAAACCTTCATTTTATGATTCATGAGATCAACACTTCAAAAAAATATTTATACAATTTATTTGATTTAGGGAACAGAGGATTTTGACGAGACCACTCAATTCGATACAAAGTCAACCAACTTCAATCAAACAACCTAAAGAAACTACAAAATAAACACTCTAAACAAAAGCCCGTAGCGGATAAGAAAGACGACATTCAAGCAACATTATGGAAACAAGTGAAAGAACACAAAGCCGCCTATAGCAGATAAGAAAGACAACATTCAAACAACATTAAGGAAACAAGTGAAAGAACACAAAGCCGTAGACTTCAACGCATCCACCAAAAATTCACTGAAAGGAGCCAAAATCCAACAGGTTGTCCTCAGCAAAACCAACCTAAAAGAGTTACCCAGCAAGACACATAGGACAGAACAATAGCATATCAACAAATTGTTGGGGTCAATCTTCTTCCGCAATGTGAGAGAATACCTTCCACAGTCCATCGATTCCCTACTTTCACCAAGTCTTCTGCATCGGATCTCAGCGTTTCAAATTTTGTCCTTCATCCCATAGAATCTTTGAGCTTCACTTTTGGAGAACGAGAGGGGGAAGCTAAGCAAGCCAACATGTTGGAAAGAGCAGGGGGCACAATTGGATCAACATCACTCTGCATGGAGGCTAAATTATCCAATGAAGGATCTCCGGGTGGAGGAGGTGAAGAGCCCAATCTCGATAGAAGATACCATGATTATGCCAAATAAAGCCCTAACCAGGGGCTCTTTCTTTCTTCCTCCAAACGAACCGAGAGTGAGGAGAATTCAAGACAACCTTAGAAGAGCACCCAATAGCTTGGTGACCTATGAGGTTGTTAGGGTGTGGAGATAAAAGCTTCACCTAAGGCAAACAGGTAGATTTTCAGAGCTTGACAGTTTCCGACGTCGGCAGGCCAAAACCGACGTCGGTCAGGGGACAGTGCAAGGGAAACCGGCATCGGCAGGTGATCGGCCGGTGTCGGTCACCTCCAGTCAGGCAGGGACCGATGTCGGTCCCCTGTGGCGGTCAGAACTGCTGTTGACGAACAGTCAGTTAAGTGAACGCGTAGTTTGCATGATGAAGACCAGTTCGAGTCTTTGAGCCGCTTGTCTAATTAGTGTATGCATGAGATCTATATAATAGACTCATGGGTTGTATTGTTAAGTGTAGAACTTGTAGAACCCAAGTGTAGAACTTGGAGAGTTCTTCCCATGGTGGAATCAAGTAGGATTTCCCATGTATGTAAGATCAGGGTTGATATGCAGGGTGTTGCAGGGTCATGGTGGAGATCTACATGTGATAAGTAAGATCAGGTTGGTCTGCAGGGATGTGTGTATACGAGGGTCAAAACATGATCGGCGGGTGAGCAAGATCAAGGTGACAGCAATACATCAGGAGCAGGATCATGGTTAGATCTACTTGGAGTACCGGTTCGTACTCGGTTGTACTGAATGTACAATGAGGTGAACAACAACTTGTGTTAGCTGTGTGTTGTGACTTATGAGAGAAGATTACTCAGGTGGGAAGATTACTGGGAGGCCTTGAGGAGGAAGCCTCACAGAGGTGGAAGAAGAGTGTGATCTCTTTATTGTAATTTCCTTTGTAATGAGTTGAATACAATTGTGTGTTGCCTCTCATATTATGTGTTATTTCTCATTGATAGTTATTTGTTCTTCTGGGTATTTCCGCATGTTTAAGTTGGTTATACATTGGTAATCATGTGTGCTCTTAAATCTGAGAAGTTGTGTCAGAGCTTTGGAGAACTTTGGTCCTATCAAATGGTATCAGAGCCAGGTTGGATGTTCTCAGAGCGAGTTTGACTAACAGATGGCCCAGATCTGGTTAGTGGTTTGTTGATTACAGGTCATTCACAGGGTTTCTGATTGAGTGGGAGTATAACAACGGCAGAAGAAGGTAAGCTGAGGATGAAGAAATTCAGGCATAGGATTAACACCACAAGGAGTGTGGTGGGTTGTCTTCAAGTGAGAGCTTGAAGAGGAATACAAACCAGGATGCAGATTAGAAAGAGTACTAGTTTAGGTACAGGTGCAGCTGTTTATCTCCAAGTGGGAGATTGTTAGGGTGTGGAGCTAAAAGCTTCACCTAAGACAAATAGGGAGATTTTTGGAGCTTGACAGTTGCCGGCGTCAACAGGGCAAAATCGACGTCGGTCAGGGGACAGTGCAAGGGAAACCGACATCGGCAGGAGATCAACCGGCGTCGGTCACTTCCAGTCAGGTAGGAACCGACGTCGGTTCCCTGTGGCGGTCAGAACTGCTGTTGACGAACAGTCAGTTAAGTGAACGCATAGTTTGCATGATGAAGACCAGTTCGAGTCTTTGAGCCGCTTGTCTAATTAGTGTATGCATGAGATCTATATAATAGACTCATGGACTATATTGTTAAGTGTAGAACTTGTAGAACCCAAGTGTAGAACTTGGAGAGTTCTTCCCATGGTGGAATCAAGTAAGATTCTCCATGTATGTAAGATCAGGTTTGATATGCAGAGTGTTGCAGGATCATGGTGGAGATCTACATGTGATAAGTAAGATCAGGTTGGTCTGCAGGAATGTGTGTATGTGAGGGTCAGAACAGGATCAGCGAGTGAGCAAGATCAAGGTGACAGCAATACATCAGGAGCAGGATCATGGTTAGATCTACTTGGAGTACCAGTTCGTACTCGGTTGTACTGAATGTACAATGAGGTGAACCACAGCTTGTGTTAGCTGTGTGTTGTGACCTATGAGAGAAGATTACTTAGGTGGGAAGATTACTGGGAGGCCTTGAGGAGGAAGCCTCACAGAGGTGGAAGAAGAGTGTGATCTCTTTATTGTAATTTCTTTTGTAATGAGTTGAATACAATTGTGTGTTGCCTCTCATATTCTGTGTTATTTCTCATTGATAGTTATTTATTCTTCTGGGTATTTCCACATGTTTAAGTTGGTTATACATTGGTAATCATGTGTACTCTTAAATCTGAGAAGTTGTGTCAGAGCTTTGGGGAACTTTGATCCTATCAAATGATATCAGAGCCAGGTTGAATGTTCTCAGAGCGAGTTTGACTAACAGATGGCCCAGATCTGGTTAGTGGTTTGTTGATTACAGGTCATTCACAGGGTTTTTGATTGAGTGGGAGTATAGCAATGACAGAAGAAGGTAAGCTGAGGATGAAGAAATTCAGGCACAAGATTAACACCACAAGGAGTGTGGTGGGTTGTCTTCAAGTGAGAGCTTGAAGAGGAATACAAGTCAGGATGCAAATTAGACAGAGTACTGGTTTAGGTACAAGTGCCGCTGTTTATCTCCAAGTGGGAGATTGTTAGGGTGTGGAGCTAAAAGCTTCACCTAAGGCAAACAGGGAGATTTTCGGAGCTTGATAGTCGCCGGCGTCGGCAGGCCAAAATCGACGTCGATCAAGGGACAGTGCAAGAAAAATCGACATCGGCAGGAGATCGACCGGCATCGGTCACCTCCAGTCAGGCAGGGACCGACATCGATTGCCTGTGGCGGTCAGAACCATTGTTGACAAATAGTCAGTTAAGTGAACGCGTAATTTGCATGATGAAGACCAGTTCGAGTCTTTGAGCCGATTGTCTAATTAATGTATGCATGATATCTATATAATAGACTCATGGGCTGTATTGTTAAGTGTAGAACTTGTAGAACCCAAGTGTAGAACTTGGAGAGTTCTTCCCATGGTGGAATCAAGTAAGATTCCCCATGTATGTAAGATCAGGTTTGATATGCATGGTGTTGCAGGATCATGGTGGAGATCTACATGTGATAAGTAAGATCAGGTTGGTCTGCAGGGATGTGTGTATGCGAGGGTCAGAACAGGATCGACGGGTGAGCAAGATCAAGGTGACAGCAATACATCAGGAGCAGGATCATGGTTAGATCTACTTGGAGTACCGGTTCGTACTCGGTTGTACTAAATGTACAATGAGGTGAACAACAGCTTGTGTTAGCTGTGTGTTGTGACCTATGAGAGAAGATTATTCTGGTGGGAAGATTACTGGGAGGCCTTGAGGAGGAAGCCTCACAGAG
The DNA here is from genome assembly GCA_037957365.1 of Torreya grandis. Taxonomy (NCBI): domain Eukaryota; kingdom Viridiplantae; phylum Streptophyta; class Pinopsida; order Cupressales; family Taxaceae; genus Torreya; species Torreya grandis. The sequence continues at coordinate 901,077 of JARHVA010004491.1, forward strand.
GTGGAAGAAGAGTGTGATCTCTTTATTGTAATTTCCTTTGTAATGAGTTGAATACAATTGTGTGTTGCCTCTCATATTCTGTGTTATTTCTCATTGATAGTTATTTGTTCTTCTGGGTATTTCCGCATGTTTAAGTTGGTTATACATTGGTAATCATGTGTGCTCTTAAATCTGACAAGTTGTGTCAGAGCTTTGGGGAACTTTGGTCCTATCAAAGGTTGCAATGGAAACATCTAAACAGATGGCTTTCAAAATTAAGATATCGGATCCACGAGCCTTGAGAAGAACAAAGGTGAACGAAATGTCAAAGAGGTTTGAAGATATCCGCAATTGCACAAACTCTCACGAATCTCTTCTCCAGCGAATTATTCATCTTCTCAAATGAACCCACTTGATTAATCAACATCACAATGGGATCTTCTTTCCTCAAAGTAAGGGGATGTTGTAAATATTGATCCAAAGAGGGGTCATTGTGCAAGATCAAAGAATAGGGTACACAGAACGAAGAAGACCCCCAAATTGCTAACAAACCAAGGTCCCAAAGACCAAACAAAGTCACGGTCAAAGGAGCAGCGAAAAGCAATTTGAGAGAATTCGTTAATAAGCAAGGTGAAGGAAGGAGCTACCATGGAACCCCACACATCCTTGGTCCAATACTCCGGGGCAGACAAAAAGAACAGAGCCCACACATTTACCAAATAAGCAATGACTACTCAACACCACATCCATACCCAGAATGATCTGATTGGAAAACACCAATTCTGAAATCTCATTAGAGAAGGACACAAGAAGATCTCCCATCAAAAAGGAAGGCGAAGAAACACCCGAAACAGGGGTTGGAAGAGCAGTGGACCCTGCTTTAATCCTCACCAAAGTAGAAACACTCTCAGGGGCCAATTGGGGTTTATAGAAAACATTGCAGTCGTGTTAAGGATTCACCACATTCGAGCAATTTGTAAAAACCATCCTCTCCCTGGCAGCATGGTCAACCGAGAGGGCACTAGAAGATTTAGCATCACCACACCGATTCCCAAAGCTGTCTTTTTCCCTCTGATGAGCCCGAGGACTGTTTTGTTGGGGGAATCATGCATATGGGGCGCTAATGCATCAGGGTGGTTGTTCGCGACCTCCACAAAGCTCCTTTCCCCAATGCCGACTCTATAATGAGAGTTCGAAGTCCGAACAAGGTTTTAAAAACCTCTCTGCAAACTAAAAATGAAGGATTCTACCTTGTCGCTGGCAAAGCCATGTAAAGAGACTGGTATAACATTCCCCTGCGTCTACTCAAGATCCTCCTATACCTATGTCTACTCAACATCCACCGTCCCCTGCCCCTCGGCAACCTCCTCAACACCATTTTCTTGATCATCCTTCCAATTGAAACCAAACGCGAAAGCAATGCGATCAACAAAGTTCTTTCCCCAATTACCATCAAATCTAGACCGAGCTATGTTCTTCAATTTGAAATTCTTCTTCCTCTCATTTCACGTTTTCATCCATCTTTATACAATTTATAAAGAGAGCACTTCCCAACAATATGAATCTTATAAAATTTGAAATTCTGCTTCCTGAATCTATTTCAGGAAATTGATTGAAAATATTTTATTATATTTATGTTTGGAATGATAAAGGAAGATATTTAATGATATGGAATTCCATCCATTTCGCTAAACGGATGCTATCTTTACCTCCAGACAAACAAAGGTATCACTCTTAAAAATATATAATTATCAGCGGGTACACATCTTCACTATAATTAATTGTTTTTGGAAAAATAACGAAAGAACAGGAATAGCGTTAATATTTTGTTTTATTTATTTATTTCAGATATTACATTTAATAAATATCTGCAGAGACTTCAGAGATATATTTAAAAGTAAGAGATCAGAATCCCCCACGCAGACGCAGGACGAGGTGAAGGGTAGATTCCTTCTGTATGTTGTAATCTGCGAGTGTTCGGCCGTCCTCGAGCTGCTTCCCAGCAAAGATGAGCCTCTGCTGATCAGGCGGAATTCCCTCTTTGTCTTGAATCTTCGCCTTCACATTGTCAATCGTATCAGAGCTCTCCACTTCCAAAGTTATGGTCTTGCCAGTCAGTGTTTTCACAAAGATCTGCATCCCACCACGCAGGCGAAGCACCAGGTGCAGCGTCGATTCTTTCTGAATATTATAATCAGCTAGGGTTCTGCCATCTTCAAGCTGTTTGCCTGCAAAGATGAGGCGCTGCTGATCTGGAGGAATGCCCTCCTTGTCTTGAATTTTGGCCTTCACATTATCGATTGTGTCGGAGCTCTCGACTTCAAGCGTAATTGTCTTGCCGGTGAGGGTTTTGACAAAGATCTGCATTCCTCCCCTGAGGCGGAGAACCAGGTGAAGGGTGGATTCCTTCTGGATGTTATAATCCGCGAGCGTGCGGCCATCCTCCAGCTGTTTGCCGGCAAAGATGAGGCGCTGCTGATCGGGAGGAATTCCCTCTTTGTCCTGGATCTTTGCCTTCACATTGTCTATGGTATCGGAGCTCTCCACCTCCAGAGCGATGGTCTTGCCTGTCAATGTCTTTACGAATATCTGCATATTGATGATATCTTCTTCTACAAAATTTTCCTGCAAATCAGAAAAAGCGTGTTTCAGAATGGAAAAGCAGTGGATTGATACAAGAAACAGGAATGGATTAATGCTTGAAAGAGTCAATACCTCAAAAAATATGTGACGCGATCGCTTTCTTCGCCAAGGGTTTGAAGAGAGATTAACAAAAACTCAGATTGGTTAATTTGAGATCCAAGAGCCCAATTTATAGTCTTTCCCCCGACGGCTCGTCCACACAATAGTGTTGTAGCACGCCACGCAGAAACTACTGCGTGGCTTCCGTTATACCAAACAATGCCGGTCATGACGCTTGGGGAAGTCGCGGAGCCAATCCAGAACGTTCTTAGGGGCTTGGTCCATGCAATAAAAGCGAGGCTGTAAAATACCATAATTCCCTTTCTTGAAGCTCCTCTCTATGCTTCTCTAGGATATTTTTTTTATATATGTGGGCAATATATCGAGTTAAAATCTTTCTAGAAATCTAGACTTGCAAACTAGAAGTTCATAGAGCTAAAGTTGTGTGGCCATGGTTTTTGAAAATTGAAAGCCTCCAAAATTACTATTTATGTTGGGTTGAATGTTTTTCAGAAAATTATAATTTCTTATTAAATTATAATTTTTATGTAGTGATCTCGAGTCATTATTAAGATTATTCGTTTCCTTTGAAAAGTCACAAGCCTCGTTACGTTTAAGGTTTTATTCAAATATAGAAAAACTTTTTGAATTTGATTGTGAGTTATCCACTTCCCTGAGTAAGCAAATGACTTTACCTTTATCATTCGATATAGAGGAATTTATTTATATCTGTTATCTTTTACCACAATCAATAGTGAATGGAATTGAATAGTTAGGATTTAACTATGTTTTACCTTATTTTTGATAAAACGCAAATAAATGAATTAATTGTATTTGTATTTATATACGTGTAAAATTATAAATATTAGAATGTTAAAGTTATATAATATTCAATTATTTTAATTTTGACAAATTGGTAATTATAGGAATAAGTGTAGAAAATTGGAGGATAAAAAGAGGCTTATACGTGGACATGTTTTTCCTAAAAATCAAGAAATTTCAATTTCTGTAGATTATTTGAAATGGCTACACTCAAAATTTGAATATGGTTTAAGAACATGAATTGTAACATTTTGAGTCTCGTTTTCAAAATGCTATTTTTCAAAAAAATGATTAAGTATAATTAGGTCAAATATCTAAAATTTGAAGAGGAACTCTTGCTTTTACGAAAAGAGAGTAAACAACTCGTTTTACGATGCTTCATTTTTTTAGCATTGTTTAATATTGTTTAAAACCCTTTAGTGAAAATTTAGATAAGATCATCTAGTTTGTAGCCTATATATATATTTCAATGAATATTTTTTAATTAATTTGACAAGTAAATAAATCCTAAAAACTAACAAAAAAATGGATAGCTGGTCATGTGCCCCTTTACCTACCTCAAAAAAATAAATATTAGTTTTTTTTAATACATGTAGAACTTTTTATTTGATTGGGTAAACACCCTGGGTTTACAAGGATCTAGGAACTGTAAAAGTGTTATACAAAAAAGTAGCAAACCTCTAAGGTCAAACAACAAAAACAATAAAAAACTAGTTTGTTAACCCCTTAGGCGGCGAAACAAAAAGTAACAAAAAATAGATCAGGAGGGGGGACCCTCCGATGGTTCATTTTCATCTTCAAATATCTTCTCAGGTACACCCTGCTTGTTCTTGGAAACTTTATCCCTCATCCTATTATTGAGTCTTTTAGCATTGTCTCAAGGGAGGATCATACACGGCCTTTTCTATCAATGTATCTGTAGAGGGATTTTCTTGATTGGGGGGTCTCCGTCACCTTCAGTGATTGCTTAACAGGGGTTTGATTCACCTTGTTGGAATGAGCAAAATATTGAACAATCATATTTGCTTCCCTGTGCAAGGCATTCCATTCTTGAATGAGACTAGCCAGGTTCAATCTGGCTTTCTGCACCTTGTTGTTGAACATATCTAATTGCTTTTTATTATTTATTATTTATTTAAATAGGAGAAAATTACCCTACCCAGTGACCTCTGTGGAGGTGCCCCCATCTAAAATAACTAGTTTGGGCTTAGGGACAAATAACTTCAGCAAGAGGTCATTAATGGGAGTTTTGGATAGGCTAGCTTGGGGGGTACTGGGAGAAGGGTGGTAGGATCCCGAGGTAAGGTCCTCCTTGGTTGAGGACCCCCCAAGGGGGACCTTCCTCCCTTGCAATGTTTGACCATGTTTTACCAACAATAATATAAGTCCTTGATGCAGTATTGGGTTAGATTCATTAACCTACTAGGCAAGAGTTGTGCATTCCAAAGACTTTAAGAGGTAAAACGAGAGACTAATCTTATATCCATAGAAATGATTTAACAACAAAAAATGGTGGGATATAATTAAAAAATATTTACCCTCGAGAGTCAGGTATCTCATCACCTAGACGCAGACCTCTTGCCATTGTTGTGGGAGATCAACTTGGGAGAAACCCTTCTTATCCATACATGTAGAATTAGACCTAGTTTTTCACCATTTTTTTTTTTACATTTAGATTAATGAAAATAATACATAAATATATATAGGCATGTATATTTTCAACATGTAGTGACCTAAAAAAGACAATGTTTTTAAAATTTCAAAAAAGAAAGCATGCACTATAATGTGTATGTGTTATAACGTGTATGCATTACTAAGACATGAATGTTTGAAGATCTAGAGTGCAAAGAGGGGATCAATTAGAAGGTGGGAGGGGTGGTTTATTAAAATAAATGTTAAGTATTATACTTTAAATTTATTTTAATAAATATAAGAAATTAGGGCCACTTTGTGTCTTCTATAATTAGTCTCACAACTGCATGACTTACAATTTGAGAGATAGTTTTTTTAAATTTAATATGGTTAGTATTCAATCATTTTCAAGATTTTAGTATTGAACCTAGGGATTTCAGGGCATAACTTTTACAATTGATATCTATTTTGAGTAAACATACAATCATTTTTAAGTTTTGGCACCTTTACTTACTAGCTAGCATTTCTAAGAGTTATAGGTTTGTTAAAATTAAAATTTATAAAGCAACGCACACCCAACCACTCATTTATGTCAATCTCACTTATTATTAGGTCCCTTATAAGTAAAAAAGTGACACAATAATAACATAATTATTTGTGACTAGGGTAAATAGGGATAATTTGTGCCAGATTTAAGCATGGTCACTCAAATTCAATTTGAATTTATACCAAAGTGGTGTGCATGGGAAACACAAGTTGCATTGATGACCCATGCACTCCTAACCACCTATTCATGTTGATTTTACTTATGATTAAGTCCATTATAGGTAAAAAAAATACATAAAAACACTATATCCTCTTATGACCAAGGTAAATGCAAACAATTTTATGCATATTTATGCATGACGACCTCATTTATCTTCAAATTCAAGAAAAAAATGTGATTGTGAAAAAGTAAGACGAATTGTGACCCTTGCACATCCAACCACCAATTTATGTTATTTTACTTGATATTAGCTTCATTATTGCCAAAATTGACATAACACTTTATCCAATCGTGACCATGGAAATTTAAATAATCTCTGCCACATATATGTGCAATCATCTTAATTCACTTTGAATTCAAGTCGAATTGGTAAGATTGGGCAACATAGGTCAAATTGATGACACACGCACCTGAAATCACCACTTTATGTCATTTTCACTTTTATTTCTAACAGATTAATTAGGAAAATATACTTCTAGTTAATGATATCACAATATTCAATGGGCACACCACACCAATGCAACCCATACATAATGAACCCCATTCAATGATGTTTAGTAGTTGAAACCAACTATCATATTAATATGGCAAACATTATCATCACATTATGCTACCCACACCCATTTCATTATCTATCATTGATCAACAACATGAATTACATATAGATATGACATCGGTATATTCGATGATATGGATATGTATTGCATCACACAAATCATTCATGCCATGTCAAACATTATGCACATTGGGTCACTTTGGTCATACCATACATATTGTGTATGTAATCTAGTTGTATTGATCATTGATAGACTTGTTCAATTATTGATAGACTCATTCAATGGATAGAGTAAACTAATTATCATTGATAACATTAATAGACTTTGGCCCCTATTTCTATTCACTCTATATCTATATCTAAATCATATGTGGGTTCAGGTTGCCAATATATATTATGTTGATTAAAATTTATACTATGTCAATGCCAATGAAACTCTATATCTATATGGTGGGGGGTGGTGCGTGATCATATCATTGTTCATTGATGAAATATGGTGCCACCATACAATTCATTCGTATGTGTTACAATTGAATGATCCAAACATATTATGCATGTAGTATGATTCCCATTGATTCATTCACTTGGCAGGTGTAAACACTCCATTTTGGCCACATTTCATGTCTAAACTTATGTTAGACCAATTTTTGGCAAACAACATAAATTAGACTTAAAAATCATAAAAATGTCCAAATTTATTCACACATTGGACGTAAGTGCCCAAAATTATGCCAATGTGTCTCTATTTGGGGTAATACCCTAGACACAATGATAACTTCTCACTAGTTCACTTCCAATCAAATTATGACCAAGTAAATTGACATTTTTGACCAATTGAATGAGGCACTTAACTGAATTCTTAAAGTGACCAAAAGATTAATCAGGACTGTTTAATCAAATAAATCAAATTAAATGCTTAAGTGCAAAATACATGTTGAATTAATGAATATCTAATTTCTAAAAAATAAAATTTTAATAAATATTAGGAAATATGATGTCATGTTGATATCATTAGTCTCAAAGTCAAAAAAATTTAAATATCAATATAAATGCGATAAATATCAAGAATGTTGAGCCATGTTTATAAATACAATCTCTATCCCAAGACATAAATGCATTTGACCTCCCAATCCTAACCTAAGCTTAACCACACATGGGTTGGAGTCAGTTAAAAAACTATAAATACCTAAGTCCTCACACACTTTCAACAAGTTTCTTAAGCCAAACTTACTATGTAGAATTATTGAGAGAAGCTTCACTAATTAACTCATGCCAAGCCAAATGCCAAAGTGAACAAGGGGAGATGATGCATGCACACCATTGACAAAGACTCATTGTACACAAGATGAGCACATTTCATTCTTAGTCCAACTAGCAAATCTAATTATCAAGGAAGGTGAAAGAGTTTATTTTGTCTTCTTATTGTCTTTTGTTTGTTTGTTATTTTCTCCCCCAAGTATCTAGGCTTGAAATGATAGTCTTATATGCATTTTTCATTGATTTATCTTACTAACATTTAAACTAACATCATCTTTGGATTCATTGATTATATAATGGCACGTTCAGTATTGTGTTTTTATTATCAATATATCTTTGATGTTGAAGTGAAGCCCAATGGGCTAGTGTGTTAGCCTTTTAACATAAGATTGTGGTCTTGCATGCTCACCCAAAGCACGTAACTAGAGACCGATTCTCGTAGGTTTTATTACATAGTAATATTAACTTAGTCATATTCTTTATGTGAATGTATTTAAATAGATATTACATAATGGCAAAGATAGACTACTTTGATCCTTGAGTTTTAAGCTTGATCACTATAATTATGTAGATTAATGCCATTGCAGATCAAAGTTGTTACTTAGAAAAAGAAAAGATCAATTTTTATTTCATACTAAGTTCCAATCACTAAATGCTCAACCTAATCTATAATAAATACACAACTTATCCATTCAACTGAACATGAACACAAGAATGTTTATAATATCCAAAATTCATATATTAAGCATAAGCAAGTATTATTAAGCAAAATTTGTCGTCATAGTGCTATACAATAGGGGTATTTATACATGTTTATCCCTGACCAAATATTTACAACATTCATGATAGGAGTAATTGACTAATAAAATCTCAATATATTCAGAGTCATGGCACTCTATCAACTAACTTCCCCTAAGGACCTAGGCCTTTGTGCCCCCTATATACTCGCTTTATGCTAGATCCTTATTGTCATGTGTTCATCTCCTTGCAGGCTGGTGCAAAATTTTCAATAGATAAGGTCTGAGTGACCCTTATGAATCACTCCTTAACCACTCCCACTTCCCATGCACTCCCCAAGTCTTCCTCTATTTTTATAAGCCCTATGCTCTCAGGTTCCTCATGACTAATTCTCTTTTAATTGGGTCCTCTTGTGTTGGTGTTTCCATGCCTTGTAGGTTCCACACCATAGTGATTTCGTGCCTTTTAGGTTCCATGCCATGATGATTTTGTGCCATAATATTCCACTTTAGGCTCCTTTCACACTACACTCTTAGTCCATCCCAAACTATGTCTCACTAGCAGCCTCCACCAAAAATTTAAGCCCTATCTGCTCAATCTTCTTCTTTACATTGTCCCAATGTGATAATGTGTCGATCAGCTTGGCAGTTATTACCTCAATGGCCTCCTTGGACTTCTTTATCTCCTTGGGTTGGCTAGATGTCTCATTAGCCTTGTTGACCAATTCATCCAAGGACGTGCTAACATCCTTCAGGATGTCTTCAAGCGTTGAGACTTCTTCAACAACCTATCCTCAGAGGGTTTCAAAACTGGGATTTAATTGTTGATGATGTGTATTGATATTTTATTCCATCATCTCCACATCCTTGAATGCTTTAGCACACTCAATGTGATCCCTTATTAAAAGTGCAACATCAACCATATGTTGCCTCTAGGCTTCTTCTTCTTAGCGTTGAGCCTCTAAGATCTTATTTAGGTGCACCAACCATTAAAATTTTCATCTAAAATGGGGATGACTTCCCCAAATCTCTCTAAGATATGCTTGAAGACTTAAATTACCTTGGTGAATTACTCTGCTAACTCTAGTCCCTCATCTCTCGGCATGGGCTGCTCCTTGCAACACGTCAATAGGAGGTTCACCAAGGTTTCTAGTTTATCTATGGCATCCCTATCAAGAGGTATGCCATCTACCAGTGTTGGTTCTTTCCCCAAAATTATCCTATGCAGATTCAATGTTTTAACATTCACCTCCATGGCCTTCTTTACCTATTGCTTCAAAGTAACCACTTCCTCGGTGAGCACCTTCTTGGTGGAAACTTCCTTATTATACATACCCACTACCTGGGTATGTTTCTTCTCCACACTTGTGCATCATAATATGATAAAATGTTTTGACATGTGACCTCCAAAGCCATCTTTCAAAATGTTGTGCTTGCTTATAGAGGGGTTTGGATAAATGTGATGAAGATTATGATATTGTAATGTTATGAATATGATGATATGTGATTGATTCAATGCTTGCGATTGATGAGCTAATATTGATTGATAATTGGATCGGGTAGATTGATTATTCGCTAAGAAAAAATTTATGCATTCAAGTGGGATGGATAAAGTTAAAAACTTGGATGTGTCCCATTTAATGGTCTATGAAAGGGATGTTTTTTAGACTTTAGATAGATTGAATAATGAATCTATAAGTGTGGATGTGCCCCAAGCAATGATATCATCTAGGGAGCAATGATCAAGCTTCGATTAGATTGATTGATTGGTTGGATGATGATTGATAGTGATGATTATTTATAGGCTTGATGTGACCCAAGCAATGATATATGTAAGGAGTGTAAGCTACAAGATTGGATGTGGGAACAATGTCTCTTGGTTGATTTGGATATGGGAATAATATATCTCATTGATTTAATTTTGAAACTATATATCCCAGTGATGATGATAAATTGATGGATTGATGAAAAAATGTAGCTTGATTAATTAATGTAGGATCAAGTAATTGAAATGGGTAATGATAGTTGAAGGGATGAGAGTTAGATTAGTGATGATTATTAGATGTGCTTGCTAGATATGTTAAATGAATGATAAATTATTTGATTGATAGTTGATTTATATATAAGATTAGATTTAGATGTTTGATTTGATTATATAGATGATTTTATGTTTTATTTAGGTATAAATTTTGATGTGTTATGGTGATTAGATGTTGAAGTGATTTGTGTTTCCATTATCTTGAGCCATAGTTGTGATAAATCATGTTCTTAATGTAGTATTAGGCAGTATGCACCATGATATGTGTAATCATGATGATTTTTTGAAAAAAATGCATGTTGGACTGACTCAAAAGATTAAAAAAATGTATAATTAGTATGCAACATAATGCACCATTGGTATTAAGAATCAAGGTGACATATTTGCTTTATGCTATTGCACAAACAAAAATAAGGTTGAAAGACAAAATAAAAGGGTTGACAATTGTTTACACAATGCCTGACTCAAACACACATTTCACTAAAAATAGATAAGCATTGATGAAAATATGGATTATGAACATTTAATTAAAAAGAATCAAAAATCTCTTAAAAGACATATAATGAATAAAGACATATATATGATTAATAAAGATACACAAATGAATCAAACAACAACAAATATTAAACTCAAAATGAATGCTCAATGATTTATATATGTATGTGGTTTTTTGTGATCATTATTTTATTATTTTCATTGTTAAAAATCCTTAGGATGATTGAATAAATCATGATTCAAATTACCCTTCCTTGATTTTACCCTTAGGCAATGATAAATGATTGGACTAAAGATAGTCACAATGACTTGTTAGATAGGCACATAGATTTTATTGAGCACTTAGGATAAAACAACTGGGATATTTTTAGGTTTTTAGATATTAAGTTTTTTTTTTATATTTTTGGGAATACGTATGTATAAAAAGGGTCAATAGCAAAGGGAAAACTAAGCCTAGCAACCATGATGAGGAATGATTGTGGAATAGAATGGTGAATGGGTTTTGGATGATACTTAAAGGATAATATGGCTAATAAAGAATGAATTATGGATATCCAAGGACTTAATTGCATGTGAACCAAATAATCATTAAAGCGATGTTCATAGGATATGCCAAGAGTTTTCCAACTCTACATCCTCATCAAGGTAAAAATGGGAAGAAAGGATGGGTATGATATGCTAATGATGGGTATATTAAAGACATGATTTATAGGGTTTCTCTCAAGTGTCAAGGTAGTTGTAAATAATAGATAATTTTTGCATGACATCAAAAAATAGTTTTCATGATGGTACTTACCCAGGTGCCATAAAAATGGTTTTCATTATTGGATGGATTATCATTATTTTTTTCTCTTTTTTTTATTGACATCTCTATTTATTAGAGGCTTTTGAGATGTTCGATGTTTATCCTCTTTGATGTATAGCAGATACATGTCTTGGATAGTGTTGTCTCTAGGATCATGTTGTTGATGTGGGTTCCACTGATGTCATTGTGATCTTCAATGATTCTTGATTATGTTTCCTTTGGACATTTTAACCAGGGCTCTTTGTATCCCCTATGAAAGAGAGAGATACCAAGGAGGATAAAGTATGATATGAGTTGGATTAAAGATCTTAATTAATGGTAGTGTATTGGATTTGGATGGAGGATATGATTTTTAAGAGAGGTATAATTGTTAGAAGTCCAAGGGAAATTTAGACCAATAGACACACATGTCTTTTTTAATTCTATATCCTCCATGTGTGCTTCACAGGACACTCTATTGGATGTTGTAAGATCAATGACCTTTAAAATTTATCTTAGGAGAACTATAAGATATTTATGCTCCTTTGGATTAAGAATTTCTACAATTTTCATGTTTTTTAGATCATCAATTATTGTGATATTGATTTCAATGTTGTATTCATCATCCTTCCCTTGTAGGTTGGAAAACATATCTTGATTAAAATAATCATGATTCTGACTATATTGATTCTAGGATTATCCACTAGCTCCTTGATGAGGTTTTCACTACATGATAATATTTTTTTATTTAGTTAATTGTGATTGTGATTTGTATTTTTCACTATCACCTCAAGGAGGTTTTCACTAGGGGACCCTATTTTTTATTATTTTTATTTTGATTGAGGATCTCTTCTCTTTCCTTGAAGCATGGTGGTGAATTGAAACTGATTTCCATTATGATATTCTTAATGGATGTTGTCTAGGATTCCCATGAATTTTATGATTGATGTGTCATCATGGAATAAGTTTTTTAGTGTGTGGTTTTGTTAGTCCTAATCAATGAGTGCGAGAAATTGAATTGAAAGATAATGAAAAGGATTGGTGGTGTCAATGAAAGGATTTGAGGCATAGGAAAGTATGGGTGGAATCACAATCCTCATAGAGGATACTAGGATAACCTACTATGATGATGATGAAAGCTTCATCAATAATCATAAAATATCACTGATGTCATTATATTGATCTATATGATGTGTGCAGTCGATGCCATAAAATATATATTATATTTCATTGTTGCTAATAGGAGATGTTATAACTATGTTCTTGTTGCTAATAACATATGTTTGTTTAATTTTATTGTTGATGATAAAAGATGTTTGGATTTTTTTTTGTTACTAATAGGAGATTTATGGATTTTATTTTGGATTTTTTGTCCACAAGTACATTCTTCACTTTTTATTTGGAAATGGAGGCTTTGGGATGGAGGGATTCTTGGAAATTGGAGATTTTATGTGATGGATGAAGGATGGATTGTTGGTAAATGATGGGTTATTATATATTAAGCTCATCAAAGAGTAATTTTTCAAATATGGGTGGACTAAGGATGTGTTCATCAGAGACTAGAGATCGGTCAAAGATGGATGATTGGGAAATGGTAGGTTTGTCAAAGATAGGATCTTTGAGTGTGGGTGAAATTTTGAAGAGAGGCTCATCAAATGGAGGAATATTGAAGATGGTCTTGGTGATTCATCCTTTATTTTTAAGTAGAGGAGACTAATGATAATATATAAAAATATTTTGGCATATCCTCGTTTGTTGATTCTTAGACATGGATGTAACTGGTTCTAATTTGATGTCCCTGTGGTCAATAAAAAACTAGATATAATCCTTAAATTTAGAGCATATATTAATAGAATGGATTTGGATCCTATGATATTCATAATGTATTCTTTTCAAAATTCTTGGTGTGGGGATACATGACCATATTTTATGTGACTAGTCGGTAAAAGATTTTTTCCATGGATTCACTAAGAGGAATATAGTGTATTTGTTGGGATACATGTTTATATGTGGTATCACTTGATTTTTGGTTGAATGATTATCATTTTAATGGCAAGACATAGCTATATGGTTATATTTATTGGGGCTCTAGGGCCAAACTAGTATTTGATATTTGATTTTGAGATAGGGGTGTCAGGATGGGCTTCCCTTTGCTAGTGTGATGGGAGATGTATGACTAAGAATGTAACTAGTAGATGAGAATTTTTACTGAGTTTGGATAACATGGATTCTATGAGTAGGCATATTTTGATGTAAATTTTTTTGAGTGTTCTTACTTATGATGTAACTTAGGTTTATGGGATCAAAATATGCAAGAATTCGATCACCTATTTACATGAGATGCAAAATGATGACATATTTGTTTTAAAATATGTATTTTTCAAATTTGGATATATCCACATCTTTTTATAAATATTCATTACAATTATTTTGACCATATTCTTCTTGGTTTATAATGATTTCTTCATCACAATCATGATTTCATTCAATATGCCAAGGATTTTCAAGATCTTAATTACTTGAGGTTTGTCCCATATTAGGTTAGTATTATATAATTAGTGCCATTATTCTTGTCTTAGATTTTTTTGATGTGTTGATGGAGGTGAGATTGATTTAGACTAATCTTTATTTTGGATCAATTCAAGTTTACTTTGGATTTATTTGTACGTATATGATGCTTGAATGTGAAATGTTTGGTTTGGTTTGATGTGTTTTTGGATAAACTTGAGGAAATTTTATTTATTTTGGATGGGTATGGTTAACCCTTGATATTTATTTATTCTTTGGATCAATATTTTATATTGATGTTTAGATGTGATTGATTTTATGAGTAACCCTTGATGTTAAGTTAAATCAGGGATGGAAACTAGGATGTAGCTTAAAGGATGTGATTGTTTTTTGATAACCTTTGATAGGTTGGATTAATGTATTAGGTTGTAAGTGACCCTTGATATGGATTGATTGAATTTTGGATTTGAGATAGGTCAATTGATTGGATTACCTTAGAGGTGGCTGTTGCTCAAGTTTAATTTGATAGATGGATGTTAGATGGTACTAAGTGGATGTTGATTTGGGTTTAAAAGTCCCAAACTTGATTTTAGGATTCAAGATTATGTGTGGTTGTTGGTTATTGATATGTGATGGGATGGGTTTGATGTGGATTAAATAAAACTTATGTGTTTGAGGTGATTGTCTTGATTTGGATGTGAAAAAAGTTAGACTATAGATTGGATTGTTTGGACTACCTTAATGATGTAGTGATCAGATTGGACTTTGTTTATATTATGACTTGTGGAGATTTGATGAAAATATTTTATCAATTTGCGCTTAGATTTTAGTGATGTCTATGCCTTGATTGACTTTGGATTATCAATTTTGATTAAGTTCTTGTTTGGTTTGGTGTAGAGTGTGGGGTTTTTAAATAGTACGGGTCTCAACAACACATAAACAAGAACACACAAGCCACAATCCCTATGATAGTATAAAGGGTGGGTAACATAATTAGTATTCCACGTATATATTTTCATGAAGCGGTGACTAGATTGGTCTCCCAAACTTCACTTCATGGTCTTATGTTGTGAGTAAGCTTTAACGATGTTGTTTCCATTTCAATAATAAATTATTTGAAGATGATAGGTCTTAAAATAGGCTTTACAAGGCTCTCTAGGTGTGCGCCCTAAATACCTTTCTATACATGAGGCCCAAGTCCATGTTGAAAGAATGTTTTCTAATACCTAGGTATTGGAGTATGACCTCATCAATTGACAGAACCCTTTATTGGAAATCCCACGTAGCCTTACAATATTTGTTCTTAAATTTTATACTCTACCAAAACACTGGGTATGGATCAGTGCATGGTGATGAAATCCATGTCACAACCCTCCTAAATGCTATGACAACTACATGAGGATTAATTCCACATCACATTTCACTTATAAAATAAAAAGAAAGGAGGAATTATCTCTTTTGATCATAAAGATCACCCTAAGGCACAAAAGGAGAGAATATGTGACTTTCCCTCAGGTAACAGAAAATTGATTGTCTTTTTTTTATCCTCAAGCTCTTCATAAGGCATGAGAGGATAGAATACACAAACCAATAACACACACAAGCTAAAAATAAATATATAAATTTTGATCACAAACATGATACCACAAGATTAAAATGATGGCTTATGATGATGGTTTGATACTTAATATTTGACAAACAATCTTGAAAACACACTATTAGTAGTTTTCATTTAAGTCTTTGGTAAGCAAGGCTACAAAAATAATGTTAATAGTTTGAGGGGTTTGACTTTTGACATTTGTGTACTTAAAAGTTAGACTTAAAATTGTCCCTATAGATTTCCCTCTTTTAAAAATAAAAATTGACAAATTGCAATTAAAAAAAATTGACACGGTTCCTCCCACCGGCTCTCTCTATTTTGTTTTAAAAAAATGAAGATGTAATGAATTTTTTTTGGGATATATCCTTTAAAATTTGAAGATTTAGGATTAGAACCAAAGAAAATATAATTTACCTGTTCCAAACTACTATATTCTTTAAAAAAAACATTTTTTTTGTCATTCATAGTTGACTATCAAGAGAAATAATATGTACAAAGAAATATCTTATACAATATGTTGACTATCGAGAGAAACAATATGCATAAGGAAATATCTTATACAATATGTAATGTCTTAGGTCGATCCTCAGCTAAGACTAAAAGTAAAGATAAAGAACCAAAAATAGCATAAATTTACTAGCGATAATCAAACTCAAAGTACAAATTCATTATTTTCCCTCTACTTTACTGAGAAAATACGCCTTCAATGGTGGAAACATCAATAATTTATGTCAACTAATAACGATTTGTTTTATTTGTAAGTCAAGAGAAACAAGGGAATAATCAAAATATTAGAATCCTGGTACTAATCATGAATGTGTTAAGGATTTTTAATGTAAAATTTTAATAAAATTTGATAGTATTATGCAAAAAATTGACAAGATTTTAACAGCAAAATTCTTAATAACAAAAACTTAACAATTAGTTTTTTTAACACAAAACCCCCTCCACTATAGTCACCAAAATATATGCAATTGAAATTAGAGTTATGTGTTAGATACCATAAAAGCTTGTACTTTAATTCATGTCATAATACCTGAGATTGGGCTAAGGAAAAGATCAATCAAAAGCCATAAAAATAAAATTAATTACACCTTGTTTTGTATTTGAAGACCCCTTTCTTGTTGGATAATATTTATCCAATTAAATTGATTGTTTGATGTTCTTGATGCATGATTGTTTTATTGATTAAATATTTGGACAACACTTAATTATGGGTGATTTGCCTCCTTAACAAGGTGATGGAAATATTATATATTACTCTCTCTATTTTTATTTTATTTTCTTATTATTTTTTATTTGGTTTACAATAGGGTATAACTTTATTTATAAAAGTCACACATGGAGTAATGGATGGCTAGTGTTGAGTCATGGTTTGTTCTAATTAATGCTGGAGCATCAATGAAAAGATTGGGTAGTTGAGACTTTAAAAATTAAAAATATTATGGAGAATTTTAGAGAAGGTGGTGAGGAGTTCAAGGAATAGACTAAAAGATTACAGAATAAGTTAATGTAATAAATAAGGGATTAGATGGGGATTAATGATGAGATCTGTTAGGAATATAGTGGAGGTAATTGGGGGAAATTAGGAAGGAACATAAAATTTAAAAAATATTGTGAAGATCTAATTGGTAATTAAGTAGGTGATAAGTATATGATTAATTAGGATAAAAGCATAATATGATGAGAGATAAGGTTGAGATGATGGAATAAAATGTAAATGAAATGCTAAGTTGATATTGGTAGTGGTGATGTTAGGAAACTTTATGGTATTAGATAATGAAATTAGTGACAATAAAATTGGTAATGATTGAAGAGAGGAAGATTTTAGATGTTTACACTTTTTTTCTTAATCTTCTACTAAAGTAAAATATTGTGAAATAAGAGTTGTTTGTGGAATAAAGTGGCTACGTCACATACTTGTAGGATTTACAATACCAAAAATACAGCCTACACTTTTATATTGAGATAATCAGAGTATTCTAAAACTTGTTTGCAATCTAATGTTTCATGAGTGCATGAAGTACATTAAGGTTTAGGTCTATTTCATATGCAATAATTTCCAAAACACAATATTTAACTCCAATTTTCCCTCATTCAAAATCAATGAACAAATGTCTTCACCAAGTCACTAGTACATGAGAAGTTTTAAGTATAAATTCTCTCCTGTACTCTCAAGACTATGATGAATTGAAGGAGATGTTAGATTAATTAATTAGTACATATTCTAGGTGAATAATACTAATGTAAATGGTGGTGTTATATTGTTACATCACACACATAATAAATTAATATGGTTGGGATATTAAATTAATTAAAGGACATAATATTTGTAGAATATAATTAATAAATATTGTGTTAGAATTTGATATATTAAGAGTCCTTAAATATAAAGGCTAATATTAGTCTTGAATAGTGTAAATAATAGTTTTGGCCATTATAATTAAATTGAATGAAATAAATGTAAGATTTAATTCTAATAAAAAATATTATTCAATGAATTTCATGGTCTAATAATAGATTCTAACTTTTATGTTATTTAATTTCCTCGTACAATTATAACCCTTAAAATTATTAAATAAATTATTCTAAAGAGTACATTTTATTAAGTAAATTATTGTGAATTATTAATTTTATTTGACAATAACTCTTCTTCCAGGAGGATTGTATTCTCCCTTGAAAATGGTTTTTATAATTCTTTGAAAAGTTCTGTTGGGGTTCACCTTCCAAATCGTCGTTCTCTGGTGAAGATAAATTAATGGTGATTGAAGATAGTGAGGAACTTGTAGATCTATAAATAAATATGAATATGGTGAATAGAATTTTTCACTAAACAATAGACGTATTTAAATTGATTTGCCATAATTCAACACCAATGCAAACATAAAAACAAATAAACTACTCAATAAAAAAATTTACTTACAATTTTCAATTATAAAAAATGTCAAATCCACAAAACAATCTACTACATCAAAACCATAAAACCCCTTCAAACTATTCCATTAAAAACCTCAAAAATAATTTCCAATTAAAAATACAATTGAAACCTAATACCATATTAGATAAATGATTCTTAAAATACATATACCCAAACAAAATTAATTTGCAACATGCTACTCCATCGAAACCTTCAAAACTTTTCTTTTCAAAATACTCCAATAAAGAGCCCCCAAAAAATTCAATTGAAAATCTAGTTGAAACCCAATACTTTATTGTTTAAAGGGTTCCCAAACTACATTTAATGAAGAAATTTTTTCTCCTTATGAAATGTAGCCATAATAATTGCAGAAAACTTGAGGGTCAAAATAAACTTAAAGTTGATATACAAAATTGTTATACAATAAGGTTTGTGTCTATTAAACGAATATTTTAAACAACATATCTTTAAAAAAATTATGCAGACTTGAAATCAAACAATCAATCTAGATAATTTAATAATGTTGAGTAAAATGGAAAGTGATCGACATGTTATCTTAATTTAGATTGCAGTGTAATTGTTGAGGTATATTTGTATACCTTACAACTTTCAAAATTGCATATTGAGCATATTTTAATTATTGAAAATTTTTATTATTAATAATTTTTTCAATAAAAATTAAAGATGCATTATCTAATATTTATTTAATAATAATGTAAAGTAATCAATCATATTATAATATATATGATTCACAACTATTATATATATATATATATATATATATATATATATATATATATATATATATATATATGATCATCAATTTTTTTAACACATTTCAATTTTGTTATTTTAAATAGATTCAAATTCTCTGTAATTAATAAAACGTAACCAAAAAAAAAATATTAAATATATAATATTATGTTTTTATTTAATAGTTAAAAATGGGTTGAAGGGACCAGACCCAATACAAAAGAGAACAAATAGAAAAGCGAGAGAAAGCAACAAAACTCAAATGAGATAAGGGTGAAAACCCTGATGAAAAGCTTAACTATCGCTAAACTTCAGCGAACAGTCGACCGATAGATCAAAAAGGACCCAACCAAAATGAGAGACAACAGAGTTATTTTGACTCAGAGTAGGTGACCAATTGCTTGGTCATTGGATTTACTTTTTTGTGACATTTGCCTCTAGTGCAACTGCGAATGAACTGCTCCTCCTCATTATCCAGGGTTTTCCTTTTGAAATCCAAGTGAGGGGGTTCTTTTATGATTTTCTCAGTAACCCAAATATCCTCCTCATTGTCCTTCTAGATTGAGTCCTCTTCAGAGTTGTGAGTCTTAAGAGTCCTGCCATCATGAACCACAAACTTGTTAAAACCTAGAAAGTTACTTAACCTCTCAAATTCCTCTAAGATTTCTCTACAAAGGAGATTTTGGATTGTAATTTTGGTGTGGAGTTTTTGGAGTGAATCTTCGACACCCTCATTGCCATCAACCTCTAGGGTGGCTTTTCCTTTAGAATCAAAAGAGGGGCTTCCTAAATCAAATTTGTCATTTTTTTTGCATGGGTACTAGAAGCTCCCAACTGTTTCTCTTGATTCTCTTCTTTAGAAACTAAGGGTTGGTCACCCTCCACCACCAACTCCTCCTTCTTACTGTTAATTTCAATAGTCTCTAAAATGGTCTTGGACCAAATCAATTCCCCCCTTTTGATCAATAGGAAAATGAGGCCCTAGTGAATAAGATTTGTGACAGGGTTCTTCTTGAAATTTAAAATAGAAACCTCCAAAGAATGAAATAGAAAGAAAGGGATACTGATGATATGAACCTTGAGATGGTTCAAAAGCAGGAAATGATGTGAATAGAGGATGGTGTGTTTTCCTTCCAAAGTAATATAATGCATTATTTGGAGACATACCTCTGGCCATTTCCTTGGCAAATTAATGCACATATAATCTTTATTGGACAAGAGTTTTGGCCTATATTTATCCTTCTCTTTTTTGAAAAAAATCTGCATGAACTCCTCCTTGCAATGCTTGTCTTTGAATGCCTTTACTTGATAGTATTCCATTCCTATTGTCTCCCCTATCAGCTCCTCTGTAATTTGGATCTTTAGCTCATGCATTCTCACCTCACAGTTGTTCTAACCATGGGCAAAATCCCTTGAAAGAGATGTATCATGCCCCACTAGACATTCCATGAATGGGGCCAACCTCCCTTTAACCATTTTTTGCCAGACATGATCATTTTTCTTTATGTCAGAATAGGAAATCAGCTCAAAGCGATCTCTATCTCCACCTATATTCACTTCTACTTTGTTGTTATCTTTGCAAGTGTTCTGAAAAGCACTTGGTGGTATTAGAGAATTAAAGCAGGAGCAATAATCAATCATGAGATATGTGTGAAACAATGATGACTAACCCAAATGCCACTCCTTAGAAAAGATGGATTTTCACATGTGGAAAGCCTTATGCTTAACCCATAATCTAAGCTTTAAAAAAATTATCATCATGAATTTAAATGGTAAGTCCCTTTTCCTTCTTGACTATTCGGATGATGTCATTAAAAAATTCACCATCAGGCCAAGTGACGCAATCACTTATAAGTACCCCTATATTTGCAAGGAAATTGGCTCCATTGTTTCCTTCTCTATAAACATGTTTGATAATAACTCCTTTGAAATGGTTGAGAAGGGATTTGGCATCGCTGATGATTCTAGAAATGTTCCAAGAAGATGGAGATAGACCTTTAAGATAATTAATGATGTTCACTAAGTCCCCTTCTATATAAGTAAATTGAAAACCTAATTTGATCGCCTCTTCAATGCCCCACAAGGTCGTCGAGGTTTATACAATGTGATTGGTTTGAATTCTAAGGGGCCCTGCATAAGCCACTTTGATGTTTCTAGAAGAATCCCTGATCAAACCACCCACCCCAGCTAGACCAAGATTCCCTTTTGCTACCCTGTCAAAATTTAATTTAACCCACTGAGGAATGGGGGGACCATTTGACAACAAATCTATCCACCCCTTTTGCCTGGAATGTCCAAATTAAGTTGTTTCAAAATTGTGGAAGAAAGTGGGGATCTTGGCTAATCAAACGTGTGGGCAGAGATTGACTAATTTCCCTACATAAAAGCCTTGATCCTTTTGAAAGTAGACTCAGGATGAGGTTGGTGACACTCAAAGATGTAAGCAATCCTGGCTTTCCAGATGCCCCATAATATATGGGGTAGGGCCAAATTCCACTAGTGAATTAATGATGACTCTTCCCAAGGGGGTTTCTATTGGGTAATTAAGTCTAGGATAGATCCTGGAAAAACTCATGAAACATTGGAATCGCTAAAGAATTGCTGAAAGATAAGCGACCCAAATGGGCAAAAAAGAAAGCGATGTTCCATTGTTTATGTTGCTTGTTTGCAAAGAGAGCATCTGTTAGGGATGGTTAGACCTCTTTTGATTAGATTGTCCATTATTAATATCTTGTTTTGAGCTGTCAACCAGTAGAAGACATTGATTTTGGGGATGAGGTTTTTGATCCAAAGATATTTCTAATTGAAATCATCCTCATCCAAGTTTCACAAAGACAAGAATCCTAATTTCACTGAGTAAATCCCGTTAGAATTATGTTTCCAGACAAGTTTATCTTCTCTAGGAGCTCAACTGATATGAATATGTTGGATGGATTTATTCAGAGATTGAAGCAGATGGGTTTGTTATTGGTCCAACCCTAGTTTGGCTAAATTTTTCTAGCACTTTTTCCCATTTTTGATTTCCTAATAATCCATTACTTTGAGCCCATAATTGTTCTTGAAGAAAGATATCAATTTTGGGTCTTGGAGGGTGGATTCTAGAGGGATCAAGATCCATGAATCACTCTAGAAATCCACCAAATTGCCTCTTCCAACTTTACATTTGATTCCTTTGTTAAGGAGATTCTTTTCCACCTACAGGGATTTCCAAAAGGTAGAACCATTAATAAGACCAAGATTCGCTAATAAATGGGAACCTTCCTCTGAGGAGAGGTATTTGGCCTTGATGATTTTGGTCCATTGGTTATCCTGTATGACCACTCTCTATCCTTGTTTCACCAAGAGGGCTTGGTTCATGGATGAAACCCTTCTCCTCCTAAGTGAATTGGGCAATAGGCATGATCTCAGGAAATGAGTGAAAATATGAATTTGTCCACTAAACCTCTCCAAAGGAAAGATTTTTGAATACTCTCCACATTGTCTACAATGGATTTTAGAATGGCAAAAGTGGACGTGAAATAAACTAAAATAATCTAAAGATAATTCTTAAGAAGTTGAACTTTATCAGCATGTGTTAGGAGATTCCCTTTCCAACTAGCCAACTTCAACTGAATCCTATCGATGTGGCAGATCTAGAAAGAAGATTTCAGTGAGCCTTCAAACAAAGGGATGCCAAGATAAGTAGATGGTAAATTTATAATGTTACATCCCATAATATTGGAAATTTTATATTGAAGAACTGATGGAGTGTTGATGAAGAAAAGAGAACTCTGATTGAAATTCACACTTTGGCTAGACACACCTTCATACATTTCAAGGATATTCTTGACGCATATAGATTCAAAGATCAAGGATTCTCCCATCATAATTATGTCATCAACAAATTGTTGGTGAGTGATAGGATAGGTTTTAGGAGCACAAATTATTCCCTTGATGATGTTGGAAGATCTGACAACAAAGATAAATCAGCTTAAAGCTTCTGCCAAGATGATGAAAAGGTAAAGGGAAAGAAGATCCCCCTGTCTTAACCCTCTACCAGCTAGAAATAAACCTCTGGGCACCCCATTAACTAAAAGTGAGAATAAATTATTATGAATACAATAGGTAATTAATTTTTTGACTTGAGAATTGAACCCAATTTTGCTCAAAATTTTGTCAAGGAACGACTAGGAAACCTGACCATAGGCTTTATTCATATCAAGTTTGAGGAACATGCCTTGCCTATCTGAATGAGAAAATGAGTAGATGGTTTCATGAACCATAATGATCCCATCAGATATTTGTATGCTAAAAATGAAAGCGCCTTACTGCTCTACTATTATTTTGTCGAAGACAAGCTAAATTTTAAAGGAAATACCTTTGGGACAAATTTTTTATAAAGTAGAACACAAGCTAATGGGTCTAAAGTTTGATGCCTTAGACACACCTTATTTCTTAGGGATGAGGGAAATAAAAGTGTTATTGAAGTCCTAGAGCATGGGTCCCAAATTGAAGAATTTGGTAACCACCAAACAGATGTCATGGCTAATAGTGTCCCAAAAAACTTGGAAAAAGAAAGGAGAGGAGCTGTCAGGCCTATGGGCCTTATCCCCTTCTAAGGAGACTACAATATCCCTAATCTCTTCTTCTGAAGGGGGTTTGAGGATAGAGTTATTATCTTCTTGCGAAAGGACCTACTGAAAAGATTGACAATTTGATCCTCAAAACCAAAATCCTAAGATGGAGAATGGGAAAGCAAAGATTTAAAAAAATTCACCAAGTAGTGATTTATTTCATCCTCCTTCTTGAACCAAGTTCCATATTTGCCTTGGATCTCCATAATGAGATTTATTTTTCAATTTTTGGACATGCAGGTGTGGAAAAATTTAGTATTTCTGTCTCCTTTAAGCCACAACTTTCTAGATCTTTGTCACCAATACATTTCTTCTTTGGCCTCCAAATTGTGAAATCTGCTAAGGAGTTCCTTTTCCTTCATGTGGAGTTCAGTAGAGTATCCAAAATTTCTAGTTCAACCTTGTGAATTATAAGATTATGTTATTATAATCAATAATTTTTTTAATTAAAAAACAAAAAACATCTTTTTACATTTTAAAGATATTCTTAATAAACTTTTCAAAATAAAAAATTATTAAATTATAATAGAGAGATGACCCAAAACTCTTAGATAATAAATTATATACAACTAATTATTTATGCAGCAAAATTAAAATTCTATCTTCAACAAAACCATAATAAAAAAATTATAAATACCTGTAACTGTGTAATCAGAATCAATTTTTTTGGTCTCAGGTGATGCATGCATCAAATACACATCTTCAATTTAACTAAAATAAATGTACAAAGTAGGGTAATGATGGGTTAAATTTATGAGGTAGGGTGTTGGAAAGGACTAATGACACATTGATTAGGACATCCACCACATCCCTATTTAGACACATACTTGCCCATGCATTCGATGCCTCTATGCCATGGATCTGTCACAGATCAGGATGCCAATCATCAACCTGTCAAGGATGTGTCAACAGTTATTTTATCTTGAATAGCATATTCCATTTATTGTCTCATATGAGATGAATCTTGGGGCCTTTCCCCACCATATAAGCCTTCATTTTAATTAAAATTGACTTTGTAGATTTTACATATTAGTCACTTTCCAAGTTTAGAACTACCAATTAAAAAAATTAACATTATTACATTATATTGTATATGCCGAGGGATGTCAAAATATATTATTATATCACAAGGGTCCCTTAGCTAATCTCCTGGATTTTCTATTCATTGATCTATAAAAGGAAAAACAATATATTAAAAATACATTAACTAAATTAGTTTCGGAAAGAAAATGATGTTTTGTTCATAATGCAACATGTCTCAAATCAAGTTCAAAGATTTTTTGACAAATAATGTAATAACCATGCTGGATATTAGGTTTGATAACTTAGTGTTTCTAATCTAAGGTGAGCATATATGTGTAAAAATTGGTAGATGTGGACATGTTCAAATTTAGTAGGTGTGTATTATCAAAGAATATTTTTTATGAAAAAAAATGATATGAATTAATTTAATATTTAATGATCCATTTTTTTTTTTGATATGGTAAAATCTAGATTTTACAGGGACCTAGAACCATGAGAGTGCATTACAAAAGTTTTAATAGGCCAACCAGGGCTGATAGGATTAAAAACAAAAAACCAGTACTTAGAAAAAAAATAGAAAGCATAAAACTATGATAAAACTAGGAAGAAGGTCCCTCCTAAGGATCATCAGCAATAGTAGTGTCCTTCACTAGGATGGTAGGTTTGTCTTTAGATACTTTATCCTAAGTATGGTTCCCAGGGCCTTCTACCACTTCCTTGGGGAAGATCATTCTGGGGCACTTCCTACCTTTTACTTGCAAAGGAATCTTTTTAGGGGGACCCCCTGGGGGAACCTAGGGGGAATTTTAAGACCTTGGAAGATTTCATAATAGGGTATTGTGGGGGTTGAGTAGAGTGGACAAAGGACTGGATAGTAGCCTCAGTTGGTCTATGAAGTTCATTCCAATCCTGGATAAGTTTAGCCAGGCCAAACCCTACCTATTGTACCCTTAAGTTGAAATTTTCCAACAACTATTTATTCCTTTCTAGCTCCTCCATTACTATGGCCTTTCCTTTCCAAGTTGAATTTGTAGGATTCCTAATTTCAATGGGTTTAGGCTTGGGGATAAATAACAAGTTGAGAAGGAGGTTATCAGGGGGGTCTGAGATAAAATATTCTAGGGGGAGCATTTGGAGGGTAGGTGGGATCCCTTAGTAGGGTCCTCCACTAGGTAGTTCTCCTCAAAAGATGATCCCCCAAGGGGGACTTTCCATCCTAAAAGGGCCTAGCCATGTTTAACAAGTAGGAATATTAGACCTTGATGTAGTATGGGATTTGTATCATTTACTTGAAGTAGAATGATACTTTCTAGGGACTTGAGTAGGAAATATGAATGACTGATTTTAAACCAAATGAAGTGATTTAGAAGCAAGAAATGGTGGGAAAATATTATACTTACTTTCCAGAGTCATGTATCACATGATTTGAAGGTAGATATCAGGCCAGTAATATGGGAGGTGAACTCGAGGGAATCCTTTCTTGTCAATCTACATGAAATTGTTCATTTCGAAGAACCATTATAGGGATTCTTACTTTTTTATTGATCCTTGAATTCCTTGACACCTATGTAGGACATTCTAGTGGCATCACCAATGAATTCCTCTGAGATGTTAATGGTGATGCCTCACATGGTGGCCTTCTATTTTGTCCAAGCCACCACAAATTCTCAAGCAACCATGACATTATGTTCAGTGATGCATTCCATAAATTTTGTGAGTCCCCTCTTCTTGTGTTTTTTCTAGACTTTCTTTTGCTCGTAAACCTCCTTGCTTGATGTGGGTTCTAAGCAGTCTTTGTCACCACCCATTGGTATGAGAATTGTAGAGATAGAGTGGGAGAGTCAAAGTTTTTGGATATGGTAGAAACAACTAGGGCTCAAATGGGTTGGAACACCTGCCAAAGACTCATAGAAATGATTAATCCCCCTTTCTTTAAAATGAATGTGGATCAGTTAAATTAGGATCCACCCCATCAAGTTGAGGGGGTGCATGTGCAAAAGGATGGTTATTTTAGCCTCATTAGTACCTTCAACATGGATGTCATTATACACATTTGAGGGGACATTGTTTGCATCATGATAGTTAGTTAAACGGTGAAGATCAATTAATATTTATTTGATTTATTTATTTTATATTTTAACTTAAATGAAAAGTGTATTATTCTATATGATTATATGATGTATCAGAAATTACTTTTCATTGAAAGTGATAATATTTTTAGTTTTCTTTAAAATATTTATTATGGAAGAAAAGAAAAAGGTTATATATCACTAGAAATGATATTGTCTTACAATGCATGATATAAAATATCCTTATAGATCTATGTATTCTTTAATAACTCCAAAATAGATTTTTTAGAATGGGTATTTTTTAGTTGATGCTTGATATCATAATATTTAGATTGATTTTTTTGACTTATGGGAGGTGGAGGGGGTTGAATAGGAACATGTTGTTTTCTTCCATGATGTATTGCTTACCTATTCAGATGTTAACATCATAGGCATGTTATTAAAAAAATTACTGTGTTAGCATCTACATCTATGTTCAAAATTGGAATTAATCTTTGGGTGGGAACTAGAATGGAAGGTGATAGTTTAGGCGGGGTGTCACCCAATCTCCTGCCCCTGCTTTTGGGGATCCCATTCCTGACATGGGCCTCTGTGTTGTTCACATGACTCCGACCATGACTCATGGACAAAAGTGTTGGAAAGAGATTCTGATGGGTGTTACCCCTAGTGGATATTTTCACCCAATAATTAGAGGTTTCCATCAGTCGAGTGGTCTAATCATTTCTAAGTGTGAGGTTAATAAGGCTCTCAAAGTTCTAGACTAGACCATCTTTAGGGGATAGTCTCATCCATGGCAAATACACTGGTGGGAAATTTTTATGCAATCAGACCTAATATAGAGTTGGTGAGAAATTGGGTGGTGACGAAGTGGGCTCTAAAAGGGAGTGTCTCAACCAACGCTATGGTAGGTGTACTTTTCTTGTTCAAATTTACTTCTCATGAGGATATGTTATCAATCCTAACTGGAGGTCTGTGGCTATATGGGAAGCACTCACTCTCTCTATCTAAATGGAATCTTAACTTTGACCCCAATGTGAACCTCAACCAATTAGCACTGGTCTGGGTCAGACTCCCAGGTCTCCCACTTGAATTCTAGGATGAGGATATTTTTGCTTGGATTGGGAATTCCTTTGGAAATTATGTGACTATTGACAAAGTCACTAGGTCAAAGACAAGGTTAGTTTTTGCTTGATTATGTGTTAATGTAGATATCTTTAAAGCACTTCCCACATCCATTATACTAGAATCAAAATACATGAAGTGGAAGTAGAACATTCAGTATGAAAATTCTAGATTTTTCTATCAAAACTACATGAAACTAGGTTATGTTTTCACCCAATGCAGGGATCCAAAATGTATCCAACCTTAGAATGAGGTACAAGTGGATCTAGTTGAGACCATAGATGACTACCCCTTTAAGGGAGACATCCTCAATCTCATTGTTTCCCCCTTATTTCTTTGGGAAAGAATTCAGAGGTGGTTGGTAAAGGGGAAGGAAACCCGTGGAGATTCCCTTTGGGGAAGTTTAGGGGTTGGTTTCTAGTGGGATTGACCAAGGTCCAAGTGAGAAGGTGTCTAAGGGAAAAATTAGCAACCAGCTGAAATACTTGAGTAGTGGACATGAAAAAAGGGAGGAGGGTGAGCTAGTCCAACCTTCTGGAACTCCTTCGACTAAGTTGACTCTAGTGAAAACTATAGTAGATATACATAGCCCAGAATAAAAAATGGGAGACTTAAATTTGGAAGTAATCCCTTTGTAAAAATGTTTATCCCTATCTTGAGGTGCAGGAACTAGCAAGAATGCAAAGGAATTGGAGAATTGGTCCATTGCAAACAAAAAAGGCAAGGGTAATAGTAGAAAGACAACGGACATGGGGGGGGCAGTAGTAAGGGTAGACATTCACTCATGCACATAAGGTAGAGAGAGATGGAAAAATAGATTGCTAGGGGTAAATAGACCACCTTGGTGGTCCCCCTTAGGAATACTATAAAATGGAGATAGTTTATTGGAATATCATAGGGCTTAATAGCCCTCACAAGCAACTGCTTGTTAAGAATTATATTTTAGAAAATGAAGTAGATATTATATTACTTTAATAAGTCAAGATGTCTAAGGAGAATTCAAGCTGGTGATGAGAAATATTTGGCCTAATGCCAACTATGCCATTTGTGAAGCTCAAGGAGCTTTGGGAGGTATTGCCACACTATGGAGCCAGAACTTTCAAGGAAGGGTGGTAGCCTATTCCAGGTATTTTATTGAAATTTTATTCTAGTGTAGTTATATTCAATGGAATTTATTCAATGTTTATGTATTTAATACTCATAGTGGGAGAAAAGAAGTCTGTAATAACCTCTCGATAAAGATAAAAAATTATGGGGGAGCTAAATGGATGGTGGCAAGGGGCCTGAATACCCCGCTCTATCTATCTAAAAAATGGGGGATTTGACATACCACTTTGACAACATGGTATATTTTATGGACTTTCTTACCAATATTGGCCTAATAGATGTGGATCTAGAAAGCCAATATTTTACCTGGTCCAACAGAATACAAGGGAGTAATCTTATTCAAGTAAAGCTTGATAGTTTCTTAATATCCTCCAATTGGACCATAGCCAATCTTGTTCATTTAGTTGCTCTTCCCAGAGTTGGCTCTAAGCATAAACCTTTAATGTTAAACTAGAAAGAAAGGAAGTCTAAAGGCCCCTTCCCATTTAGATTTGAAATGATGTAGATGCTCCACCCAAAATTTAGAGGCTGCTTGGTTGAATGGTGGAACATTTCTATTCAGGGTCTAGCTATGTATAGAGTGGCCTTAAAATTGGCTAATGTAAAGAATAAAGTTAAGGGATGAAACAAATAAACTTTTGTTAATGTTCTATTTAGGAAGAGAAACATAAAATAACAATTGCTAGAAGTCTGAACCAGGATGGAGTAAGGTGACTTGTTGGAAGAGCTACAGACATTGGAAAACTCCCTCTCAAAATATTGGGTTTTAACCTTGAAAGAGGAGGAGGTTTATTGGAAAAAAAATCTAGGATTCAATGGTTGAAAGAGGGGGACAAGAACACATCCTTCCATCAATACACACTGAGACACAGAAAGAGAAACTCTATAAGTAAGATCTTGAATGAGAATGTAAATGTGGTAGAAGAGGATGAAAAAATAGGGAAGGTTGCATCCAATTACTTTGAGAACCTTTTGGAAGCACACAAAGTCAACATCCCACAAGGAGATAATGAGTTTCTTCTAGATGCCATCCCCACCATTTTATTTGATGATGATAATAGCCTACTGACTAAACCAATTATGGTGGAGGAAGTTAGGGTTGTTGTCTTCTCAATAGGAGCTTTCAAAGCTCTAGGCTCGGATGGGTTCCCTCCAACATTCTTATAAACATTCTAGGATGTTATTAGGAAAGATGTCATGAATGTGACCAAAGATTTCTTTCAAATAGGTAAACTCTTGAGGTAGTTAAATAGTACCTTTATATCCCTAGTTCTAAAGAAGATAGATGCCTTCTCCATGTCAAACTTTAGACCAATCAGCCTCTATAATACGGTGTACAAAATTTTCACTAAGATTTTGGTCTTCAAACTTCAACCTGTATTGGACAAACTCATTACTCCCAGATAGAAAGGATTTGTTCTGGGTAGGCAAATTCTTGATGCAGCCATCACCACCCATGAAATCATTCACTTAATCTCCAAAATCAAAACCTTGGGTATGATATTCAGATTAGATATCTCCAAAGCATATGACATAGTCAATTGGGAATATTTGATTAGAGTCCTCAAAAAAATTGGATTTCAAGACCGAGTGATTAACTTGGTAAAGGAGTGTATTTCTATAGTCAAATTCTCTATTCTGGTTAATGGTTCTCCCAAAGGCTATTTCCCCTTAGGAAGAGGCCTCAAACAAGAAGATCCCTTTTCTCCCTATCTCTTCATTTTACTAGTGGAAGTCCTGGGTAAGAATGATGGAAAATTGCTCATGTAGGGGTATCTTAGAGGCATAAAGCATGCTTCCATATCCCAACCTTCAGTTATCCATCAATTTGTTGATGACACTATATTTTTTAGAATTGCTTCTATTGTGGAAGAAGGAAGATGGAAAATCCTACTTAACACCCATGAAGGGGCCTCTGGACAAAGTATCAACTTTGATAAAAGTTATATCTATTTCTTGAATACTCAGAAGGACCTTCAACAAAAAATCAGCAAAACTTTGGGATGCTCCAGTAAGAGGCTACCTACCACCTATCTTGGGCTTCCACTTACAATCTCTAAAGTCACATCGAATTACTAAAACATGATTATTGAAAGGATATAGAAAAAGTTGATAGGTTGGAAAAGAGACCTACTAAGTCAAGCAGGTAAGTTCCAACTCATCAAAGCTTCTCTTCAAGGCATCCCTAACTACTTCCTCAGTATATTCAAAATCCCAAAATTTGTGGCTGAGAAGATTAAATAGATACAAAAGAAATTCCTATGGTTGGGAGTAGAAAAAAAGAAGAGGATTGCACTGGTTGGATGGGAAAAGGTTTGCACTCCCAAATATTAGGGAGGTCTCAGTTTAAGGAGGCTACATCTCATGAACAAAGCCCTCATGGAAAAGATAGGGTAGAACC
This sequence comes from Torreya grandis, assembly GCA_037957365.1. Lineage (NCBI taxonomy): Eukaryota > Viridiplantae > Streptophyta > Pinopsida > Cupressales > Taxaceae > Torreya > Torreya grandis. Next base: position 932,938 of record JARHVA010004491.1, read on the forward strand.
TAATTCAAGGGAACAAAGATTGGGGTGACATCATGATAGCTAAGTATCTTAATGAGGATATCAATAGAAAGATACTAATGGAATAGGGTCTTCCTAAAGGATCTGTAATTTGGAATGGGAATCTTAAAACCCATGGTCTCCTACATAGAGGCATTAAATGGAAGATTGGGGATGGTAACAATGTTAGATTTTGGGAGGATATATGGTTAAAGGAGCTACCCCTTAAAGATTTGAATTATGGTAGAATTATAGATAGAGCTTATAGTTTTTTTGGAGATATAGTGGCTAACTACATTGATAGAAATGGGGATAATAGGAGTTGGAAAAACATCATAGATTGTGTCCCTGATCAAGAGGAGATTAACAAAGTTGCCCTGAAACTGTAAGAGGATTTGGCTAAATATAGGCTCTCTTTTTTTCCCAAACAAGATCACATAATCAAGGATAAGAATTACAAGGTCTTTTACATTGTTAAAAGTGCCTATGAATTTATGTTAGACAATGGTGAGGAAAAGCTATAAAGGAAAGTTTGGCATCCAAAACTTCTACCGAAGATCAATTTCTTTTGGTGGATATTAATACATAATAAAATTATGACTCTAGACAATTTAAAGAAGAGAGGCTTTCAAACTCCAAATAGATGTATTCTCTATGGGGAGAAGGAATAGATGACCACTCACCTTGTGCTACACTACAACTTTGCTTGGGATATTTGGAGCCTTATTATGCATAAACTTAACTTGAGATGGGTTTTTAATGGCATGTCCTAATTAGAGATTAGTGACCCCCATTCAGATTTCCAATAGTGAAGGAATTATGGCTTCAAATTCCCTCTCACCTTGCATAAAACTTATGGAAAGAATGCAACAATAAACTTTTAGGGAAAATATAAAACCCCATTGGAGGTGTTTCAGACATTCTCTAAACTACTGACAGAGAATATTAATACTAGAAAATTTAAAATTGTTAAGAGCCCTCAAGGTCTGGAAGAAAACAGAATATTGGAACAATGGACAATAAGCCCAAACATTTATTAAATAAATAATTCTAAAAATATAGTTTGGGCTAGCACCAAATGGACATTGCCTCAAGAAGGATGGTTTAAGTTAAACTTTGATGGGGTAGTTAAAGGGAATCCAGGGTGGCTAGTGGATGAGGCATTATTAGATCAGACTCTAGAATGTTTGTGGTGGCATACACTAAGGGAATTAGCATTAAAGGCAATAATGGGGTGGAGGCCCTAGCTATGTTGTGGGGAATTAAACTTTTTATTTTCCTAAACATTTGAAAACTTCATGTTGAAGGAGATTCATAATTAATTGTCAATGTTATGCTTGGATTAGCAGATATAGGTTGGAAACTGGAAGATATAGTAGGAAACATCTTATTGTTTCTTAATGATATGAAAGGGTACAAAGTCTCCCATATTTATAAGGAGGGTAATGCGATTACAGATGCTATGGCAAATTTACGAAGCAATAGTAATGGTTGGCGGTGCTAGAGAGCCCTATCTAATCTACCAAGTGAAATACAAATCCTTTTCAACAAAGATGGAAGCACAAATATGGATTAAGTGGTGTGGCCTCCTCATCATCTACATACTTAGTTTGAGTGTAGGTGAGTACTTCACCTTGAAAGGTGATAAAATACCTATGGATTGTGGAATCGGTGAATTCCAAGCCTAGGACTTAGTAATTAGAACTACTTTAGAACTTTACAATAGGCATGAAAATGTCAAGATCCCCTACTCTACTCTGAGAGTACAATTGATTACCTTTGTATAAGCAACTAAACACAGAATTAAATCAAAAGTAATAAGTAACTAGAATTCAGAAACAACACAGAATATGAGATACGAGAAACAATACAATCTGTATTACACTCTTCCAAAAGGAAATACAATGAAGAAATCTCACTCTTCTTCCCACACCTCTTGGGTGTCCAGTAATTCTCTGTCAAGAGTTCTCTCTCTCAATCAATTACAACCAACTCAACACTGAGTTGTTCCCTCCACCAGTCAGTGACAATCAATCCAATGGTTGTTGTTGCCTACTACCAGTACCTTCTACGGTACACACACATACAGTAGATCTTCTTGATCTTGCACCTTGCATATCTAATTTACCTTGCTCCTTGTTGTGTTGCAGATCTCCTTTATCTTGCTACCTCACAGATCTAACTGACCTTGCACACACACACCCGCAGATCTTCTTGATCTTGCACACCCTACAGATCAACTGACCTTGCTTACCTGTAGATCTTCCTGATCTTACACTCTTGTAGACCTTATAGATCTTACACTTGAGGATCTAATCCTTCTTAGTCCTTAATTACAATACAGCCCCATGGGTCTCTTAAATAGAACCCCAAACCAAACAATAATTAGAAAAACAGACTCAAGACTAAAATTAGTCTTTACATGCAAACTAACTGTTCATCAAACTAACTATTCATCTAACTAATAGTTCTAGAAATGCACAGGTGACCGATGCTAGCTCCTATCTATCTGGAGATGACCGACGTTGGCTAATTCCTAATTGATGTCAGTAGCTTCCAGTTGACCCCTAACCGATGTCGGCAGGTTATGACCGACGTCAGTTACTATGTAACCCAACAACCTCCACATTTGCACATTGGTGAAGCTTTTAGCTCCATAACTTAACAATCTCCCACTTGGAGATAAACGGCTATACCTATACCTATAAATCAATGTCCTCTAATCTATTTTTGGCTTGTATCTCCATCTTCAAGTACAATCTTGAAGATCAACCACCAACAGTGAACACATATCCTATGGTGCTTCTCCTGTCATCCAAGTCACCTGCCATATTTGAATCTACATACCCATGTAGAGAAGCGCTTGACCCTGCATAGCATAAATACCTACTGCTGGTCCCTCTTAGATATCTGAGAATCCACTGAACTGCTTTCTAGTGCTCCTTTTCTGGATTGGCCATAAACTTACTGACAACTCCCACTGCTTGGGTAATATCAAGTCCAGTACATCCCATGTACTCAACCTCATCATGTGATTTAGGACACTATTCTTTGCTCAACTTGAACTGTCCAACCATAGGTGTGCTTACCAGTTTTACATCCTGAAAATTAAACCTCTCCACTACCTTATTCACATAATCCTCTTGAGACAAAATCAACCTGTGATTTTCTCTATCTCTAGAAATACTCATGCCAAGGATTTTCTTTGCTCCTCCTAAATCCTTCATGGCAAATGTCTGAGCTAGTTTTACCTTTAGCTCAGTAATTTCTTGCATGTGTGACCCTGTAACAAGCATATACACTACATACAGTAACAGGATAATGTAGCTATCATTATCCAACCTGGTAAAATAAACACAATGGTCACATTGACATTGACTAAAGCCATGCTTTGTCATAAACCTATCAAACCTCAAATACCACTGTCCTGGAGCTTGCTCAAGACCATATAATCTAGCCTTCTGTTTCACCTGTCCATTCTCTCCTTTCTTTAACCTATGAATCCATTCATCTTTTAGTGCTTTATTTTTGGCTGGCAACTCTACCAAATCTCATGTTTGGTTCTCTTCCAAGGAATCAATTTCCTCATTCATGCCATGCTCCCACTGTTTCCTAGACTCTACCTACATTGCCTCTTCAAAACTTCTTGGTTTTCTACCATCAGTGAGCAACAAGTAGTATAAAGAAGGGGAATAATGAATTTGAGGCTTACTTACCCTTTCAGACCTCCTCATGGGCGTTTGAGACTCATTGACAGCTTACTGTCCACCCAAATTTCATTCTAACAGTGACCGATCTCGGTCATCTCTAGCCAACCTCAGTCTGTACCCAATTGATGTCGATTCCTCCTGATCACTAATGTTAGTTTCCTGACCGACATCAGTGTCCACCTGCCTAACATCACTGAATTTGGTCTCCACTGAACCGACGTCAATTCCTGCCTATTCGACGTCGGTCTCTTCTTGACTGACGTCGGTGTCTATGTTTTCCTGTGAGTGATGATTTTTATTTGTGAGCTCATTTTGGATCATAACCTTGTCCAAATCAACATTGCTCTGGTCAAAAATATTTAACATCTTGAGCTGATCTCTGTCCATCATCTTCTCCATGAAAATCAAGGCTTTCCAGTTCTTAAATATGTCAAAAACATCAGATTTCCTCTTTATGCAATAAATTGATTCCTTTCTTGTAGCATCATTAATGAAAGAAACATAACACTGTGATCCTCTAATAGAAGCTCTTTGAGCTGGTCTCCACACGTCTGTGTGAACAAGCTCCAACTTGTGCTTCTTCTTTGTTGACCCAGTTTCAAGAAACCTCACTTTCTCCTATTGCTTACATAAATCTCGATTTATGATTTTCAAATCTAAAAGCTTACCTTTTGACTTAAGAACATGCATTCCCTTCTCACTCATGTGACTAAGCCTACAGAGCCACATCTTTGCATCTATATCTGAAGTAGATAAAATAGAAGGAGAATTAGTAATACAAGTAGATAGATAAAGTGTACCTACTTTTTTACCTCTTGCTAATACAAGTGCACCCTTGGAAACTTTCCAAGATTCTACTGTGAGAGTTACTATACAACCCTCATCACCCAACTTTCCTACAAAAATTAGACTCCTCTTCAGGATGGGAGCATGCATGACATCCTTCAACACCCATGTGTTCCCAGTTTACAATTTTAGCTGCACTTCCCCTTTGCCTACCATTTGACAAGGCTCACCAACCCCTAAATAAATCTTTTCAAAGTCTCCATGGACATAATCATGGAAAAATTCTCTATTTGGGGTTGCATGGAAAGAGGCACCAAAATCTAAAACCGAAGATTCTACTTTATCCAAGGAACATATAAGAGCATCCCGTGCAACAATACCTGCATCATTTGCTTCTTTATTTCCTTCATGCTAATCTTCTACCAACCAACAATCTTTCTTTACATGCCCTTTCTTTCCATATTTCCAGCAGGTTATACCTCCATTTTTGGATTTGGATCTACTGCTTATCTTTGACCTTGATTTCCTTTGCTTCCTCTTCTCTCTTTGCTTTCCCCTGCTTTCAACACTTAAAGCATTACTTGATGTTTCCCCTGTGCTTTTCCTATGAATTTCTTCATTCAAGATTACACTAACATCATCAACTTTCAAGATATTTGAAGCAGATGCAGTATTACTAACTGCCATTACCAAACTGTCCCAACTTTTAGGTAAAGAGCATAAGATTAAGAGAGCCTTAATTTCATCATCAAAAACTATATTAACTAAAATTAACTGATTTACTAATCCATGGAAATCACTAAGATGACTATATACCGATCCACCTTCCTACATTTGCAAATTAAATAATTACTTCATAAGAAATACCTTATTCAAAGCTGAGGGTTTTTCATATAAATTTGCCAAAGATTCCATTAAATCTACCATTGTCTTTGCCTGTGATAAGTTGGAGATCACAGACAATGCTAGGTTCAGCCTTATAGCGCCAAGAGCCTTTCTATCAACAACATTCCATTCTTCATCCTACATATATGTGGGCTTCCTTGAAAGCCCACCCAACGGTAAGTATAGATCATTCTGATATAGATAATCCTCTATCTACATCCTCCATAATTGATAATTCTTGCCATTGAATTTTTCCATTCTTAGCTTACTTTCTTCTGCCATTGCTTTACTCCCACTCAAACAAAAACCCCTGTGAGTGACCTGTAATCAACAAACACTAACACGCTCTATACCACCTGTTAGTGATCCTAACTCTGATACCAACTATCAAGATCCCCTAATCTACTCTGAGAGTATAATTGATTACCTTTGTATAAGAAACTAAACACAAAATTAAACCAGAAGTAATAAGTAACTAGAATTTAGAAATAACACAGAATATGAGATACGAGAAACAATACAATCTATATTACACTCTTCCAGAAGGAAATACAATGAAGAAATCTCACTCTTCTTCCCACAACTCTTGGGTGTCCAGTAATTCTCCCTCAAGAGTTTTATCTCTCAATCAATTACAACCAACTCAACACTGAGTTGTTCCCTCCACCAGTCAGTGACAATCAACCCAATGGTTGTTGTTGCCTACTACTAGTACCTTCTACCGTACACACACATACACACATACAATAGATCTTCTTAATCTTGCACCTTGTAGATCTAATTGACCTTGCTCCTTGTTGTGTTACAGATCTCCTTGATCTTGCTACCCCGTAGATCTAACTAACCTTGCACACACACACACACTCGTAGATCTTCTTGATCTTGCACACCCTGCATATCAACTAACCTTGCTTACCTGTAGATCTTCCTGATCTTACACTCTTGCATACCTTCTAGATCTTACACTTGAGGATCTAATCCTTCTTATTACTTAATTACAATATAGCCCCATGGGTCTCTTAAATAGAACCCCAAACCAAACAATAATTAGAAAAGCGGACTCAAGACTAAAATTAGTCTTTACATGCAAACTGACTGTTCGTCAAACTAACTGTTCATCTAACTAACAGTTCTGGAAATGCATAGGTGACCGATGTTGGTTCTTGTCTATCTGGATATGACCGACATCAGCTAGTTCCTAACCGATGTCAGCAGGTTCTGATCGACCCCTGACTAATGTCAGCAGGTTATAACCGATGTCGGTTACTGTGTAACCCAGCAACCTCCACATTTGCACATTGGTGAAGCTTTTAGCTTCACAACTTAACAAAAAATGTGAGTAAAAAATGTATGGAGCTGGTAATCAAACACATAAAGATACCCATGTGGCATTTTAAAGGTGGGAGAAAGATTTAGCCTAAAAATTGCTCACTTGGAAGCTGAGGAAGCAAAGTCACACTGACTGGACTTCAATGAAATGGAAGAGATGGGCAAAAAATAAGAAGACTAATATGATGATAAGTTGGATAGGTAAGAAGATAAGCCACCAAATGATGATTAGATAAGGGGATGTTGATAGGATAAGATAGATCAAGGTTAATTATTTCTTAACTCATCCCATCTCTAGTGATTACTATATGAGGTGCAGATGTGGGTCAGTATTGAGGTTGAGTTCCAGCATGGGAAAGGTTATGCAGATTTCCAAAATTATTTTGATATGATGAGCTCATTACTCTCACAATCCTTGATAGGCCCAAAAAGACTTATTAATCTCATTGGTTATATTTTAAGACATTTCATTGCTCTCTGACTTAAACAGTCTCATGGGCTTTATATTTCTCTAGTTTTGAATATGGGTGGCAATATTGTCAAGCTTGAGCCAATCTTTATGGAATAATTTTGACTAGACCCTATGGTATGGTATATTCAAGAGGGAGAGGTAGCTTCTTTCATCGATGGGCTATTTGGCCATGATGAGAATCTTTCTTGACAGTTTGCAGAGTCTTGGGAGGAGAATTCTAGACAAGTCCATGGGGGTATCGGTTTGAAGTCTTTGAAGAGGTGATTGGGAAAGCCAGGAGGATCCCCATCAAAGGGAAACAAGTTAGTCGATGCAACAAGGTGCCAAACCCAAAAAACATGGGGATTTTCTTGAGAGAGGGTGAGGCTGCTTCAAAGCTCCATGGAGGATTTGAAAGAGAGAAGTTTCCAATGCCATGGGGGTAAATTTGTCTCATGTTAATGAAGTTCTTCACTCTTGAAGGTAGATTCAAGGTATTTTACCACTATCACTTTGATTTACTCAACTATTTCAGGAATATGATGTAAATTGGTTTTCCCTTTTTATATTATCTTCATTAGAGAATTCCATTAAGTCAGCTAAGGAAATCCAAGCCAAAAATCCTAACTTTCCCCTCATTCCCATCCACCAAGGTCTTATCTTGAGATTACACCACTTTCATTTGGCTTGTGTCCCTCAAAGCAAATTAAAGTTAGCATGTTGAAGGTTCCCCATCTCACCCTTCCCCTGTTGTTAAAGGTAAGGGAATTTTTTTTGTCAAGAACCCCAAAGCCTCCCCTAAAACTCTATTAGAGGGGCCCAAAATTGAATATTGTAGCACCCCTATTAGGATCCCCCTTAATTCCAAAGATTATTCCCCTAAGTAACCATATGGTAAAATTAGCACACCCAGCCAAAGGACTATGAAAGGGTTTGCTAAAAGGGGTATGAAGGTTATTGAGGAAATAGGCAATATTCAATCCAAAAAGTCTAAATCTAGAAAGGAGGATACTAGGAGAACTAGGGAGTCAAGGAAAGATGTGGACCTGGATCCTAACCTAGTTGAGAATGAGGTTGGGGGTAGTGTGGGTGTTTGCAGGTCTAACCATATTGTTGGAATCCCATTCCTGAACCCTCAAGGCATTGTCATCTCTACTGACTCTAATTTTTTTGAAGACACTTTGAGGCTGGTGAAGATGGGACCCCTTTTGAGTCAGAGCAAGAGGTTGAGGGAACTAGCCACTTTTTAAAAATGAATGAACCCTACTCGAATGAGTTAGAGGAGGATGTTGTTGAGGCTCGTGGCTAGGAAAAGAAAGATAGCTGCTTACTGTGTGTTAAAATGGTGGAGGAAGTTGCAGAAATCAAAGCCAAAATGGATAAAATGAATAAAAAATGGAGAATAATGATTGAATTTGCTACCAAGTCTCTTAATCATGTGGCTGCTATGTTTGTTGTGGTTAAGGATTTTGATAACAAATTAAGGGATGTGGGTGTGATAAGTCTTGGTAACTATAAATAAATCATTGAGTTCCTTGCCAAATATGGGACTACTGATAGTCCTTAGTTGTTTTACTGGCTCTGTATGTTTGCCTAGTTTTTTTGTACTTGTTTTTTGTTAGTGCTATGTATTTGTTGTTAGGGTGTTATTTGTGTGTTATTTCTACCTTGTTGGAGGTTTTTTTTCCCATGGGGAAGCTTTGTAAAGGGCCCAAGACCCTCTTTACTTGCTTATCTAATCAAAAACATCATAGACAAAATGATCAAATATAAGTCATGGTATAATGAGAGTGGGATGCTAACTATTATAACCTTGAAGTCTCATAGGAAAAACAATGGATGGGTTCATATATGCCCTTTGTCATATAGTAACAAGTGATAAAAACTTTGATTGAATGTTGAAATGATAAGATTTGAGTAAGACTTGAAATTGTTCATTAGTTGTTTTGTTATTTTTAGATTTGATTCAATTTACTACATCATTATTAATGATGTTCCATATTAGGAGAAGATAACATGTAATGAAAACTAAGAAATCTTGGAGAAAAAAATAAATACCGTGCTCATCCATTATAGCCATATATTCCTTGTAAGTTGAGAAGAAAGAAAAATAAATCTGAAATTTATGTTCTAGATTTTTTTTTTTTTTTTTGTAAATAGAGATTAGCAGATTCTCCTGAAATCCCAAGTCAAAATAAAATGTTGTTAATGTCAGATATCAAATCCAAGCTTAAAATAAAGTGTTTCAATGTCAAACATTAAATCAAAGGTCAAAATAAAATTATTTTAGTGTCAGATATTACATTCAAAGTCAAAAAAAGTTCTTGTAGTGTCAAATATTCAATAATTTATCTAAACTCTAAGACAAAAATAATACTTAAATAAAATGTATGTATTCACCAATATGTTTTATCATAATTTAGAATCAATTCGGATAATAAATCTAATTAAGTTAAATTTAATTGAATAATGTCATGTCCCATTTTTAATTAATTTAATTTTGTGGTAAAAATGCCCATTCTAATAGTCTCTATGTAATAAGGAACGAGTTGGAAAAACAATTTATTTAATATTTTGGACCCATGGTTATTTAATATTTTCAAGTTGTTTAAATGGGTCCAAATAAATATTAAATATACTTTAATATTAATGGAAATTGGCAAGTTGAATGTGTACAAGGAAACTTACCAATTGGGATATAGTTTTCTAGGAGGAGATAATGATGAAGTTCCAAGTAAACTTGCTAATTATTTCTTGCTTTCTTATCCTCAAGATAAGTGGATCAAATTCAAAAAGTTTTGAAACATATAAATAAATGAGAAAAAGGCATAATCTAAATATTTTATGGGCAAGAGGATAAAGATAAAATTAGTTTCCTTTTCTAATTCATGTCATCTTCTCAAATCAAAGAGATTGAAATTTTGACACCAAAACTTTGGGGCCTAATGTGTATTTATATGCCAGGATTTGTTTCTAGGTTGTCTTTTGACTATTTTAACAAATTCTTGAACTTTGTAGTTCAATTTTACATTTGAATACAAAAACATTTAGCTGAGAAAATCGGTGGATGAAATCCCATTGACTTCAAGAGTCATAGGATGTAACTTCCCTTTGATTCAAGAAGGTGATCTCATTCAAAGATTGCATTGGAGTTGATTGGTATTATGTAAGCAGAGTTTGGTGAGTTATTGTGCAGTTTGATTTCAAGATTTTTGTTATTACGTTGGTTTCATTTATAAATGTTATATTTCATTATTTTTATGTTATATAAAGTTCCAAGATGTCACCTTTCAAAACTATGGGAAGTTTTAAGTAATCTGGTGCCAAAATTACCAAATCTGGGGCATTGGGAGTAACTTATTTGTGATAGTTGTGTGGAGTTTTGAATTTTATATTTTAGAGGTGTGTGTCTATATATTTTTATGTGGTAATAGAATATAATATTTTTATAAATCATAGTTCAATAACATGAAAATATTCGTAAGTTATTGTGTAAAATTTTTCAAATTTGGGTTCTAGTTTGTGAAGAAAATTGTTAATTTTATATGAGTACTTCTTTCTATATTTTCATAGAATTTGGAGAGGCTTTGAAAATTAATGTTATGATTCATATTTTATTTTTATTTATGTGTTTCTAATAATTTTTCAAAATATTTATTTTAGAGACACGACAGTGGTATTAGAGTCAAGATCTTGCTAGTCTGTTGGAGAAGATAACCATTGTTTTAGTTTATTCTTGTTGCATGTCAAGTTATGAGGTTGCATTGTTAGTGAGCAGCACTTACATGCTAGTTTTAATATTTTTATGTAAATTCTCAATTATTTCATGTGTGGTGTATGCCATTTCATGTTAGTTTAGGAGGGTAAATTTCTCTTGTTAATGTGAATCATGGGAAGTTTCTTTGAATCTATGTTTAAGAGTGTACCTAGAGTAAATTAGAATAAGAGTCTCCTATCAAGACATTTCAGAGACTCATCCAAGTTTGTCCATCTTGGGCCTTTACAAAAATAAAGTGAAGTTTTAAATATGTTTTATGCATTAAGAAAATATATGGAGTATTAACATCAACCAAAAGATGTTTTGCTTATCAATTTGAAGGAAATAGAAGATTATTTATCGAAAGTTGGTCAATTAGATTATGAAATTTTGTAATGGGAAATAAATATATTAATGTTTAATTTTGTCCATCCCAAGTTTTTGAAACATCCCAATGAAGATTTGATCCTTGCAGTCACCTCTTGTCTTAGTGAAATCACAAGAATTATAGCTCTTGAAGTTCCTTACAAGGATAACATAATGAAGGAGGTATATCAACTAATTGTGGAATGTTTTCAAGGTTTAGATGATATGCTAAATACTTATTTTTATAAGAGGCTAAATATTATATAAACTATTCCAAGAGTTATTTTTTTGTGTTTTTATGCTAGATCTTCATTGTGAAGAGCTTATTCTTGAAATGTTTCAACATTTCTTGGTTGTTATTAGTATGAGTCATGCAAAAAAATATTTTAATTTGTATGCAAACCATTATGATTGAGACTTTGAGGGAGAGTGATGATATCTCCCAACCATTTATATCTATTATATTATATGGTTTAAGGAAAGAACATAACATTTTCCAGTTGCACATATGGTAGTTAGAAATGTTGTTAATATATGTCAGGAAAAATTGAAACCATATATGATAGTGGAGCATAAGGAAGAAGAAGTGAAAGTGTTAGAGGAATATTTAGAATCTATAGAAGTGGAGGATGGAAAGAATAAGTTGTTAAAAGAAGACTTTCAAACTATCTTTTCAAAGGGTTTAGTAGAGGAGCATGCTGATTTTGGAAATGAAGCCAAAGAGAATGTTTGAGTCAGCACTAAGATAGGAGCTTTAAGTTATAAAAATGAAGGTGTTGAGGATATCTCAACAATGTATCTTATTGTAAAGGTGGATGATCATGTTTATTTTAGTCAAAGTTATTAAAATCATTAATGTTTCTTACTATGTCAATACAAGACTCTTGTCATCATGAAAAGCATTCTAAGAAGGAAGACAGGGACAAGGATATAATTCATTGGATAGAGCACGTAGGTTCATTAATTCAAAATCAAGATTGTTTATGCACATGTGCCCCAAGTGATATTATATTAAAAGGGAATGTAGAAAAATTAGATCATTTTCTTAAAGTTCAAATTTATTTATGCATGGGGGTATAGGACCCTGGTTCTCTATCCAAAAAACTACATAGGGAAGACATTGAGAAACACTTGAAGGGTGAAATTATTGATGGGACAAAAAGTGATGATTTATATGTTGATGGGTTGGAAAATTTTGGCATGATTATGGATATAGAGAGGTTTCATTCCAATGATGAGTTATTATAGATTCAAAAATCCAAGGAAGTTAAGTTTACATCTGAAGGAGAAAATGTAGTGTTAAGAGGTGTCTTTGATGGAACTTTGGGAGTAGTCTCAGGAAAGAGGAATCCTTACAAGGAATAATTCTTATGGGTATAAATTTGTTTCATGATGAAGTACATACAATTTTTTTTTTCTATAGTGAGCAACATAGTCCTTATTCTATTATTCAACTACTTCCAAATCAACAAAGAATGGTGTTAAAAAATATGTTTCCAGGATCATTATTAGAAAAGATATTCAACATGCCATAGAATTTTAAGTTGGTTGTGAACATACCAATTTTTCCCCATATTTATTAAGGACTGATTTGGCTACAATCTTCCCTCACATATATATTTTCAAGGAGATTGTGTGCAAGACTACATTCAAATGCTTTATGAAACACACAAAATTCAAGGTCTTGTCTCATAGTTTAACTTTATAATTGAGGTTAAATCAGGTAATAAATTTTGAATTGGTCTATTATGATAACATTTTTTATCTGAAAAAGACTTGGGTAGATATTTGGGAGCATTTGTAAATAGTTACAGGTGCAATTCATCAACATGATCTATTTGCCAGAGTATTTACATCGGATATTGATATCAGTTACTTGGTTCAAGTCATGAGTACTCAAGGCATACAAGAGGTTGGAAAACAAGAAGCATTGAAGGGGTTTGTTAAGTTATTTGACTCATGTCATGTACTTATCATTTCATATTTCTCACAAAAATTTTTTATAAGGTGTGATGTTGTAGGAAAAGGAGTTGGTGTGGTTATAATGAAAAGGTGGAAACCCATGAAAATTGATAGCATGTAGTTCAAAGATTCAAAAAAGAGTTTCTCTAGGTTGATGAGATATTTTATATCATTTATAATTTGAAATAATTTAGACATCATATGGTTTATGGTAAACATGTGATGGAGATAGATTACATTGCATGGAAGTTCTTTGGGGTTTAATTTGATTGGAGTGATGAGCCATAGAAATAGATAATTGGCAATATGGTTGTAGATACATTTTTCAGAATGATTACTTCATGGTATCTTCTTATCACTCATGGATATCTTATGTTTCAAACAATGATATATTATGTTATAATTATAGTTATCACAATCATTTTTGAAATTTGTGTTGGGTGGTGAGTATGTGCTAATGGTTGGACACAAAGAGTACACTATTTTTTTTATCAAAATGATTTATTATTTGTAGTTTTGGTACCCAAAGTGTTGTGGTGTGAATTTTGTTGATGTAGGGTGATAATTTTTATTTCTCTACTTATATTCATGTTGTCCTAGATCAGTCCATTAAGCTGAAATCAATATTTCTTAAGTTGAGGTAAAGTTTGGGTCTATTAGTGTGTATTTTAGTAATGTGTATTTTAGCATTGTGGGGGTAAAGGTAGTAATTATTTCCATAATATGTATATGTTTTTATGGAGGATGTATGGATGGTTATAATAGTCCATTATACTGTAAAAACTAGATTTATATCATTATAAGAAGTTTCTAGAGTTTTTGGTTTAAATTGTTTCATGTTAGTACTTATACAGAGTCAGGGAAACAAGTTGAAAAAGGGAGATTTTTTATAGAAGAGGATTTGATACATAATACATGCCAATGAGTAGCATAGATAAATTGGTTATACATTGAATATTGCTATAATTACTTCATTCAACTCAGATCCACTGCTTCGAGATTTATCAGAGTATTAGGAAGGAAGTTGGATAAAGTTGTAATTGGAGAGTTTATAGAAGTTCTTCAAAAGAATGAAGATCAGCTTGAGAATTGGAGAGAAAAAATCATTCTTCTACATATTAAAGAATAAAAAATAGGTTGGTTATCTTCATTTCTTGATTCAAGTAGAGAATAGAAAGGTTTAATCATGTATTGCATTGTAGATATCCTTTTAAATTGCACCTATGATTTGATAAGTATTGCATATTTCTTTGATATATATTCTCATGAGAGTAATTTGTTCTTCAAAGAGGAAGTTAAACTATATGAATTTTACCAAAATGTTATAGATGATATAGAGAATAGATTATGCAGTGCACTTTGGCATAAAATATCTCACTTGACAGGTACATGATTTAGACTATGTGGAAAATATGGTATGAATCATCACATTGGCATGGTGATTCTTGAGTAACTTGTGTTAAAATTTCTTGAGGATAAGAAATTTAGGGAAGGGTAGACTTATCTTGTCCCATTTTTGATTAATTTAATTTTGCAAAAAAAATTCTCATTCTAATATTTTCCATGGAATAACAAAAAAGTTGAGAAAATAATATATTTAGTATTTATTATTTTGGACCTACAGTTATTTTATATATTTGAATTATTTAAATGGGGCCAAATAAATATTAAATATATTTCAATATTAATTGGAATTGGCAAGCTGAATGTCTATAAGGAAAGTTACCAATTAGGATGTGAATTTATAGGAGGAGATAATGATGAGCTTACAAGGAAACTTGCTAATTTTTTCTTGCTTTCTTATCCTCAAGATAAGTTGGTCAAATTCGAGAAAGTTTGGAAAATAGAAACAAAGGAGAAACAAGCATGATCTAAATGTTTTATGGGAAAGAGGATAAAGATAAAATTAGTTTCCTTTTCTAATTCATGTCATCTTATCAAATCAAGGAGATTGGGATTTTGGTGCCAAAAATTTGGGGCCTCATATGTATTTATATGTCAAGATTTCCTTTTGGGCTATCTTTTGGCCATTTCAACAAATTCTTGGACTTTGCAGTTCAATTTTACATTTGAGGACAAAAAAATTTAGGCATGAGGATATAGATGGATGAAAATTCATTTAATTCAAAAGTCATAGGACTTATTTCCTTTGATTCAGAAAAGTGATCTCATCTAGAGATTGCATTGGAGTTGATTAGTATTGTGTATGCATATTTTGGTGAGTTGTTTGCATATTTTCAGGTATCTTTTGGTGTGGTTTGATATATATATATATATATATATAAGTGATATATATAATTATTATATATTATATAAAGATACAATATGTCACTTTTCAAATATGTGAGAAGTTTGAAGTAATTTGGTGCCAAAATTGCCAAATCTATGGCATTGGGAGCATCTTGTTTGTTTTAGTTGTGTAGAGCTTTGAATTTTAGATTTATAGAGGTGTGTGATTGGATATTTTCTGTGTTAATATAATATTACATGTTTATAAATCATATTTCAATAATAGTAAAATATTTAGAAGTTATTGTGTAAAAATTGTCAAATCTAGGTTCTAGTTTGTGAAGAAATTTGTTAATTTTATACGAGTACCTCTTTCAATATTTCCACAATATTTGGAGAGGGAGAGGGTTTTAGAATTAATATTATGATTCATATTTTATGTGTATTTATGTGTTTTCAATAATTGGGAAAATATTTATTTTGGGGACATGACAAAGAATAGAAAATGTTGTAAATGACTTGTAACTAGTAGAATGAAAGTAAAGTACAACAACAACAAAGCTTTAGTAACTAAAAGAAGGTAACTAGGAACAAAAAATCAAACAAGAAGAATTAGAATTAGATAATTATTTCCTATTAGGTTGACTGTGTGTGACTAAAATATGAATAGAATATATCAATTAAGATCTAATTACATGTGTGTAACTAAAATAATAATTGTCATTATTTTAGGTTAGAATCGATTGGAAATAATTAGAATCAAATGTTGTTATTATTATCTATGGATTTATATTTAAATACATGGTGAAATAAATAACTAATGGTACAATCACATGTGCCTACTTGAAATATGATTATGTGCAAAATTTTGACCTTTGATGGTGTGCGTTTGACCTACAAATAGTCTCTTCAAGGTTGAAACCCCATAAGGGTTTGTGATAGCTAAAAAGCTACAAAAATATAGGGGTGAGTGTATTAAGATGAGATGACACAAATTAATCTATAATGATTTAACACTTTCTACATTCCTAGACTACTCCAAAGAAGGAATCAAGCTGACATAGTTCTCTCACCTAGAGTGCTTAGTGCAATGGTGTTTATTTTCTACATGTAAGCATATAGAGATGGATTGAATACTTAATAACAATTTTATTGAATTATAAAGATAAAATTAATGAATTGGCTATATTATGAGTTATGGATGTAGATGGGTTGCATTCCAATGATGATTTATTACATATTCAAAAAAATAAGGAAGTTAAGTTTACATCTGAAGGAGAAAATGTAGTGTTTAGAGGTGTCGTGTTTAGAGAAAATGTAGTGTTTAGTAGTCTTAGGAAAGAGAACTCCTTACAAGGAAAAATTCTTGTGGGTATTTTTTTAGTGATGAAGTGCATGCAAAAAAAATTGTTCTTTGGTGATAAATATAGTCCTTATTCTATTATTCAACCACTTCCAAATAAACAAAGAATGGTGTTCAGAAATATGTTCCTAGGATCATTATTTGAAAGGATATTTCAACATGCCATAGAATTTAAAATTGATTGTGAACATACCAATTTTCCCCCATATTTATGAAGGACTGATTTTTCTACAAGCTTCCCTCATATATTTATTTTCAAAGAGATTGTGTGCAAGACTACATTCAAATGCTTTATTGAACACACAAAATTCAAGGTCTCATCTCATGGTTTGACTTTCCACTTGAGGGTGAATCAGGTAAATTTTTTTGAATTGATCTATGTTGATAACATATTTTATATCAAAAAGACTTGGATAGATATTTGGGAGAATTTTGAAATAGTTATAGGTGTAATTCATCAACATGATCTATTTGACAGAGTATCTACATGGGAGATTGATATCACTTACTTGGGTCAAGTCATGAGTACTCAAGGCATATAGGAGGTTGGAACACAAGAAAAATTTAAGGGGTTTGTTAAGGTAGTCAAATCATGTCATGTAATTATCATTTAACATTTATCACAAGCATTTTATATAAGGTGTGATGCTTCAGTAAATGGAGATGGTGTGGTTATAATCAAAGGTGGAAACCTATGAAAATTGATAGTGTGAAGTTCAAAGATTAAGAAGAGAGATTCTATAGGTATGATGAGATATTTTATATCATTTATACTTTAAAATAAGCTATACATAATTTGTTTTATGGTAAATATGTGATGGATATAGATTACATTGGATGGAAGTTATTTTGGGTTCAATATGATTGGAGTGATGAGCCATAGAAATGGATAATTGGCAATATTGTTGCAGATGACTATTTCAAAATGATTACTTCATGGTATCTTATTATCACTCATGGAGATATGCCATTTCCAACCATGATATATTATGTTCTAATTATATTTACCACAATCATTTTTTAAATTGTGTTGGGTGGTGAGTATGTGTTAATGGTTGGACACAAAGAGTACACTATTTTTTTTTATCAAAATGACTTATTGTTTGCAGTTTTGGTACCCAAAGTGCTATGGTGTGAATTTTTTTGTTTTATGGTGTTAATTGTTGTTTATATACAATATTCATGTTGCCCTAGATCATTCCATGAAGCTAAAATTAACATCTCTTAATTTGAGGTAAAATTTGGGTTTATTAGTGTGTATTTTAGCAATGTGTAGTTCAACATTGTGGGGGTAAAGGTAGTAATTATTTCCAAAATATGTATCTGCTACTATGGAGGATGTATTAATGGTTATAATAGTCCAATATATTTTATAACTAGATTTATATCATTATAAGAAGTTTCTAGAGTTTTTAGTTTAAATTGTTTCATGCTAGTGCTTATACACAGTCAGGGAAACAAGTTGAAAAAGGGAGCTTATTGATGGAAGAGGATTTGATACATAATACATGCCAATAGGTAGCATGTATAAATTGGTTATACCTTGAATACTTTACAACCATATCATTCAACTTGAGTCCACCGCACTGAGATTTAACAGAGTGCTAGGCTGAGATTTAGTAGAGTGTTAAGAAGGAAGTTGGATAAAGTTACAATTGGAGAGTTTACAAAATATTTCAGGAGAATGAAGATCAACTTGAGAATTATAGAGAAAAGATCATTCTCCTACATATCAAAGAATACAAAATAGGTTGGTTATATTCATTGCTTGATTCAAGTTGATAATGGAAAGGTTTAATAATGCATTGCATTGTAGATTTCCTTTCAAATTGCACCTATGATTTGGTAAGTATTTCACATTTCTATGATATATATTCTCATTAGAGCAATGTGTTCTTCAAATAGGCAGTTAAACTATATGAATTCTACCAAAATATTATGGATGATATAGAGAATAGAATATGCAGTGCACTTTGGCATTAAATTTCTCACTTGACAGGTACATGTTTTTGACTCTGTGGAAAATATGGTATGAATCATCACATTGGCATGGTGATTCTTGAGAAAATTGGGTTGCAATTGCTTGAAGAGAGGCAATTTGGGAAGGGAAGACTTGTCATGTCCCATTTTTAATTAATTTACTTTTTTAGGGAAAATATCCATTCCAATATTTTCCATGGAACAAGGAATGAGTTGGGAAAATAATATATTTAATATATTTTGGACCCACATTTATTTTATATTTTCAAGTTGTTTAAATGGGGCCAATTAAATATTAAATATATGTTAATATTAATGGGAATTGGCAAGTTGGATGTCTACAAGGAAACTTACTAATTGGGATGTGACTTTCTAGGAGGAGATAATGATGAGTTTCCAAGAAAACTTGCTAATTTTCTCTTGCTTTCTTATCCTCAAGATAAATGGGTTAATTCGAGAAAAAATAGAAAAAAGAAACAAAGGAGAAAGAGGCAAGATATAAATGTTTTATAAGAAAGAGGATAAATATAGAATTAGTTGCCTTTCATAACTCATGTCATCTTCTCAAATCAAGGAGATTTGGATTTTGGTGCCAAAAATTTGGGGCCTCATATGTATTTATATGCCATAATTTCCTTCTGGGCTATCTTTTGGCCATTTCAACAAATTCTTGGACTTTGCAATTCAATTTTGTATTTAAGGATGAAAACATTTAGGTGAGGAGATAGGTGAATGAAAACCCATTGATTTCAATATTCATAGGATGTATCCCCTTTGATTAGAAAAGAAATCTCATCCAAATATTGCATTGGAGTTGATTGGTATTGTGTATGCATATTTTGGTGAGTTGTTTGCATATTTTAAGGTGTCTTTTGGTGTGGTTTGATTTACATATTTTTTATATTGCGTTGGTTGCATATATATGTGTGTGTGTGTGTGTGTGTGTGTGTCACCTTTCAAATCTTTGAGAAGTTTGAAGTAATTTGGTGCCAAATTTACCAAATCTAGGGCATTAGAAACAATTTGTTTGTTGCAGTTGTGTGGAGCTTTTAATTTAAGATTTATAAAGGTGTGTATCTGGATATTTTTATTTGGTAATATAATATCACATGTTTATAAATCAGATTTCAATAATACAAAAATATTCAGAAGTTATTGTATAAAAATTGTCAAATCTGGTTTCTAGTTTATGAAATAAATTGTTAAATTTATATGAGTACATCTTTCTATATTTCCAAAGTATTTGGAGAGGATTTAAAAATTAATTTTATGATTCATATTTTATGTGTTTTCATTAATTTAGAAAAATATTTATTTTGGGGACATGACAAAGAATAAAAAATGTCATAAATGACTTGTAACTAGTAGAATGAAAATAAAGTACTAAAATAGACAAAGCTTTCTTAACTAAAAGAAACTAAGGAAAAACTAAATAAGACAAGAATAATTAGAATTATCTGATTATTTCCTATTAGGTTGATTTTGTGTGACTAAATTATGGCTGGAATATATTAATTAAGACCTAATTATACGCATGTAACTAAAATAATAATTGTCATTATTTTGGCTCAGAATCAATTGGAAATAATTAGAATCAAATGTCATTATTATAATTTGTGGATTGATATTTAAATACATGGGTAAATAAATAAATAATGGTACAATCACATGTGCCTACTTGAAAGATGATTATATGCAAAATTTTGATCTTTGGTGGTGTGTGTTTTACCCACAAATAGTCTCTTCAAGGTTGAAACCCCACAAGGGTTTGTGATAGCTAAAAACCTATAAAAAGAGAAGGGTGAGTATAGTAGGATGAGATGGCACCAATTAATATATGATGATTTAACATTTTATACATGTCCAAATTACTCCAAAGAGGGAATCAAGCTGACATAGTTCTCTCACTTAGATTGTTTAGTGCAATGGTGTTTATTTTCTACATGCATGCATCTAGAGATGGATTGAATACTTGATAACATTTTTATTGAAATGCAAATATTATATTAATTATTTGGATATAGGTTAATTGAAGAGAATTAAATACAAATTGGAAATATTAAGGAAGCTTTTCTAAGTGTGCAATAGTGTAAGTGTGCTTGAATAATGAAATTGCCAAGTAGTAGAATAAGTGGTTTAGATGTGATTTTATAGCAATATAAATGGGTGAAGCCTCAAGCTATCCATCCTAAAAATATAGACCAACCTATAAGGCAAGGTTTTAATTTTAAAAATATTTATTGTTGTGAGAGAGGTAGGATTACCTGTAAAGGTTGGGATTGACTATAGATCTTGACCTATGTAGGTCGCTTTTTAACTTGGGGAAGGTGACATTTGATTTTAAGAATTTGAAATGTCTGTACAAATGCTTAGAGGTTTTTTTTATTAAGAATATTTATGTAGGTATAAAACAAAAAATTATAAGGGATGGGCCCATATAAGTACTTAGGATAGAGTGAGGTGGTGAAATAGGACCAATTTAAGAGCTCAAGTCAATTAAGGTAAACGTGGACTAAAATTGACATTATCAAATATTCATGACCATATTTCAATATCTACAACTATTTGAATTTATGATATAGATTCAAAGTCTTGGTTTTTGAGCTTGAATTTAGATTTTAAATCTGACTAATTTTCCCAAGAGTGAGATCTCTTTTCAATATATCCCCTATGATCTTAATTCCTCTTTGTAAGAGCCTTAAAACTTTAATTCTAGGAACTTTTGCCAAGGGTTTGATGATAATGGTAATAATCAAGAACCATCATAGAAAGTGAGAGTTGATGAGAGGATAGGTTAGAAGCCATCCAATTTCCAAATCAACCATGACATGATGTATTCCAAAGCTATCCAATTAAAGTTAGCCACAATCGTACCAATAATTTTAATAAAGGATGGGGTATTAAGTAGTGTATAGAATCTTAAATTCGTCCAAGCATTATAAACATAAGGGTTGTGAGAGGATATAAAAAAAATTAGAATAATTTTCAAAGATTCCCTCCATTCAGTGGTCTAAGGAGTTCATTTTCCATAAAAGAAAATTCCATGTTTGGAAATATCCATAATCTTAAGCCAATCAAATTCTCTTGGTTTCAAACAAATGTCCCATGTGAATTTGTGGAAACCCTTGTGTCCTTTCGAGCTAGTCCAAAGAAATTCTCTTTAAAAAAAATCAATTTTCTTGTAGGCCAACCTCGAAGGCCTAATGGGATGAATAATAAACATGAGTTGCAGTTAGGACTTTGGTTGGAGAAACTTTGAAATTTCCCTACAATAGATAGGGGCTTACCTATCCAATATAAAATCTTATTTTTAACTCTTTGTACGACATAATTATATAATTCAACCTGTGAGGCTTGGGAGGGGAAGTGAATTCCCATGAGTTTAAATGTTTACCCATGGGAAATCAATTTCCACTTATAAGTCCATAGTCAAGTAGACATGTGCTTTTTTAATTAGCCATAGCATTGAGTTTTAGCCCATTGAATAATAGACCTTGAATCTAGGCAAAAGAATTGAATACAATCCATGTCATTGTGAATCATGGATTCATCTTCTAATAGCATGAGGAAGAAATTACCTACAAAATGACCATTTAGAATATAATTCGGAGATGTTTGGGGAAATATAAATTACCTTAAAAATCCCTATAGATGCATAACTCCCCAAAAAATAGCTAAAACCTTACGTGGCAAGGACATATAGAGAGGGGGCTAGAGGATAACCTTTCCTGATAGAACGAAAGCTCAAAAATATCAAACTAATGGCGCTTGATAATGAGATAGGTAGAAGCATATTGAAAGAGACCATTAACAGATTGATAAAACTTGGGATCAATTCCAAGGGCTTGCAACATTACTAGAATAAATTGGCATGCAATCATATCATAAGGTTTTCCAAAGTCTATCTTTGTGGAACAAGGCCTTTTGATTAGATGTGTGGAGCCATTCCATTCCTTCCTAGACTAATACATTGTTGTCTAGGATGTATCTACCTTGAATGAAACTTATTTTCTCAGAGTTTATCACTAGAGGTAGTAAATATCTTATTCTAAGTGCTAAGGCCTTGGTAATAATTTTATAGGAGACATTGAGTAATGTTATGGGATTCCAATTAGTGACTAAATAAGAGTCCTTGGTCTTAGGAATAAATTTGATGTTTCATTTCTTAATGAACTTTCTTATATTGCATTGACATGGATTAAAAATAGAAATTTTACAAATAGGGTCCCACACAATCCCATAAGGTCTAATAAAATTCATAATGAAAACCCATAATATCTAGGGGCCTTGTCATGAGCCATAGTTGTCACTACATTGTGGAGTTACTTAATAGAGAGGTATTTCACATTCCATCTTTTTAATTTGTGTGATCTTGCATGGAATAACATAAAGTAAATTTTTGAATGTGGCTTCCCTTTCTTTAAAAGGGGCATGAGCTAGTAAAACTTGTTTATAATGATTAAAAAAGCCCTGAAAAATGTATGAAAGACTAGTAATATGGTTGTTAGATTATTTAATAGCCTTGATTTTCATGCATGAGTGATGATATCTAAGCTTAATGAAGTAATACTTGGAAACCTAGTCCCCAACCTTTAGCCATTGAATGAGGGATTAAATGTGGGCACCTCGGGGTTATCAAAATTATACTAGATTGAGATTTTGTTACAACTAAATAGATTGATGTTGAAGGGTTTCATCCCAGGGAGAGTGTTCAAGCTCCTAAAAAAAAATTCAATTCATTTGTATGAGAAGAATTGGCCCTTTTCTTTAACAAGGCTAGTTTTTTGCCAAACTCCCTTAGGTAGCAGTCTTCCACAAGTCTATCCAACCACAATAATTTTAAGGGCATGATAAAGGATTCCCAATCCATTAGATATGATAAAGGGTTTGGTTTTGTTGAAAATGTGAAGTTTTGAGGTATAATTGGTAATTAAATTAGAGGGCTTAAGGCAACCCAAAGGTTTAACCAATTATTCTAAAAAAGGGGGGGAAATGTCATAGGTAGGTTGAGGAAATCCACCCAGAGCAGAACCTTAAGGATGGCCTTGTTAGAGATGATGTCATGGGACTTGGGAGAAAATACAAGTAGAGAGATCCTAATATAACATTGGGCCATGTTTTTATATAACCACATAATGTTTAGGGTTTCCAAACCTAAAAATAAATAAACCAATGATTAGATTTTGTACCCCAAGTATATTGATGCCATGGGGATGCCATTAGATTGTATGCAACTTTTGAGGATGGATTCAGTAGGGTTACATCCCAAAAAGTAAATAATAAGGGTATGCAATTCAATTCCTTGGCATGATTTATCAAACATAGGAAAATCAAGTAAAACATCAAGAGGGTTATTGTTGGGCATTTTTTGCCCACATATGAAGCTTTTGCATGGTTTGATGAAGTAATAGATCAAAGGCTTAGAAAAAGGGTCTAGGATTATAAAATGGAGGTATCCAAGTAGATTCTCATATGTTATGAGCATTCGAGGTCATGGACAGGCCTATATAAGCCTTAGAAGATCATTTGGAGCTTCAAAGATTCAAGAAAAGGTCCCTAGCATAAGCTTGAGTGAGCCAAACCATCACCAGGATGTCATGCCAAAATGAATGTACCAACTAACTTATGCATTTAATAAATGAACCTAAAAAATCCACATGAGCCAAAATATTTTAGTGCCATGGATTTTTTCATACCAGAATCATCCTCTGAAAGTTTCATGCCTGTGCAAGTTTTCTGGCATGAATTACGGAGCTTCAAAGTTGAACCTATAACATAAGAATTTCACACTAACATCAAGTTTAAGCTTTGTAAAGTAATAATTTGGGTTCAAAAGGTCCTTAAAAGGTTTAAATGTGATCAAAATCTAATGTTTTGCA
This sequence comes from Torreya grandis, assembly GCA_037957365.1. Lineage (NCBI taxonomy): Eukaryota > Viridiplantae > Streptophyta > Pinopsida > Cupressales > Taxaceae > Torreya > Torreya grandis. The sequence continues at coordinate 957,632 of JARHVA010004491.1, forward strand.
TGAGCTCACAAACTGACACTTGAGATCTAATGGTTCATGATATGGTCAAACAAGTCAAAAGGTCCCTAGGTTAAGGCCCTTTAAAGAGATACAAGTTGGACAAGATATAACAATGTAGATCAACTGAGAAGAGATCTAATGGTGTGAGCTTGACTAAAAACAAGGTGGGTCTAAGCAAAATTTGATGCTTTGCACTGCATCGTACATTTTAATCTATGGTGTGAGATGAGTCAAAAAGTCAAAGAGCTCAAGAAGCCACCACATGGCATAAGCGCATATAGCCATAAATTGACAATAGGATCCTAATATTAATGCATGATTGACAAGTGACATAAGCACGTTCACACTGATAGAAGATCAATAGACTACATTGCATCATGCAAATCAAGATCTATGGTGAGAGAGAAGTCAAGAAGTCAGCAGGATCTACAGGACCAATGAGAGCAAAGATAGTTTGGCACAATTATATTGGCTTGAGTTAGATATCAATAGCCAATTAAAATAAAGGTGAGCTCTTAACTTTTGATAGAAGTTGAAGAACCATTTTTATGAAAGGAAAATAGGTCTTATAGGGTCATCTTTCTACCATTAGAGCTCAACTAAATACCAAGAAGTGGACATAGCCATGTAGTCAGGTATAAAGGACATAAAGGAACCACCATTAAGGCTAAATGCAAACCTCTAGCTCATAAATTTATATCAGTCAGGGTTGTTTCTGCAACTGTGTTTGCCATTTTAATAAGAATTCATGTAATTGGTGAACTCTTGGTTCTTGTAGAGATAGAATGGGTCTTTTTGGACCTATTTGGATCTAGAAAAGAGGCTATGCGGTCTATAGGTCTACATTAATTTGACAACTATAGGAAAACCAATAATCTTAGATTGGTTTTTTACCTATAGATGAACCTATGAACTAGATATGGAAATAGAGCAGATATGTGTTTAATGCAAAGGGTCCTATCTATCAACATGGCTCCATCATCAACAAAATAAGTACTAAGTACCATTCATGGCATAGCACTATCAGTTTTAGGATTCAAATATTTGATCCTCATGAACACATAAATTAGACTTAAGGTCCCAAGATGGTTAATTGGTAGTTAAAAAAGCAAATATGATAATTGATTCCATTCAAATAGACTTTGTCATCATGTAGAACCAACCCTTGTCTCTAGTGGGATCTCTCAACTAATGAGAGGAGATCAAAGGTTATTGGAGTGAATTGAGGTCCATCTATTGATCAAGGCTATTTGGTTGGAGGAAGATACACATGCAAAAAGTAATCAATGAGCTTCTAGCACACTTATTGAACATGAGGAATCTTTCTCCACTCTCCTATGCATTGTTCACATCTCTCTCTTTCTTCTTTCTACTATATAAAGAGGCTTTTGAGACAAAAAATGGATCCCCTTGGCAGCCCTCTACTTCCTCTCTTGGGCATGACTAAACTTTGCCAAGATGGAGCTTGTAACCTTTTGAGATGAATACAAGACTATTTTTCAGATTTCATTATAGTGTGTACATGTTAATTGATTTGCATATGTGGTAGATATTTTCTCCCTTGTCAAGTCTTGATCTCACCTAGTTACTAGTTCATCTTGTATGCAGGTCATGTTTAGTGTTATGTATCTTTTGATTGAAGCCCGCATGTGGATACTTTGACTATTTAGTGTATTGCATTAGACCTCTCCATCACTTCCCTCATCTCTTGATCATTTGGTGAACCTCTACATGAAATATTGATGTATAATAGATATTTGTAATAATTGATATAGCCTTGTGCTTGTTTCATTAGTGTTTAACATTCAAATAGAGTGAATCGACCATAATTTAGGTGCATCACCATCTTTAGCTTAGGTTTCCCTTTCATGTTCTCTCTCTCCCTTTTCCCTAGTCATTAGTAGGTTTTAGTAGTGGAAATGAGCTAAATAATGCATCAGAGGAGATTAAAAATCCTACAGGTCTAACCCCATTATAGGAGACCCACAACCTAGGGTCAGTCCCATGTTAAGCTAGATTTGAAAGTAAAACCTAAACACTCCTGCTTCCAGCTAGGGTGCAATCTAGACCTCCAACAATTCTTGCATGCCTGGTGGGACTAGTCTAAAAGAGTGGGAAGATCTTGGTGTGTCTTTCCTCTTATCAACTTTTAGAAGAAATCAAGTTAGCATCAATGGTGAATCTAAATCAAAGCTTCTGGCTATGAACAGACTAGGTATGTCTCATTAAAAAATTTAGTCATCTCCTACATCTCATTTAACACATGAGGTTAATATGAACGACTATGGTGAATATTCCTATTATCCACCTCCTTATCATTATCCCCAATATGATCCTCATAATCCATATGACCCTTATCACTCCTAGCAAGATCTGTATCAACCTTATGATGATCATGATCAATCACACTATGGTCCTCACCAGCAATATGAGGACCAATACCAATCATATATGTAAGAGTATTACCCTGATCATTTTTATGGATATCAAGCCCATCATAATATTGCTCCTCATCAACCCTATCATGAACCATCCATACCATCACTTAAGCAAAATTTAATAAAATTTTGACAAGCATGCACTATAATTGTGCTCACATAAATGTTATGGCCAAGATGTCCCTACTCACTTGATTCATCATGTGAGAGAGTCATTGTAGAAAAAAAAATAAGAATGGGCACCTATTGAGAGATAAAATTAAAACAATCTCATAGTTAAGATGATGGATGTAGGTGCTTACATTCAAAGCATTCAAGAAAAGCTAAAAGACCTTAAGGAACAATAGGTCCAACCTCACCAATCTTATGTGCCTTCATATGCACCACCTTAACCTTCTTATGTGCCACCCATTCCTCCCTAAGAGACCATTCCAAGTGACCCTTTGATTATGCCCAGTTCCTCATGTGTTCTTCAGACCTTTCTTTTTTGGATATCTACCCAAGAGAGATCTCAAAGAAAGAAGGAGATTGTTGTGGAACATATTGTTATTGATATCCAAGACTCCATCCTTCCTCAAGAACCCCTTATGAAGTCCTTCAAGATTCCAAGATGGAACCGAGTGGTGAAGTCATGGGGTGGGCAAACTAAGACAAATCTAGATTTGAAAGCCCAAGTTAAATGAGGATTTGAACCTATGCAAACCTCTCTTATCCCTCTTCAAGAGTCTTCTTGTGTTCCTTATCTTCATGAAGCCACTGACCACCTTAAAGAGAATATATTCCAATAGAATATTGATAAGTAGATCAGAGAGTTAGAGATGAAGACAAGGAAAGAGGAGGAAAACCAGAATCAAAAGGTCAAAGGAGAACCTCAATCTTTCCCATATTGGAACCAAATCATGTAGTCAAGAAAATCCAAGGTCATTCAACCCCCATCCCTCCCTCCTCAAGAATCTAGGTCATTTTCATCTTTGAAATCCATCCAGAGTAGCATGCAAAAGAAGGAGGAGGACATGACTATCAAAGACAAACATTTGGACCAAATAGGTACGGCATATGTCTCATCTCTCTTAGAGTCATCCCAAAAATATCGTATGCCACTCCTTAAAGAGGTAAATAGTGAATTCCATGTTGAACTCTTGATTGATAATGATGGATTGTCAGAGTCAGAAGAGGAGATCATTATTGGGACACCACTTGGTAAGAGTGATCATGTTTCAGTGTTTCATAATGTCAAAGAGGATGAATTTTAGAAACAATTGAAAGTTGGATATGAGATCCAATGGGAATAAGACCATTGGCAGTACTTGTACCATGATTCCTTGAGTGAGATTGGTGAACTTAAGATGGTAGACTAAGATGATGAGATAGTACAACAAGTTGAATATTCATCTGAAAATTCCATTAATGTTTTGGAGCTTTAAGAAGATAGTGATACTCTAGGGATGCCCAAGAAAATTGATAAGGCTGGCCTTGATGATAGACTAGTACAAAAGGACATGGATGAGATTAAGATATCTCTTATTGAAAAGGGCCAAGTACTTGAGAAGGTGGACAAAGAGTTTCCCATAGAGGATGATGACCAAGATTGATCAGAATGTGCAAAGCTCCTTGATGATCCTAAAGAACTTGAATCAAAGAAGAAGACTAGTCTTATTAAGGACACCATGGAAACCAAGGAGGTATTGGTATGCCTTTTTGAACCACTATTAGAGGTTACAGTTGAGGAGCCATATGAGAAAGCTGAGACTGCCTAGATGCACATAGCTGACCTATTTGGAGCTTGGTTTTCATTGAACATCATGATAACAAGGTTGACAATTGCAACAACGAAGAAGCAGGCATCAAGACCAAGGGTCAAGGAGCTACATGCCTCATTCAATTCATCATCCCATGATGCAAGAAGGTTGTCAAACTTTCTTTTTGATCCAGGAGGAAAGGTACATATAGTTTTAAGTTTTATATATTAGGTTAGTTTTATTCAATTTCTTCAAAGTGTAATTTTTGGCACATTTGTTTATTGTCCCTATTTTGTTCTAGGTTAGTTTCCCTTTCAATAAGTGCCTTGGGCACTCTATTTTATTTTGTTCCTTTTGGTCTTTGTATTATTTCAAAAGAGGTTAGAGCAATATTGGTAGCTAGTGTTGGATCTAGGTCAATATGTTAGACCCAAATAGAGACTCCATGTCTAATTGATTGGATAAGGTAACATGGTCTGGATCTTCTTGCATAGACAAGCATGTAACCCCTATGAGTCACCAAAGATGTTGGCCATTTTTGGCCCACATATGAAGCTTTTGTATATTTTAATGAAGCAGTGGATCAAAGGCTTAAAAAATGGGTCTAAGATTGAAAAATGGAGGGATCCAAGCAGATTCTCATATGTTTTGAGCATTCAGGGTCATGGATAGACTTGCATAAGCCTTAAAAGATCATTTAGAGCTTCAAATATTCAACAAAAGGTCCCTAACATAAGCCTAAGTGAGCCAGACCATCACCAGGATGTCATAAAAAATAAATGGACCAACTAACTTGTGCATTTAATAAATGCACCTCAAAAAGTCATGTGATCCAAAAGATTATAGTGCCAAGGAGTTTTACATACCAGGATCATCCTCTAAAATTTTCATGCCTGTGCAAGTTTTCCAGCTCGAGTTATGGAGCTTCAAAGTTGGACCTGCAACATAAGATGTTCATGCTAATGTCAAGTTTGAGCTCTGTAAAGTAACTATTTGGGTTCAAAATATCCTTAAAAGGTTTATAGTTGATCAAAATCTAATAGTTTGCATGATCTCACAAAATGACCCTTGAGATCTACTGGTTTGCATTGGGGTCAAACAAGTCAAAAGGTTCCTAAGTAAGGTGCTTTAAAGAGCTATAAGTTGGATAAGATCTGATGATGTGGATCAACTAAGTAAAGATCTAATAGTACGAGCTCAATTGACAAAGAGGTTGGTCCAAGCAAAATTTGATGGTCTATGTTGCATCATATATCTTAATCTATGATGTGAGATGAGTCAAAAGGTCAAGGATCTCAAGAAGCCACCATGTGGCATAAGCATGCGAAGCTATAGATTGACAACAAGATCCTAAGATCAATGCATGATTGACAAGTAATATAAGCATGATCAAGATGCTAGAAGATTGATGGACCATGTTATATCATGCAAGTCAAGATCTACGGTGCAATAAAAGTCAAGAAGTCAACAGGATCTGCAGGATTAATGAGAGCAAAGATAGTTTGGCACAATTTGATTAGCCTAAGTCAGATATTGACAACCAATTAAAACAAAGGTGATCCCGGGACTTTTAATGGAAGTTGAGGAACCATTTTTGACCAAGCAAAATAGGTCTTATAGAGTCAAATTTCTACCATTAGAGCTCGACTAAATACCAAAGAGTAGACATAGTCATACAGTCAGGTATAAAGGACATAAAGGGACTGTCATTAAGGATAAATACGAACCTATGGCTTGTAAATTTTTATCAGGTAGGGTTATTTTTGTAACTGTGTTTTCCATTTTAAGAAGGATCTGTGTATGTGGTGAACTTTTAGTTCTTGTAGAGACAAAATGGGTCTTTTTGGACCTATTTAGATCTAAAAAAGAGGCTATGTGCTATATAGGTCTACATTAATATGACAACTATAGGAAAACCAATAATCTTAGATTAGTTTTTCACTTATAGATGAACCTATGATCCAAATATGGAAATGGAGTAGATATGTGTTTAATGCAAAGGGTTTCATCTATCGATGTGGATCCATCATCGACAAAGTAGGTACTAACCATCATTTGTAACATGGCACTGTCAGTTTCAGGATTCAAGGATTTAAACCTCATGAACACATCAAGTGGACTTGGGGTCCTAATATGGTGAGATAATAGTTGAAAAAGTAGTTAGGAGCATTGATTCTACTCAAATAGACTTTTGCATCATGTAGAACCAACCCTTGTCTCTAGTGGTATCTCTCAGCCAATGAGAGGAGCTCGAAGGCTATTAGATAAAATTGAGGTCCGTTTGTTGATAAAGGGTAGTTGGTTAGAGGAAGACATGCATGTAAAAAGTAATTAATGATCTACCACCACACTTCTTGATCATGAGGATCTTTTTCCACTATCCTGTGTATTGTTCACATCTCTCTCTTTCTCCTTTCTACTATATAAAGAGGCTTTTGAGCCAAAAAATGGATCCCCTTGGTAGTCCTCTACTCCATCTCTTGGGCATGACTAAACTCTGCCAAGATGGAGCTTATAACCTCTTGAGATGAATACAAGACTATTTTCATATTTTATTATTCTGGTATAGTGTGTACATGTCAATTGATTTGCATATATGGTAGAGCTTTTCTTCCTTGTCAAGTCTTGATCACACCTAGTTACTAGTTCATCTTGTTATGTAGGTCATGTTTAGTGTTCTGTATCTTTTGATTGAAGCCCATATGTGGATACTTTGACTCGTTAGTGTCTTGCATTAGACCTCTTCATCACTTCCCTCATCTCTTTATCATTTGGTGAACATCTAAATGAAATACTGATGTATGACAGATATTTGGAATCCTAGATCTAGCCTTGTGCTTGTTTCATTAGTGTTTAAGAGTCAAATAGAGTGGATCAACCATAATTTAGGTACATCACCATCTTTAGCTTAGGTTTTCCTTTCATGTTCTCTCTCTCTCCTTTTTCCATGGGCATTGGTAGGTTTTATTAGTGGAAATGAGATAAATGATGCATCAAAAGAGCTAGACTCATTAAAAATCTTATAGGTCTAACCCCATTATAGGAGACCCACAACCTGGGGTCAGTCCCATGTTGAGCTAGATTTAGAAGTAAAACCTGAACATTCTTGCTTCCAGCTAGGGTGCAATCTAGACCTCCAATAGTTATATTTAGGATGGGGCACATTACCTAATTTAATACCTTAGGAACAAAAACATCCGATATTTATTTAGTGCCATGGATGCTTCTACTAGAGTGAGTTGCATCAAATGATACAAGCTCATGTGGGGATCCCATTAATTATAAAGTGAATTTAAAATGTGCAAAAACCTAGGAAAAGGCTAATAAATGCTAATATAAGTCGTAAAAATCCTTTAGAGCTAGGTAGAGTGATTGCAGTATAAAATTTGTCAAAAAACTATAATATAAGACTAACATGACAAGTACTCTAGAGCCTCCCAGTGTGAAGCTATATTATACCTTCATTTTTCATGTTGATATTATAGATTTTGAGTGTATATATATATATATATATATATCCACCCCCCACACACACACATATCCATACATATTCTAAAAGCTAATAATGGATTTCTAAGATGACAACACTAAGAGAGCTTGAATAAAAAGCTTATTAGTTAGGGGGAAACCAAATACCTAAACATTCAAATACTCCTAGATTACACCACCTCAAATGGTCAGATATTATTTTAGACCTAAGTGTGAATCAAAGGATTAGGAAGTTTGAGGATTTTGAGTAATTTATAGGCAAGGGTGATAATATAATGAAGAGTAAGTGACCATTAAAGGGGAGATTTTTGTTTTAAAAAATATGAGGGCTATAGGATTTGGAGGTGTATATGAATGTATGTGATTGTATAGTAATCCCAAGTGAGTGAGGAATGTAAATTAAATGTAAGTATTGTCATTAGATAACATGTGCAGGTTATGATTGGTCTAGCAAAAGTAATATTTTAAGTGAACTCAATAGCGTAATTGTAGTAAAAATCGAACAGGAATAAGAAAGGTCCAATGGGGAATGAATGCTAGATTAAAAAAAAGAGGGTAAAAGGTTTTATAAAACCTAAGGAGAACAAGAAGGATTCAAGGACATTAACATCATCCTTGATGAGTGGGAGGTGGCCAAAACTTTTAATGGGAGTAGTAGTTCTCTATTATTATCTTTTTGCTACAAAATTCCTGTCGACTATTGCTTTGTTGTTGATCAACAACATTTTATTTGTTGAGTCTATTGTTTAGCATTGCTATTTTTTGGCTTGGCTTTAGTTCTTATTATTGTTTTTCATTTATATTCCTTGTATAAGGGTAGGGATCCTTTCAAAATCAATCTTTTACCTTTCATAAAAAAAAAGGGATCTAAAGACTGCACACTCCATAATATGAAAACAAAACATTTCTCAAAAATTATTGTGTAAAATTTTATGACCCAAATTATAGTTTATATATGTCAAATCATAACTTATGAACCAATAATATAATTGATAAATCATATTTATATTAAATATAATATACGTCAATTTTGTGTAGATTATAGTTTCAACTTGATATAATTTGAATATTTACCTTTAATTGATTAAAAAAAAACAATAATAGACAAAATAAATGTTATATTTACCTTACACAAACAAATAATTAAAAGAACAATGCGGCCTGTTAAGCATGGAATATACTAATAGGGGGGTGAATCAGTATATTATATATCTTATAAATCTTTCCTTTAACCAAATTCCACTTAATCAATCATTCAAGATATGCAATAAAACTCAAACAATAAACATCCACACAAGACACAGAGAGACACCAGATATAACGTGGAAACCCAATGTGGGAAAAACCACGGAGAATCAATCTCAAATATATTCGTGAGAACAACCCCACAGGAGCACCATACCCCTTTGGCAAGTACAAACCTCAGCTATAATTTGTGAGCACCAACCCACAGGAGCTTCAAACCCCTTTGCCGAGCACCAACCCAGCAACAAATCGTGAGCACCAACCCACAGGAGCACCAACCCCTTTGCCAAGCACCAACTCAGCAACAATTCGTGAGCACCAACCCACAGGAGCACCAACCCCTTTGTGTATACCACACACCTATCTCTCAATGTTGCTATCTCAACAAATGATAGATCAATACAACATCTTCTTTCTCTCTCTCACTTTTGCTCTTCTAAGCTAGATATAACAAATACAAATCATCTCTCACAATTGCTCTTCTAAGCTAGATATTACAATATCAAATCAACCTCTCACTTCCACATTACAAATGGCTACTCAAGCCTTTATTTATAGCTTTCCAAATGACCTTTGGCCTTCCCCCTTTGTGACATTTCATTCCTCATAGAAAATGGCACCAATCTTGGATGACCCTTCATATCCAAGCATTTGAAAAGTCATGTGGTGACCCTTCATGACCAAAAACGTCTTTCCCACTTTTGTCCTTATCTTTGGTGACTTTTCGTATTCCTTTAAGTGTCCCTTCATGATAAATTCGCCCTTTACTCTTTTGTCTTCACTTGTTGACTCTTGGTATTCCCCAAGATGACTCTACATGGGAAAATGCGTCCCATCCTTCTTTTGTCTTTATCCCATGACTCTTCGACTTCTCCATGGGCCCTTATTTTGTCTCATATGCAACCAAAAATATATTCGTTAATATTAAATAAATATTAACTCATATTAGCCAAGATAAAAAATATTAAATGCAATGGGGCCTTTATCACCAATAATACTAAACCTTTGACATCAATGACAATATTTCCAACACGGCCAATTACTACAATGAGGATATTTTTAAAAATGTATTGTATTGATATGATAGGGAAAAATATGTTAGGAACATCAACATTAAGAATTCGTTAAGAAAAGTAAAATGTTTATATTTATGTTATTCAAATTTTAAACATAAAACTAGGGGGATTCAATATATTTGGGCATCATAAAATATCACAATTGATATCATTTGTAAAGGCTCGAAACAAACTTTAAAATATATATTCTTTTGTATCTAGAATAAACATCAAAATGTGTTAGCTTGTGTTAAATATATTATGTGTTTGAATAATAGTAATTGAATTTGAAAAAAAACATAGAAGTTTATTATTATATAATTTAAATATGATTTTTTTTTTTGAGAAAAATTCAAAAAAATAAATCACTTAATCAAATTACAATGACTTAAGATTATTAAACAAATAATACTTTCAAAATTCCCTTCAATAGTGAAATTTAAAATACACCTAAAATAAAATAATTTAAACTTACAAACTAGAGAGACATGAACACTATTTTTTTCATAATTTTACAACTGTACAATGTAAGTGGAAATGAAAAAATGAAGGAACATATATAGATTCATGTCACAAAAATAAATCAAGGAAAGGCTAGCAAGATTTTACAACACTATTTTCAAAGATGCATTGCATGTCAATTTTCAACAATTGAAATTCTATATGATCATTTTAGATTTTCAATAATTGAAATTCTATATGATCATTTTATATAATCTAAAGTTTAATTTGGTATTACCCTCCTCAAGCTAGCAACATCATTTTCAAAATTATCCCTGTCACAACAATTTTCATACTAATTTGAGTTTACCAGATGGAAGTGCCACTAGAGGTCCTCTTTTGAAATTTGTCAGTGGAGTACATGGGTGGATTAATCCATGCCTCTAAAGTCCAATTATAAACTATTCCGAATAAACAATATTACAATAAAGTTAGGCCAGTTGATTTTATCAATAAAGTACATGATTTTTTGACATGATCTTTATTAGTGTTAAAATTCTATTAGACATGTTAGGAAAAAAATCATGATATGACACATTATAATGTTGCGAGCCCTGTAACTTTAGGTTGAGTAGTGTTTTAGTAATGTGTTCTTGTCTTCAACCTTATTGTAGTTATCATATGGAGTTTATGTAGTTAATATAAGTAATGTCCATTACTTTTTACCCTTAACACAAATGTAAACCATAATGGGATTTAAAATTCAATATTATATTTTAGGTGAGAAACCTAGAATAGTGGATTGTAGAAATGTGACCTTGCGAAAAGAGGAGAAATTTTGAAAAAACTTAGTTCGTTAAGGTTTTATATTGGTTTTATTTTATTTTGTTTCTATTCTTTTTATTGTTGCCATATCATTTTTATAGGACTTTCAAAGTTAAGTGTACATTTATCTCTATTCTTTGGACGAATAGTTTAGTTTTAAATCGCTCTCAATCATTATATTACAATTATTGTTGTAAATAGTGAAAAAGATGGTACTGAAGTGAGCCATAAAGTTTGTCTTGAAGGTATACGACAAGGTATAGCTGACAAGAATCCCCCTCAACCCGATGCTTGTTTACAATTAGATGATGTTAATAATGTTTACAAATGCTATGAAATTAATTACTTAACAACTTATTATGTCTGTTGGATCCCCTCTAAGGAATCCCTTAATGCTTAGATTTTTCATCACTAGGAACCCTTTGGGTTTTGAAGTTACTAGTGTTCACAATATCACCAAGGGATTTTTTATTTTTTTGTTCAAAGATCCCTTTCAAGTCCATGCCCTCCTTTATAGGTCTAGTTATTGGTTCTTGAGGAATAATCTCATGATTGTGTCCCCTTGGACCTATGCTTTCAAAGTCTTAGACCATACATCCCTTACAGTCCTCGGTTGGATCCCACTTCCTGGCCTTCCATTTCCTTTATGGGATTTTCTTGATGAGATTTTCAAACCCATAGGGTGAGTGTTCTACCATGAACCTATCAAGCTTTACTCTACACACCCTGATGAGTATGTTTTTCATTAAGGTCGATTTGACTAAGGACTTGAAAGATTTTTTTGACATTGAAGTAGGGATGGAGCATCGGGAATAAAAATTCACCTACTTTAATCCCCTGAATACTTGATATTGTTGTCAATCTCCCAATCATAGGATTCATGATTGTCCTCTTATGGGTTGGTCAAATCCCTCTTTCGAACAAGGGCCATTTGAAAATCACAAGGTGGCAGAGAGTAACGATGCTTGGAAAATTGTGGCTAATAAAAAATCTTCCATTTGAAAAAAGGGTTGTAAGCCAATGAACATCCCATTATTATGAAACCTTCCTCTAAGGAGCAAGAGGATCTCATTGTCCCCCATGTTAACCCTCCCTAGTCTCATATCTCTCTAGTGGCCGCTCAAATATGAGTTTCTCAAGTTATTTAACCTCAAGTAAGTTCTTCCCATGTTGGGACACCCTATACAAGTGGTCCTACCCCTCAACGATCACATAGTACACCTTGTGGCAACATTGACTCTCCTCGAGAGGAAAATGAGGCTAAATGTTAATTCATATTGTTTGGGGATTTTATGCCAAACCAACAATCTCTAATGGGGAACTGATTTATAGTACTTGAAGTCAGAGAATACATAATGGTCATGGAGAACTACCCATGGAAGAATCCTCCCAATGAATTTAATATGTTCGAGGTCTCACAAAACCGTCTCATAACTTCTCTGTGTGGGCTACTTCTGACTAGTTGGGAGTTTATTTTATTTTATTTGACTATAGGAAGTAAACATTTTAGGGTTTCTTCTATAGACTAATTTGAAATATATTTAGTTTGGTCATTGTACTTTTCCACTTTACATGAAGATGGATGTCTTGGTGCCAATATTTTGATTTATAATAAAATTCCCCCCTTGGTTCTTTTCATGGGTTAAGATCTATCACATAGATTAATTTTGGTTTTGCTTGACATCAATGGTCATTCCTTCGATATTATCAACATTTACGCCCTAAATGATGGCCCTAATAGAATGGGGTTATGATGATGGCTTGCGAACAATCTACCTTTTTCCACTTGCTAATTTATGGTGATTTTAATATGGTTGAGACTCGCTAGACAAAATTGGTGACCTTCTTGTGTGATGGTATGTGGGAGAATGTGAATCATGGTTTTATTTCAAAAATTGTTGTGGCTTAGTGGATCCACTTCTCTGGTAGTACACATTTAATAATTCAACTTTGTTTACTTGGTTCATCCGTCGTATCGACATTGATAGGGTCTTTAATTGGTTAGACCATTTCATGCATTCTAAGCAACATGTTTTCTATTCTAATTTTTCCCATGGGAAAAATGTCACCATCCATCCAAAAAATTTCCTTTCAAACCACCGACCCATCACTTGTAGAGTGGAGTGGGGTGGTGGCCATTTCAAGGTTCCACATAATTAAAAAAAATTAACACATCCCTCCTTTACCTTGAGGGCACCATCTATCTCATTGGCATAGTTTGTAATTGAGTGTCATATCGGCCTTATGGTGGCATCTCAATTGAGTTATGGAATGAGGTGATCACTCACACTGCCACCTTCTTTTGCCATTATGGCAATCAATTTGAGTGAGTCTGGAAGTATGATGATGGTAATGTGCTTAAAGAATACCAAAGAATATATTGACTTCTTGAGCATAGTCTCTTTGATCTATAGTTTTAGTCCATGACAAATTTTCTCAAGTATAATAATAAATTTGCAGACAGTCATGTACCTAGAAGGGCTCAAATATGAGCTTGCTTGCATTGGCTCAAAATTGAGGACCGGGCCTAAAACCATTTTTTTCAAACCTTCAAGGCCAAACAAGCTAGGGATATACTCAAAGCTATCAATATTACTCATCAACGTCTTATTGATCTACTTGAGATATCTTCAGCATTTGTTGACCACTACAAGCTACTGTTCCAAGCCCAAGGAGATACGGTGGAATGTATGCATGCATTGCAAGAATGTTTGGATGTGGTGCCTCATAAACTTAGTATTTCAATCTAGAAAATTTATGATACTCCTCTAACTCTTGAGAAACTCTTTCACACAATGCAATGCATGCAAAATGGCAAAGCCCATATTATTCATGGTTCCCCTTGTGAATAATACAAAGCTAATTGGCATTTTTTAGGGATCCACCTATTGAATGTTTATAAAGAAGCCCTTGAAAATAAATGTTTAAGCTCTCTTATCAACAAATGAAATATCAAGGTCATTACCAAGGTTGGGGACCCATAGCTCATTACTAGTTGGCATTTGATCACCATCCTTAATGTGTCTTATAAAATACTTGTTAAATCCCTTATGAACTGACCCTATTTCATCTTGCATGTTATCATTAGACTAGAGAAAATCGGATTCATTAAAAAATAGTTACATTTTTTTATAATCTCATTGTTGTTTGGGAAGGAATGGAATGGGCATGAACTTCTCGTTAGTGAACCATATTCCTCAAAATTGATTTTGAGAAGGCCTAGGATAAGATTGAGTGGTTGTTTATTATTGTTGTGTTTTAGCCCTTAGGTTTCAACTATTTTTTATATCAACAATTCAGACATTTTTTTAATGAAGTTGTGGCCTACCTCACTATTAATGGGCTCAAATCTAACATCTTTGGCATTTTCTATTCCATAAGATAAGGTTTCCCTTGGGACTAGATTTTTATGTTTTGTCAGCATGGGTGTTTGAATATCTTCTTGTTCATAAAGTGGAGCAATGGCTCAATAGGGGCATTATACTTCCCGATCGATCCTCTCAGCTCATTAATGGTCGCTTTTTAGATGATACTTTTCTCACTCATAATGAACAAGAAGCATATTTCAAAGAGGTATTGCATTGCCTCATTATTTTTTGTAAAACATTGGGTTCTAGTTTGTAGTGGGCGAAAACCCAATACTATAAATAGAGCATGACACATATTTTTGAATGGCTTAAAAAATATAACTAGAATTTGATCGAAAAAGGGGATCAAATCAAATTCTTTGTATCTCATTTGACTCTGACAATTCTCATCATGAACTTTGGCTATATGTCATTGGTTTAGTGGAGAAAAAGGTTCGGTATTTGATTTACAAACTCCTTTCTTTAGCTGGAAAATTTTAGGTATTTTTTAAGAATTTAACAGCCACTCATATCTATTATTCTTCGTATTGGGCCCCTTCTAAAGCCTCTTATGATAAGTTGGCAAAGGGTTTTAGTGATTTCCTCTGGGCCAATGCTAAACAAATTCAAGGGTGTCACAAAGCTTCTTGGGATATTTGTTGTCTTCCTCATGATAAAGGTGGTTTGGCATGATTAAAATTTATAGAAAAAGTGTTGTTTTGTGTGTTGAATGGGTGGTTCACGCAATTGAAGGCAATAAACCCTGGAAAATTCTTCTACATCACTACATTATCGCTAGTTCACATTATGGTAAAGTTAATTGAAAAAATATTGGGTTTCACACTTTGATTATTACCATTGCTCCCGTCAAGATTGAGGGGTCTTTTTTTACCATTTGGAAGGATTTTGAAACTGTCAAACCCTGTTTAAAATAGGTGGGTGATGGTTTTTTGTAGTGGCCCATTCTTCAATGACCACAATATTTTTTGGTCCCATGTTATGACCAACTCTAGTATTCTATTAGAAGAATTGCAAGGTATGAAAGCTTTGAGGCTTTTCAAAAAAGGTATTCATACTATTAAATAATTGATTTATTCTCATCATTAGGCTCTTTGGCTTATGCTAAAATATAAATATAGGTTAATCAATTCATAATTAATTTCCATTTTGTGCATTCAAGAGACGATGTTTGATGTCATGCTACATAAGAGGGGATTGTAGTCTCCATATGCTCGGTGTAAATATTAGATATGGAGGTGTGATACTCATTTTAAAAAATATTCTCCAGGTCTCTATCAAATTATGATACAAATTTATTTGGACTTTGAAAAGTTGAATAGGTGTTGAAATTTGAATTCTTCATCTAGGACTTGGCTTGTTAGACATAACATAATTTAGAATGCTAAGCTCGAGCCCAAACTTACTTAATTTCTTTATAGTTTGGTCTATGAAGGCCTTCCCCTGAAGGATCACCTTTTACATATTGGAATTTCTCAACATAAGTTTCTTTCCTATTCTCGAGTAGAGTCCTTCAAACACCTATTTTGGACTCACCCCAAAGCTCAATCTTCTTGGCATTGGATTCATAGTTTTTCTTAGCACTTTGACCCAGAACCATTCTCTTGGATTAAGGTGTTTTTGGGGGATAATGCTGAATAGCTGACATACATAGATTTTCTATGGAATTTATTTAGGGATATAATTTTATTTCAACTATGGAAAGTTAGGAATTCAACTCTATTTAACAATGAAGAAATATCTTTTCACTTTTCTATTAATGACAAGGTGATTATTGTATCTCTTCGGATTTTGTGTAGATTCAAGCAAAAGCAAAGAAGTTGGTTCTTGAATTTTTGCACTTGTAGGAGTTTCTCAACCACTAGGGGAGTGCTTCTTGTATTATGAGCCATATCCCCTCAAACCATCCACCACATGGATCTGCTCCCCCAATGTCAGTGAAGCCACTCTCATAGTCATAACTGTTCTCCACACCTCCTCATCAAGGGGGTGGATTTTATCATTGCCTTGTGGGAAGTCTATTGCTATCCTATCTTGATGGATTTCACCTATTCATGGAATTGGTTTGGTTAGGAGTATTGTTTAACCACCTCTTGGATGGGTATTACTATTTCTTTGGCTCTCTTAGACCATATTTAGGATGGTTGGTTGGTGTTTGACCTCCTTCAATTGAGCGTTCTGCTTGGAGTGCCCAGCGTCCCAAGGACAATCCGCCACCTCCTCCTTCTATGACTACAACGTGTGTCTAATTGCAATATGTTATAATGTCACTCTGGTTGCCTTAGTTTTTTGATGTCGTGATTTACCCCCTTTTTTAGGTTTTGAGCCGGTTTGTTTCATCTAACATGAAGTTTAAGTGGTGAATACCAACCATCAATCTTATTATTGTAACCAACAATATATATTGTTAATTTTTAATTAATAATAGTGATATTGATTCATTCCAATAGTAAATAGTAAATCTAGAATGGAAGTAAAAAGGCAATCTAAATGTCTTGCATTTGTACAAAAGGGATAAATCACATTAGAACTAGTAGTTGCACCATTTTTGTAGAGGAATCCTAATTAGAAATATAAATTTATAGTTAAAAATCTATGCATATCATTTTTTTTAAAAATAATTATCTAATTTTTCTATTTTATAAAATAATCAAAATATTAAAATGTTTATTTAGAGAAACACATTTTTTTTAATGGGGGAATGACTGACATACTAATTACTGAAGAAATGTCTACTAGAATATTTTACATATAAGTATAAAAAATAAAAGAAAATATTTTAAGTCCACATCATTTGGGAAAACATTGTGTATCAAAATACTAGTGTTTGCTTCCCTTGGCATATGAGCTTCGTATTATAATCATTATAATCAAATGCACTAAATCACTTGATTTCATTACCTGTAAGGAAGTTCTTGATCGAAAGCATACAAGAAAAAAAAGTCTGGAATGACACCTAAATGTCAATTTTGGAGTGAAACAAGTACAAGTTTGAGAGAAACACAAAGACTAATGGATTAAGGGCTTGTTGGCTGTACCTTTCCTGCTTTTTGAGAGAATAATAGCTTCCATACGGAGACAGGGCATGAAAGAATTTTTTTCCAGCCCTGTTGAATTTATGCATGCAAACAAATGAAATCTTTTCAACAAAAGTCATACCGGGAATAATGCACTAAAATGCACTGTTAGAGGGTCATATGGCTTTAGCATTGAAAGAAAGGAACACCTACAAGCTAGGATTGCTTTTCAGCTAGACCTTGCAACTATTGAAGACTTTTTATTTCCTGTGCTCACACAAAACAAGAACTCCATCAGAATTGCATACATCCCTGAAGTTGAGAGTAGGAGGAACGTTGTTTCCATATTCATTTTTCAAGAACATATCAATGCTAGGACTGATGGATCTGCTGAGCTCAGTTTGGAAGCGAGGAAGCACTAGACCAAAATCTTAACCAATTATTATAGTTTTACCAAGAGTACAATATCAAATGTTGCCAACATGTGGGGTGAGTATCTTGCTCACATAACATTGGATGCAGGGTTAAGCCCAAGCAAGTTTTTGGAGCGTGTAGAAATTGTCCCAGCTTCTGCTCAGTGTATTTATGAAATATATATATATAATATCAAATGTTGCCAACATGTGGGGTGAGTATCTTGCTCACATAACATTGGATGCAGGGTTAAGCCCAAGCAAGTTTTTGGAGCGTGTAGAAATTGTCCCAGCTTCTGCTCAGTGTATTTATGGCTGGGACAATTTCTACATGCTCCAAAAACTTGCTTGGGCTTAACCCTGCATCCAATGTTATGTGAGCAAGATACTCACCCCACATGTTGGCAACATTTGATATTGTACTCTTGGTAAAACTATAATAATTGTATATATATATAGTGGAAAATATCTCTAGAGAGATGCCACATTCGGGTTAGATCTAAGGAGGCAGGGGTATCTCTTCCACCAAAAAGCGTCTCCTTTGGCATGGTCATGATATATTAATATTGTATAAAGCAGTCCAAACATATTAGATGGTAAAGAACTCTGATTGACTTCTCAAATGTTGTTGATTAAGTATCATGAAAATTTATTGTGTGAAGAATCTATCTATCTATCTATCTATCTATCAGGAACTCAGATTGACTTCCTATATTATGAAATCTTATTTTGTATGAAGAATTTATCTGTCTATTTGTCAATCTATTTAACTATTTATCTGTCTGTCTATCTATTTGTATGTAGGTTTGTGTGTGTGTGTCTATCTATTGTCTGTCTGTCTATTTCTTTGTCTATCTGTCTTCTAGTTTATCTGTTAGTCAGTCAGTCTATATCTCTGTCTGTCTCTCTATCTATATATCTGGGAGAAACTTTTGTAAAGCATTCTCACAAATTTATTAAATGCACAATGCTTGTAAGATAAAATTAATTTTCATAAGAGAGAAATCTACAACATGGTAGTTTATTTTAGTTATCATGCAACTAGGGATGATCCACCTTAAGGAGTCATGTCCCTGCTCCTCGTTTTTTTCATTGACAAAGGGACTCCTATAATTATGAAAAAGAACTGGTAGACATTGTTGCCAACTTGGCACTGAAACTGCATGTCGGTTAACAATGAAAAAACACTCTACACCATATTCCAATGAAAAGCTAAATCGGTAAACGAAAATGGATTTTCTAAGCAGAGCCTTGGGTGCGAAGCTAGTGCCTGAGCTCGGAAATGGGGTTTACAGACCATGAGCACCTCTTATTGTTGTGATTGTCTAGATGTGTATTCAACGTGAATATGTTATGTTAACAATGCAATGCTTGGAGCTCTGGAGTTGCAATGAATGCTTATAGGTCTAGCAGTGGACTACTGGATCTTGAAATATAATCTGGAGCCCAATGTATGCTTGATGGAGCCATTTTAAACAATGTATACACCTTGTATTCAGTTGCAATACTAATTTCATTTTTCATTGGTGGTTGTTAGAGTGCTCAAATGTGATTTGGGGTTTTGGTACAGATTGTTCTACAAAAGAGGGATTGTGTTTTAGAGCTTGAGGGTCGCCTTGAAGAACTCACCAAGTCAAATGCTATCAAGTTTAACAAAAACAACACCCAAAGCTGGGTCGATGTGTATGGGTTTCTTTCAGATTTTTTATTAGAAAAAAAAAAAATTACCTGAACGAAGTTGTTCTCTAACCAGCAGGTACATCATTTTTTACCCTTCTTTGGTAAATATTTTCCTGAAAAAACATCAAGGTTTTTCTTTCCTCTACGATAGATCCTCAAACAGTTCCAAGAAAATTCCACATTGTTATGGGATTGAACTAGTCTTGTATACTTCACAGAATGGCCAGAGCAGGTGGTTTTTTTCAATTAATATTTTGAGTTTTTTTTACAATAAGAAGTTCAGAATTACATAGATATTGATATCTTTAGAATTATATAGATATTGGCATCTCTACAATTACATATAATTGATTACGATTGACGAGTAAACGTACACTTAAATCTTAGTGTTCTTTTGGATAAGCAGTCATAACTAAAGGACATCCAATGTATCAAAATCACCCAGAAAATGATCCTAACCTTATAATTTAACTCTCTGTCTCAAATATTTGGAGAGATTCGTACCTTGATAGATGATATAACAAACCACTATCCTGATTAATAAGAATACAACCCTTTCAACATATTTTGGATTTTAAATTTTATACTATATGTATTTTCAATACAATAGAACTTGTATTAATAATTATAAAGCTACAAAACACAGGCCATATATGGATTCATGGGGAATTTTATAGATGCGTATTTTGGGGGGCGGTGGTGGTGTTGCTATCCGAGTCATTGAAGTTTTTTTCTATTCCCTTTTGCCGGGTCTGTATTTTCTTTGTTTAATGTGGCAATTAGATTTGAAGCCAAAGCATGGCTATTGTCAGGTCCAATTTTTGTGAGACACTTCCAATTTTTAATTACTATAAGTCTATAACCTTTTTCCAGTAAAGGTTTTAAGCTTAGCTTAAGATAGAAAATATCATTGTGAGATCAATGATTTGAACATAAGACTTGCGTATTGAACAACTTTATTTGAAAACTGCTGGACTACAACACAGACTGTCAGGGTTTCATGAATAGAACTTACTTTTATATCTATATATACACATGAATGCTATTACATTATATGGAAAAACGTACTCTATACAAATCACTCCGTGTCTTTTCCATTCATGATGAACAAGCGGAGCTGTTCAATCCAGGAAAATAATGGGTGTGCGGTTCATAATAAGAGTTTGGATTCTGTTATCAAGTTTGAATAACAGTTTTGCATGCCATAACATACAATCCAATTCTATCCAAACTTGATAACATACAATCCAATTCTAGATAGAAATCCTAACCGATTAATTACTTTAGATTATAAGATTCTAACAAGGAATTCCCGATGCTTGCATTGTTATGATTTCTCAGATGACAATACTCAAGGAAAATGATTGTCAATAATCACATTTTAAAGACACTTTCCCTTTTGAGTTCAATGACGCCATGGTCAAGTCTATGTTAAGGTCAATGGATGTTGTTTTGTTTGAACTGCTTTGGAAATTTCGCACAATAGGGATCTATATTAAGGTCAATGAATGTAGTCTTGTTTGAACTGCTTTGGAAATTTCACACAATTAGGATTTTATTGCCTCTTTCTACTACTAATAATAATGATTTATATATATATATGTAATATTGTAAATTCCAAAATGACCCCCAACATATAGACGGATCGGCAAGGCTTGAACTACCACAAGCCTTGTCAAAAGGTCGAAACCTAAAGAAATACAAATTTGATCAATATTTAAGATAAATGGAAAGGAATTCACTTGCAGGACTCTCGTAAACCAAAATGATCCCCGGCTTCGCCGTGACCTACAAAGAAACTTTTTATCTTTACATGCTCCCAAAATTTATTTTAGTTCTTAAATTCATCGAAAGAGTTGCTCAACCCCATAGGTAAGATTATGCATTACTGAAAACTTAGTGGTTCTGTCATGTTTCTTGTAATCTTCATTCCATAATTAAAAAGTTTCAGTAACTGACAAATTTCGCTTGATTTTAGAATCGATAATAAACCCTCTTTTTCATTTGTGTTTAGCGACCCAATTGAAGAATTTTGTGCTGCTGTCCGGTATAAGGTCCATCTATAATGGGACCAAATTCTGAACCTTTTTTTAAGCAATGTTATGCCTCCCATTCAAGATAATTTCCATCGGATAATTGATTCAATCTTGCGTACTGTTGATGTGGTTGAGTCGTCTTGAATGAGTCAAATTAATAATCCTGCACGTTCCTACTATCCTGCTGCCTCCTGTTTGTCCTTTGCCTTTTCCTTAAGATTATTTTCAGATTTGTGCACGACTTTCGTTCTAACACTTCGAAACCATTCTTCCATGGCATAGTCTAGACAATTTGGTCAATTAATGACAAATCCAAAACATGTGCTCTCCTTTATATTGGAAGAAGACGCCACTTAAACCATGAATTTTTGTGGAAGCCCCTCTATTTAACCCTCATTGATAACTCCCAAACTAAAGGCCAACAATAAAGAATGAATGTAGTTCCAACAGTCCAAGCAACTAATGTGCAATAGAAGACTTGATAGATATCCTGAAAGAAAAGGCCAAAGTAAAAGCACATTCCCAATTCATAGAAAATCTTGCTTTGAACTACTTATAATCACCAATAATCCCTGAAAGAACACTGACCATCCTTGAAACAATGGTAACAACTTGTGCCTCTCAAAACAATCTCTCATTCAATAACCTTGGCGATGAACTTGATTGCAGGGTGGCAGACACCACAAATTCGGGAGATTCTTGATAACTTGAATAGTTGTTCCACGTGATGTGTTCAACAATCCAAACACAATGGTCTGCTTCTCACTATGGTGGTGAATAATTTATTCTTTTTGCTCCTCCACATCATTCCCAACAAATTTTGTATCAGGGACATATCCAGCCACTTTCATCTCTTGAGTTAGTCTCTCCAACTCTTTGTAGATGTTCTGCATTTGAGGGTGTGACCTGTCTTGTATGAGGAAAGCATGCACCTGTTTATTAACCTCAATCCAACTACAGCCAGGTGTTTTTTTCACCCCATTGTCTTTCATCATTTTCCGTATCTTCTTAGTGTCATCCCACCTGCCAACTGCGGCATAGATATTTGACAGGAGCACATAAGGAGCAGGATTGTGGGGGTCCAAATCAAAAAGGAGATTCGCTACACTTTCTCCTATCTCTAAATTAGTATGTATCGCACAGGAACCAAGCAAAGATATCCACAAAGTAGCATCAGGCTTTATTGGCATATTATTGATAAAGTCTTGAGCTTCATCCAGGTGCCCAGCACGCCCAAGAAGGTCAACCATGCAAGAATAGTGTTCCATTGAGGGTTGTATGTGATAACATTTGCTCAAGCAATTGAAATATCGATATCCCTCTTCCACCAGACCTGCATGAGAACAGGCAGACAAAACACAAAGCAATGTGACCTGGTTTGGACTTGTGCAAGACTGTTTCATTTCTTCAAAGAGTTTGAGAGCCTCCTTGCCATGGCCATTCATGGCATATCCTGAAATCATGGATGTCCACGTTGTTACATCTCGTTCACTCATTTCGTCAAACATTTCCCGTGCCATCTTTATATTCCCACATTTTGCATACATATCCATTAGGGCATTCAGCACCAAAACATCAGACTCCAATCCCATTCTACCTATTTTTTCATGTATCTCCATTCCCTTTTCCAGGGCTGCTAAGTTGGCACATGCAGGAAGAACAGTGGTGAATGTCTTCAGATCCTGCTTCACGCCTGCCTGTTCCATTTGTTCAAAAAGTTTCAGCGCCTCCCTTGCCTTGCCATTCTGTGCATACCCTTTGATCATCACTGTCCAGGAAATAACATCTCGTTGCGGCATCTTGTTAAACAGTTTCCTTGCAATCTCTATGCTTCCACATGTTGCATACATGTCTACAAGGGCACACTCCACACTGACTCCAAACTGAAATCCTCTCCTAATTATCACTCCATGCACCTCCATACCCTGCCTTAAAGCTGCCAAATTAGTGCATGCTGGGAGCACGCTAGCCAAGGTTTTGACATCCGCCCTCACCCCTGTCATTTCCATCTGTCGAAAAAGCTCCAGGGCCTCTTCTTCCTCTCTATTCTGCGCACATCCTGCAATAGGCAAAATTAAGGAACCCTAAATTTTTATAAGTTCAGATATCTTAGCTGAAATGGCCAATTGGAAAATATTAGCCTAACCTGCAATCATGCATGTCCAGGAGAAAACATCTCGTTGAGGCATTTTGTCAAATACTTCTCGAGCTTTAACCATTTGGTTGCATTTCGCATACATGTCAATGAGAGCAGTCCAAACAATCGTATCGCACTGAAACGCACTCCTTAAAATCTGTTCGTGGATCTCCAAACCCCGTCCCAGTGATCCTAATCTTGAACAGGCCGGAAGTATGCCCGAAAATGTAAACTGATTGGGTTCAACGCCCGAGCTTTGCATTTGGTCAAATAAATTGAATGCCTCCTTGGGCAGTCCTTGCCTGGCATAAGCTGCAATCATGACAGTCCACAATCGCACATCTCGTTGAGGCATTTCGTCAAACACTTTACGAGCGTCCCGCAGACTTCCACATTTGACATACATGTTGACAAGGGTGTTGGCTGACATTCTGTCTGCTGTAAATCCAGTCTCCTTCATGTGGGCGTGGATAAGTTTTGCCTGTGGTAGAGACTTTGTCTTAATGCAGCCTTGCAAGAGAGAAAC
This sequence comes from Torreya grandis, assembly GCA_037957365.1. Classification (NCBI taxonomy): domain Eukaryota; kingdom Viridiplantae; phylum Streptophyta; class Pinopsida; order Cupressales; family Taxaceae; genus Torreya; species Torreya grandis. The sequence goes on from JARHVA010004491.1 coordinate 982,038, forward strand.
GTAGGATGAAGAGTCAATTGGATGGTCTAGGAATCGCAAGATATGAAGCGCCTCCGTCAGACGGCCCTGCTGACAGAGTGTTTTGGTGTGATGCAGAGGGTTACTGCTGCCATTACTGCCTTGAAATTGTTTTTCACGAGTAGTTGTAGTTGCAGACATTCTAAGCACTTGTACCATTGGCTCAACAAATAACAGAATAAGCTTCTTCTTACGGCCATTGCAGACTAATTCCATTGTTATTCAAGAAAATTATACTCGCCTAGTGATTCCATCCAGGGGCAGTCAGAAAATTATACTCCCGATGTCTGATTTCTTTTGAAAACCATAGTTGCATACGTCTGGGATTTTTTAATGTGTGGTTAAAGTTTTTATATTTATTTTAAAACGAAATACAAATTTTGAAGATGAATTGGTGAATGTATTATATCCAATCAAAATGAAAAGTTAAGATTCATACATTGTGTTAACAATATTTATTATTATTATTTTTAAATTAAAAATAATTGATTTATTTTTTTTAAACTAAAAAAATGACACATGTTTCTTGTTAATTTGTCGGCACTTAATGGTATTAAATTAAAGTTAAAATTAAATTGCTTAATATATCACTGAGACTACTGTGATTACATAGGTTGTGGTAAACAAAATGTATATGTTACTGTATGCACCTAAATCTGCTCACCCTGACCTTTTTACCAATCCCGCTATTTATCTAATAAATTTCATAGCCATAGTCCTAAATAATTTAATCCCCTCTAATATTTTTTATCCACTAACCTTATCCTTATCCCACCAATCTATTAATTCTTCTAATCATCTCTTAATCTTATCTTAACCCCACTTATTTATTATTTGAGAATTTAAAATTCTCGTGGCCCACCTACCCACCTACTAAGCCTACTCCTAGGCTTTCTTACAAGCCTACCTCCCCTAGATTCTCTAGAATCACCTAATCACCTATATAATCCATCCCTAATCATGATTAAACCTTCCAAAGAGATTCTAGAGGTTTCTACCTCTAGAACCTTCTCTTCTATAGAATCCTCCAAGAAATTTTTAATTCCTTGGATAATCCTCCACCATAGATGTCAACAACCCAACTTCGAAATCTAGCCATTGATCCTTCGCTCCATGTTCTATATAAACAAACCACTCCTCCATTGAAACCAAGAAGAAAGCACAAGCATCCATTGAGTCTATTAAACTCATGAAATCTCCATACTGAATCCATGATCAATTAGTCTATGAATCCATAATCATAAACATCAATCAAGCTGTCATAATATTACAAATCTGAGTCTAAGGTAATCTCAATCCAAGTCCTTTTATCATTTCATTGTTCAATCTTAGTTTGGAGCAATTAGCTTTAGGATTTGAGTGCTACTTTGAATGTTCATTCATTTATTGGCATTTTATCCTAATGACTCTAGATCTTAATTAGTGGATTGACATTTTGGGTGTTTTTGATGTAATTACATAATCAAATTTTATATAACTCAAAATTTCATCTATATTTTGATGACTACGGTGGGACTCTCTCCCAACTTAACCATTTTGCTTATTAGCGGTGTTTTTGATAGCTTTTAGGGCTGACTAAGTCAAGAACAAGTGTCAGAGTTTGAAGAATTTTTCACGTACAAGTAAACTGTGACATTGCCTTGCAAGTTACAACATTGCAATCACAATTTTATCCCCAGGAACTACAACTTTGCATTAACTGTCCAACTTGTTCGCTAACATTTTATTTAACCCTGACAGACTTTACCCTTCTGCAATATCATGATTCGAAAGTTGCATTTTTGCATCAAAAGTAGCAATTTTGCATGCCAATCAATGATTTTGTGTTAATCGTCTAACCCTTAACGGCGAATGGTTATCTAATTGTGATAGGTTTTTGACGTTCTGCAAAATTATGATTCAAAAATTGTGTTTTTGCCCCAATAACTATGATTTTGACCTGAGAGTCGTGGTTTTGCACCTTGTAGTTGTACATCCAAATAACATTTTTATCAACTAGTTGTTCATCTTGTATATCCGAATGTTTAAGAATAAAATCTTACAATTGTTTCTTATCGATTTCATCAATTCGATTGTTGAATTCTTCCATTGTAGTTTGGGGATAGGAAAACAAACTATTGTATATTTTGAACTATTAAAGAAATTTAATTTATGAAAGATTGTAAAAATCAAACACTAAAACATATCTGAGATTTTAGAACTAATATATAAGTTTAGAAATAAAAAAGGATATAAACCCTAAGAGCATTTAGTGTTAAGGTTTGAATCGTATTCAAATAAAGTTGGGTTCACCAAATGTTTTAACATTTTAGGATTTAGATTCATGTAAATCTTATATTGTTAAAGAGTTGAGTATAGTACATCAAAGTAGAAATATGTAATAAATACCACTGATTTATTACATAATTGACTTAATTTAACCTTTCTAAAAATAGCAATAAATAATGCAAATAAGAACTTAGCTAGAAAATGACTAAGACATGATTTAGAGGCCAAAAACTGAGGTGTAGACTAGTCTGAGTGTCAAAAATAGGATCCAGGTATCAAAACGCCTCCTAAATAGTAGCACTATAATTTGACATAAGCATCATGTGGTACTAGTGTCCCAGTTTTGATGGTAGTTTTCTATTTGTAGGTCTATCTTGAGCTTCTAGGTGCACCTATGTTTGGATTTGTAAGGCCTTTTTCTACATGCATGAGTTCTAAAACCTTATATATGGCTTGTTTTGACTAACTTTATGAGCAAACCCTAATGCTTCATGTTACTAGGGCATCATGTTGATACAAGTATAAAAGTGTGTTTCTTTGTGGGATAGGCTGGACATCTTCAACACCTCATTGTGATGAGAGCTGCCTACATACCAATACTCCGAAGAGCAATCAATCTTGATGTAGTTCTCCCCACCTAAGTGCAAGTGTAAGTGCAAATGAAGCTAATATTATAGTTTACTTGAGTGCTTTGAATATGCTTGAGACTGAAAATATGAGTAATCTGAGCTTAGAAATGTTGTAGATCAGTATGCAGATGTAGGGTAGAATAGGAACTGATAACCTCAATTATGCACAACTTGTTTTGAGTTTACATATGTAATTTACATCTAGTGGTTAGATGGCCAAAAGTCATGTACTTATACTATTCTGGTGTTTGTGTAGGTGCTAAAAGAGGTCTAGGCTGACCCTAAGAGGTCTAAGATTTGAAAAGACATCCATTTGTGAGAAAAGAGGGAAATGATAGTAGCACTAATATTGGGACACTGGCTCCATGTGACACTACTGTCTCTATTATGACCTTAGTGTCTAGGTGGTAGGATTTGATGCATAAAGGGACATGATACAAGAATGAGAGGCTAGGGCTACGTTAGGAATAACTAGGAATGTCTGTGGCCTGCATGAAGGCTAGATAAGTGTGAATATAGGCCCTATGATAGGTTTATGGCTAAGCTAGGGATAGGTGGTCTCAAGTAGCACTCAAGTTCCACTTTTAGGTGGTTACATTTATAATGAATAATATTAATAGGTGTAATAGGATACATAGAGATAACATACCTCCGTTTCTTGTTTGAAACTTAGTTTTTCTCGATTAAATATTTATAGGCAGCCAAAGTATGATAGAACTTTACCCAATGCTTTATAATTCCTTGCTGTAATTTAATAAGTGGTATCATAGTTACAACTATTTATTATTATATTCTTTCATGTGATATGAGTGTGTATGCATCTAAATTTAGTCATTTTGTCACTAACATCGTTGATTACATCTATTTCCATCTAATTTATCCTAATATTATATTATCCTAGCCCTAGTCTAATATTTATAGTATATCACCCACCCTACACTAACCTCATAACATCCCATATCCAATCAATCACTCTCTAATTAACCTCACTTACCCACTAACTATGTCTTATCCCTTATATTGTGAATTTTTAATTCATAACTCCAACTACCTACCTACTCCTAAGCTTCCATACAAGCCTACCCCCTATTCCTCATCTAACCCTTCTTCTAATCTAGTCTAATCTTCCCCTAACCATAATTAGATTCTCTAATGGAATCTATAACTCTCCACCACCCTTCTTGTTCTCTAGAAAGTTCTCTCTCTAGATAATTCCAAGGAATTTTAAATTCCTTAAAATTCCCTCCTTCCTCTCTAAAAAATTCTTCTATAGAGGTTTTCAATGAATTTTTAATTCATTGGAAAATCTCCCTCCCTTACCTATTTAAATCATGCTTCCCTCCATTCTAAACTAATGAGTGGAATGTGCATGAAATCTATTAAGCTAAATCTATCCTATAATCTGCTCAAGTCCATAATCTTTCAATACTCCATTGTCCATGAATTAATTTGTCAAGCCAATAACAGGTAATCATAAAATTTGAGTCTATTATAACAATCTAACATCTATAATCTTTAGTCTTTATTGAATCTTGACTGGAAACACTTGGATTTAGATCATAATGTTGTTATAAATGTTCATTTTATTGCATTTGAATTTAATGGTTTCCAATTTTGAAGTAGATTGGTAATTCGAGAAAACACCTATTTGCAGGTTTTAGTAGTGTTCTCATTTGGAACCAAATAGTTGAAGCATGAAAGTGGTATATTTTATTACTTTCATGCTTCAAAAGACATTCATACAAACCATAGATGGAATATTCTAGGGGGTTTTGAACTTGTTGTTATAAGTTGCAGGTGCTAGGATGGTTTTCAAAGAGAGAGCATAGCTAAGTAATCATTTTCAAGGCAATTTATCAAGGTTGCAAGCATGTTCTAAATATGTTCTCTATGGCAATGAGGTAGAGAGATTTTTGAAGTTTTCAAGCTCATCACAATCCTGAAGCAAGGTTTTAAAAAGATTTCTTGATGTGTTTAAGAAGAGGCAAGCCAAAACAAAGAGACATTGGTTATTACAGCCTATAGTGATTCTATTTGGAAGCAAGGTTTCAAATGTATGGTCATGGATATCTATACGTACTTGGATAGGTTTCATGCTTCTCAAATTTTCCATCCCTTCAATGTGACATTGTATACATGCCTACATGTTTACATGAGGAGTTTTAGACATGGTCTTAAGCACATTTAAGGGTGAAGTAAGGTGGTAAAGAGCCTCCATGGATGACCAAGAGACCTAGAGGAAAAGTTTCAAAGGTCATTTAAAGCCAAAGACTTTCATCTATAAGATTATAATCATATTTCAAGATTCATATCAAGTGGTTAAAGAAAGGATTGTGAAGTTATTGGTAGGTTCTTTGAGTAAATTTCAAGCCATTATGGGGATTTAAAGGCTTTTCAAGATTATCCTATATGCATTTTGTTGCATGGTTTCCAAAACCTAGGACAAGATCCATCAATGCTTGTAAACAAGTTACAAACTCTATTGATATTGTAGCATAAATTAAAAATTAGGGACAATGTTATGATCTAATGACCATAGTGGGGATGTGTATGATTTCTTAAAGGTTTTGAGGGGTCTGCAGACAAGGAGAAATGCGTCTCAAATGTCATAATGTTCTTATAGACCTATGGTAATGTAATAATCATGAAAGGTTGCAGGAGACTATAAACTTATGTTTTGAAAGATCTAAAAATTGAGGAAGTTAGAGTTTTATGACCTCAATACATAATCCAAACTATACCCTATTCTCCAAGGTAAGTGCCAAGGTTTGCAAATCAAGTTTGGAGAAAGTTTCTAGAGTTACAGACTGCAAGAAAGAATTCTTGTTTGATTAAGATGGAAACCTATTCTCAAAGCTTTTCAAGGGGTGTTTAGGTCAAGGTTTAGTGTTCCCAAGCAATTTTAAGGAAGGAAAACATGAATTCAAGTTACAAAGTAATGTTTCTCAAGGATGTAATGCCAAAACAAGTAATTATTAGCCCAAAGACTCAACCTATAGGCCTGCAACTTTAGTAAGGATTACATGGATGTATTTATAGTCAACTAAAGAAACATCAAAGATTACATGGTAAGTTATGAGGGTCCAAGATCATCAAGATAGGTTTCAAGAGTCTTAGGGTTCTTAGAGAGTTTACAATCTTTGTGGGTCAAATATTCATAGTTCGTAAAACATTCAAAAGGTGCTTATAGGTCCAAATCTATCACCAAAGATTTTGATGTGTAAGACTCAAACAATCTAATCTAAAAAACCTCCATAGGATTCAAGAGAGCCTTCTTAACCATCAAGAACCCTTAAAACTATCTTATAATTTTGGTGAAGTTTCATGACCTCTTTGTTATCAAATTTGAGTTGTACCCTTGAAGAGGTTTTTTTTAGGACCTCCTCACCCAATTGACACAATAGGATATCTCTAAGGTTGTGGTTGGCCTATAACTAGATATAACCTCTAGAGAGGGTTGTCTCCCATGATAAAATATCTAAAACTAACACTAGCCTACTCAATTGTCAAGGAAAAGGGAGAGAGACAATCATGAAAGTAAAAGGGGTGATGCACCAAAATCTTTACCTCCACTTGCCCACGTACTTGTGAAGTGAATCAAGACTGATCCAATCCATAAAAATCCAACTTGAGGTTCTCCTTACATCATTGTTTCAACATGGAGGTGTTTGGGAGATGCACGAATTAGGAGGGACAACCAAGAGATGAACTAGATCAACACTAATGGCAGATTTCCACATCTAATTCCCTACACAACTAGCTACAACATTGCATATGACCTATAAAGAGTCAACCCAATTGCAAGAAGTTAAGGGTGTGTGTGTGTGTGTGTGTGAGAGAGAGAGAGAGAGAGAGAGAGAGAGAGAGAGAGAGAGAGAGAGAGAGAGAGAGAGAGAGAGAGAGAGAGAGAGAGAGAGAGAGAGAGAGAGAGAGAGAGAGAGAGAGAGAGAGAGAGAGAGAGAGAGGACACTACCATTATCAATCATGCATAATCAAAATCATACATAGAAATCAACCTTGAATAAGGCTAAAACTCGTTTATTATTCATCTCAAAAGGCAAGAATAAGTGTTAAATTGATCAGGGCTTTGCCATACTCAGATTGAGGATCCCTTTACAATACATTCTAGACCACTTATATAGAAGAATATGAGAAAGAGAGAGTAAGATGATGTGGTAAAATTCCATGATGAATATCATCCATCAGTTACAATACTTATGAGACTAAGAAAGTAGTCTCATAATTCCTCCTTTGTATGCATTGGCTTGGTGTGATAATATTCTTCATGAAAAGGTGGCATGGTTCTTAAATGAAGAGTTAAAATTAATTTCTTGATGAGTGGTTACAAACTAATCTATTGACCTTGATTCTCATTGCATGATTGCACTACCTCCATGTCTCATCATGGCTTTCAATTCCTTACTACGTATCTCATGCTCTCCATTGGATTCAACTCCCCTTGATCATTTTGACACCTAGTTCATGCCTAGGCATCTTCAAGAACCGATGTCTCTTGATACAATACTACCACAACAACTTATTCATTCCATGTAGGTCTTATATAAGGTTATGCAATTCTTGTTCAAGCTTATAGGTCACTTGAATTGAGTCTTCATAGCTTGTTTAACAATAAGTTTGAAGATGGATGTAAGCATTCATGCAATAAAGGCTTCATATAGCCTTGTGTAGACACTTAAATTTGTTAGGTTGTGGAGCTAAAAGCTTCACTAATGCAGACATGGAGAAGGCCATTGGAGGAGTTGCTGGAGTGTCACAGACACCGGCGTCGGTCAAGCCAACTGACGTTGGCAGGATAAGGCAGGAGAGCAACCGACGTCGATCAGAGATCGGCCGGCGTCAGCGACCCCCAGGTGGACAGGAACCGACGTCGGTCGCCTGTGTGGTTCGACTGCGAGTATATTACGGGCAGTTAGTTGACGAACCATGTGTTTGCATGTTTAGAGCTAATTATAGATTGAGAGCTGTGGATCTAATTATTGTAATTAGATGTCTAATTATTGTTTGGATGAGATCTATATATTATAATCATGGTTGTATTGTAAACTTGTGCTAGGGAGTAAGAGAGCATTATTATAAGCTCCTTCTGTGTGTGAGGTGAGCATGGTGTGTTCCTCCTAATGCCACAGTACCAAGGTGGGTGCTGGATTGGAGAATCAACAGGGTTCTTCAGGAGTGTATGATCTTGGTCATCAGGTGAGCATGGATTCTATAAGAGATCTACATGGTAAGTAAGATCATTGATATGCAGGTGTGTGTGTGTGTGCAAGGTCAAGGTTCATAGGTGTGCAGAACTAGCTTGATCTGTAGGTGGAAGATCAGATAGGACAGCAACACAACAGGGAGCAGTATCAGGAGAGATCTACTTGGAGTATAGGTGTGTGCTCAGAGCAAAGAGGAAGGCAAGGAAGATCCTTCCATAAGTAAGGTCTATTGAGGTGTAGGTTGTTGCAGGTTCAGGGGAGATCTACTTGAAGTACGTTTGAGTACTTGTGGAGTGCGTGGAGCACAGGTATAAGGTGAACACCAACTCAGTGTTTGAGTTGGGTGTTGGGACCTAAGAGAGAGAGCTTTGAGGAAAGAAGTACTGTTCACTTGAGGTGTGGGAAGCCTCTGAAGAGGTGGTGGAGAAGAAGTGGCATCTTCTTTATTGTATTCTTTTCAGCAAGAGTTTTAATACAAGTTGTGTATTGTCTCTCATATCTTGTGTTATTTTTGGATTCTAGTTACTTGTTGATTCTTGTTATTTCCACATATTAAGTTGCTTGTTATTTGGTAATCAATTGTGTGCTTCCGGTGTTTCATATTCCCAACATGTGGTATCAGAGCTAAGGTTGCAGGAAGCGGTTTTGTGTTTGGTTACAGGTCACTCTCAGGGGTTTCTGATTGAGTGGGAGTAGAGCAATGGCAGATCAAAGTAAGCTAAGAATGGAAGAGTTGAAAAGCACAGATGGTCACTTACGGTCCGATGGAAAGAAAGAGCAGGTAAAAGAAAATTGTTGGTTTGTGGAAGATCAGCATGGAGGAACTGAAGAAGCAGATGTTGCAGGTGATGTGGCACAGGATGCTCTGGGAGGTTTCTTGGATAAAGTTGAATCTTGGATAACAGATTCGGTTGCCTCTTTCCATGTAGCCCCAGGTAGAGGAGCTGTTGAGCCTTGCCAAAGAATTGGCAAAGGGGAAGTGAAGCTGAAATTGCAGGCGGCCAACACATGGGTTTTGAAGGAGGTCATGCAGGTCCCAGGTTTGGAGATATGGCTAATTTCTTCAGAAAGGTTGGGTGATGAGAGGTGCACAAGAACTCTCACAGTGGATGCACTTGAATTAGCTGGTGGTAAGAAAATAGGTACTCTTTATCTACTTGTTTATATTACTGATTCTTCTTCTGTTGCGGAGACGTGGCTTCGTAGGCTTGGTCACATGAGTAGGAAGGAGATGCATGTTCTTAAGCGAAAGATAGATATATTTGACAGGATTAAGAACTGGAAAGCCTTGGTGTTCTTGGAGGAGATGGCGAACAGAGACTAGTGGATGGGGCTGGATACTTCTGAGCAGGGTAGCTTGGACATGGGGATTGATTCAAAGGAGCTCGCGGGTAAAAAGTCATCACTCACAGGAAAACACAGATACCGGCGTCGACAAGCAAAATGACGTCGGCAGTATTTAAGACCAACGTCAGTCATGAAAAATGACGTCAGTAGCAGGAGAACACCGACGTCAGCAGAGTTGGTAGTCAGGACAGGCGCGGGAACCGATGTCGGTCAGATGCAGACTGTGTGGTGACCGAGGTCAGTCATTGTAACAGATTTTGGGTGGACAACAAGCTGTCAAGGAGTCTCAAACACCCATATGGAGGACTGAAGACGTAAGTAGGCCTCAAATTCGTTGTTCCTCTTCTTTATACTAGTTGCTAACTACAAAGCAGGAAGGATCCAAGAAACAGTGGGAGCGTGGCATGGAGAGATTGTAGAACCAGACGGGAGATTTGGTAGGGTTGCCAGCCGGTATGTTAGCACTGCAAGATGAATGGATTCCTTAGTTGAAGAATAGAGAGAATGGATACGTGAGACGGAAGACCAGGTCATATGGTCTTGAGGAGCTGCAGGATAGTGGTACAGGGTTTGACAAGTGGAGGATGAAGCACGGCTTCAATCAATGTCAGGTAACTACTATGGTTTGTCTTACCAGGTGGATGATGAGTCATGACATCATTCTGTTACTGTATGTGGATTGTATGTTTGCTAGCAGGGTTTGTACATATAGGGTTTTACTGAGCTAGGGGTAAGATTAGTTCAGTGGTTTGCTATGAAGAATTTGGAGCAACGAAATTCTTTGACATGGGAGACATGGAGATCACAGGTTGATTTTATCTCCAGTGGGAGCTGATGTGAATCAGGTGTTGGTGAGGTTCAGGATGCAGAATCAGAGCACACCAAACGCTGGACAGTTCAGTGTCTGAAATCACATGAGGTCTAGCATAGACCTGAGTTTTCCCAAGCAGTGGGTGCTGTCAGAGAGTTAGGAGCCAATTCAGAGAAGTGAGTTCTCAGGTATTTGAGAGGGACCAGCAATAGGGATTCATGCTATTTAGGGTCAGGACTTCACTACATGTATTTGTAGATGCGGATGCGGCAGGGTACTCGGATGATAGGTGGTACATCACAAGTTGTGTGGTGGGTTGTCTTCAAGATTGAGCTTGAAGAGGGATACAAGCCAGGAAACAAATTATATGGGGTACAGGTACAGGTATAGTGCAGCTATTTATCTCCAAGTGGGAGATTGTTAGGTTGTGGAGCTAAAAGCTTCACTGATGTAGACATGGAGAAGGCCATTGGAGGAGTTGCTGGAGTGTCACAGACACTGGCGTCAGTCAGGCCAACCGACGTCGACAGGATAAGGCAGGAGAGCAACCGACGTCAGTCAGAGATCAACCGGCATCGACAACCCCCAGGTGGACAGGGACCGACGTCGATCGCCTGTGTGGTTCGACTGCGAGTATATTACGGGCAGTTGGTTGACGAACCATGTGTTTGCATGTTTAGAGCTAATTATAGACTGAGAGCTGTAGATCTAATTATTGTAATTAGATGTCTAATTATTGTTTGGATGAGATCTATATATTAGACTCATGGTTGTATTGTAAACTTGTGCTAGGGAGTAAGAGAGCATTATTATAAGCTCCTTCTGTGTGTGAGGTGAGCATGGTGTGTTCCTCCTAGTGCCACAGTACCAAGGTGGATGCTAGATTGGAGAATCAGCAGGGTTCTTCAGGAGTGTATGATCTTGGTCATCAAGTGAGCATGGCTTCTATAGGAGATCTACATGGTAAGTAAGATCATTGATATGCAGGTGTGTGTGTGTGCAGAATCAGCTTGATCTGTAGGTGGAAGATCAGATAGGATAGCAACACAATAGGGAGCAGTATTAGGAGAGATCTACTTGGAGTACAGGTGTGTGCTCAGAGCAAAGAGGAAGGCAAGGAAGATCCTTCCATAAGTAAGGTCTATTGAGGTGCAGGTTGTTGCAGGTTCAGGGGAGATCTACTTGAAGTACGTTTGAGTACTTGTGGAGTGCATGGAGCACAGGTATAAGGTGAACACCAACTCAGTGTTTGAGTTGGGTGTTGGGACCTAAGAGAGAGAGCTTTGAGGAAAGAAGTACTATTCACTTGAGGTGTGGGAAGCCTCTGAAGAGGTGGTGGAGAAGAAGTGGCATCTTCTTTATTGTATTCTTTTCTGCAAGAGTTTTAATACAAGTTGTGTATTGTCTCTCATATCTTGTGTTATTTTTGGATTCTAGTTACTTGCTGATTCTTGTTATTTCCGCATATTAAGTTGCTTGTTATTTGGTAATCAATTGTGTGCTTTCGGTGTTTCATATTCCCAACAAAATTACATTTAGTGTCAACATGTACCTAAAACCTACTAATTCTTCTTCCTAAATTCAAATTTAAAATCATGACATCTCCATCCTTATTTAAATAATGGAATAAATCAAATTTAATCAACTGTGCACACTTTTAATCCAAATTAAATTATTAAATCTAGATTTTACACCTTATCCAACATCCCCCACCTTTATCTCTATCACATGTTGACTCACCTAATCAATCCCAAAACTTCTTCAACTACCCTTGATTCATCCCTTGACTTGTCAAAAAGTTTGACCCATTCTTGGTGACTTAGTTAACCATCTCCATGTTTCTCTCAACCATATGAAATAATCATCACCTACATGGATGAAGACTCATTAGCCACCATAGATTATTTGGATAATTTAAAATATTCAAATAATCCTCCACTATTCGATCTTTCCTAAAAAATTATATAATTAGGCATGGAAGCCATCACTTTCATTATCCTGACTTGTGATAATGAATTGTAATCAAATTGACAAGTAAATTCAAAGTGAATCAAATCCATCAAAGAACATTTTTACATCAAAATCTTGCTCATTTTACCTTACATTAGAAGAGTGAGCAACCACAATTCAAAGAGAGCTAATCAAATTTGCATCACAATGGAAGAATCTTTTTAGTACTGAGATATAAGTTTGTGCTATTTTTTTTTGGTAGCTCTATCTTCAGTTGAAATAGTTTAGATCAATATTTCATAGTTTAATTTGCATTTCTATATTTCCTTCATCCATTTGACACACCTAGTGGGACTTTCCCTCATTTTTTTCATCTCACAATCATCATAGGTGTATTTAGAAGCATTTTTCTATTGATTCTTATTATTTTTATTTTGCATATACGTTTAAACTTGGTCTTGAAATTCTGTTTGAAGTTGTAGGTCATTTTATAGTTTTCTAAGTTCTATTGTGTGTGTTTTATGTGTAACTACAAATTCAAGGAGTCTAACAATGAAATTATAATATAGAACTATGAAATCATTATTTTCCCTATTTTTAGAGTCTTTTTCATAGTTTCTTCATTCTAGCCTCTTTCTACTTTGTTTTTGCTTTTGTTTGTGTTTTCTATTTTTTGTAACTCTTTGTTCTAGGTAAACTAGGAAATCATCAAGTTTAACAAGAAAATCATAGAATTTAACTCTGAAATCAATCTAATCACCTACGAAATCATTCTGAAATCATAAAATCATGCCATGTGTTTTTTTATCTTTTCTATGTAACTGTGAATTTGTTTAGTTTAGCTACGAAATCGTCATTATCAACAATGAAATTGCAAATTATATTAGTGAATTCAATGAGTATAGTTATGAAATAATTTTAAAACTATGAATTCATTTTTTGTGTATTTCATACATTCCCTATTTTTAATTTCTAACTAGTAGCAATTTTGCATATATTTTTGACCGCATATCTGTGAATTTGTAATAGAAGCTTGTTTTTCTCTTGTTTTTGTGGTTTTTTCTTACTTGAATGCAAGTTGCCTTGACTCTAAGCCAAAACAAACATTATAAAAAATTATTTGTAAGACATTAGATAAAGAAAAGTTGCAAAAAAGGCTAAAACAAAACCAAAATATTTCCATTTTTATTTTCATTTCTGGTAATTAGCTCACACTTGATTTTTTTAAAGTTAATTCACTTCTATTTTCTATCATTTTGTGTGTGTTATGAGAATATGTATGCTCTTCCCTTGGTGTCATGTTGGTGATGATACTTAAGAATCAATAACAATTTCATAAATTTTTTACTACCCAAGTTGTGTTTCTATGTATTCTCTTCCCTTGGCATCACATTGGTGATGATACCTAGGAATAAGAGACAAGCATCAACTTTTTATTTTTATTTTTATAGGGGCTCTATTGACCATGGTAGGCCAAACCTTGTGTATTGATAAGGTATATAAATTGAGATCCAATGGTTTTAATGACCTAAGTGGTTGTTTGTTTTAAATACACCATGATGTGAGGAGATTTCATACTTCAATACCTAGGGTTTTGACAGTTGCCTCAAAACATGATTTAGTCAATTATCAACACACATAGACCACTATGGCTATGTTGAGCATGTTGGAATAAGACCCAATAGTTTGTGTCTACTCAATCAATTTATTACATAGAATCGGTCTCAATGTATCAAAAGTTCTATCAGAAAACTCCCCCTTTAGATAAGCTTGTGAAAACCTTAAGCCTAAAAAAGCCTATTTTCCATTCAGGTTTAATGCATTGGTTAGAGGTCAACATCAAGAAGTTACCTTCCACACAACCTTGAAATCAAACTCAGTGGACCATGGGAATGGTAGGATCTTCCATGGTTAGTGCCTTGAAATATTAAGATGCAACTAAGAGCATGTACAAGTAATTGACATCAAAAGGCTCAAAAGTTGTTCACGACCTTAATCCTAGATTTTAACCTTGTTTATGCAATTACGTGATTATTTAAAGTAGGATTTTATTTTTTATTTCTTTATGCTTTAACCTATGCTACATTATCCTTTAGTGAAAATAAAATTATTTTGAGTCTTAAAGTTACCAAATATCTTAAAATCAAACTTTCCTAAAACTCAAAAGTAATTAGTGTTAGCAACCTAGATAACACCTAATAGAGATCAGATTTCTCAAGTCTAACTCATTTCTAGACTAACATTGGAATGATCTAAGGATGTGGGATACCTATGTTTAGATCAGACCTCTAGTTATGAGGTTGGATCCTCTGAAATGTGAATTTTAGGATCAATTACTAAACTTAATTGATGTTGGGATGAAAAGAGTAAGGAGAAAATTTAAAATGAAACCTATATATGATGGTGATGTGCCTGAATATTGATTGATCCTATGTAAACTATGAAACTTGGGCACACACACAGATCAAGGTTGGAAACTTTATCAACAAAACTCTCTTAGATTAGTCCTAAACATCAATAATTCAAATGGAGGTTTGAAAGAAGCTTGCATATTGAAAGTGTGTGAATGGAGATCTTTAAAGACACTGCATACTAACATTCTCCAACTCAATTTCTATTCTAACTCTTAAAGTGACATGTAAAGGATAAAATCATAGTGGTAGGTGAGAAAAAGACCTGAAAAAGGAGATATAGATAAAAATTATATGAAAATAAACAATCAAAATTATACACTACAACCATGAATGATCTGCAAACAAACTTCTCTTTATTGATTCTGGTGCAAGTTATATTTCTAGATAATATTCCTATACCAACCTTAGGGATGATAGAAATGGATTCAAAAGCCTACATAAATATTCAAAATGAAATAATCTAGCCAATGTGGTGTGGAAAAGAGAATGATTAGTCTTCTTTGAGTTAACTCAAGACTAAAGTCTTTTTACAATATTAATTAAAGTCTTAAAAAATCTTCCAAGTCTCAAAAATTTGCATGGCTTTCACTTTGGCATTGAATTGGAGGTGGTGGGCCCAAATTTGACTTGTCAACCTTCATTTCATGAAAATACATGCCATTCCTCAAGACTAAAGTCCTTTTATAATATTAAACAAAGTCTTCAATTCTTCAAAAATTTGCATGGTCTTTATTTTGGTGTTGAAATGGAGGTGGTGGGCCCAACTTTAACTTGTCAACCTTCCTTGCATAAAAATACACACCATTCCCTAGATGCTAACTACATATTAAAGTGATTTTAAACTGAATTGAGGTCTTCTTTTTCATGGAAAACATGAATAATGCATGAAATGTTTGGTCAACTCAAGACTAGTCAACTAGAGCCATTTTTAGTTAAGACTAGTTAACTGCCCCTTTGAGATCCTCTTACATGAAATGTTTATTGAAGGCTGGAATTGAATGATATATTCATGATATGAAGTGTGATAACTCCAAAATTAACTCATTTTATAGATTTTCAATGCCAAAACAATTTTTAATTTATTGACCAATTAGGCTTATTAGGCTAATCAGGCCTAAAAGCCTATTTTATTGCATGTGATGACCCTGAACTTAAAAAAAACTCATTAAAACCTATAAAAATTGTGATATTAGACCTTTAATAACTCATCACACCATTAAATGGGTGATTTTTAAGAAGAAACTCTTGCCACTCAGTCAATAGGGTTGACTAGGTCCATTTTGCCCCTTTTTCCTATAGAGTGGCTATTTTGGAGGAGCTAGTTGGAGAAATTCTAGGTATATTTTTAATTATATTAAGATTTGAGGATGAATAATAAGTATCAATATTCAATATCCATGAATTAGTTTCATGTAGACTACCTTGTACCTCATTTTACATGTTTTTTTCTCTAAAAAACTTGATTTATGTCATGATCCATACAACTCCATACAAAAAATTTACATTTATGGAATCCTCTCTAAGTGTAATTTATTTTTGAAGATGTTTTAGGTTAATCAATGGTGTTTAGATAGAAATAAAAACCACTTTTTTCAAAACTGGTCACTATCAAGGTTTTGAAGAGTTTTAGAGTTGAATCTTCTTACTGATGGTTCATGAAGAACAAACTTTCAAATCAAAACTTATTGAAATTAATGTGTATTAAAATTACCCCCTCAATTTTTTTTAAAATATTGGGTTCTCATGCAAAATATATGAGAATATATCACGCGGAAGAAATTTACCTGTGGGGTTTTGCTTGCATTCTGGACTATCTACGCTCTTAGCGATTGATCATAAAGAAAAACCACTAAACCAATATCAATTATTAATGAATTATAATTAAATAGGATTCATAAAATCATTTTAAGATCATTTGGAAAAATTCCTCACATGGTGAAAGATATGAGCATTTGAGCAGGTGGTTTGGAAGGGTGTTTGGAACTGTAGAATTTGCATTTTATCCTTGGACTAAAAATGACTTCTCCATTTATTCTAACTATCTTAAAAAATCATCATGAGATGTGTAAAATATCATCAAATCAATCTCAAGGTATCATTTTTCTTGATAGGTTTAAAAATTCTCTTTTAGACCAAAATACACCTATTTGACTAGTTTGACAAGGCTACTGACCGAACATTGAAAAGTTTCAGATTGTAGGGGTTGGTATTTGGACTTGAAATAAAAAATTAATAATATTTTTAGTGAATTTCAAGGGTTGAACATCCTATTGGTCAAGGAAATGTAGAATCTCTAGACTATATTAGGCTTGAACTATACACAAAAGATGGGAAAACTGAAGACACTGACACAAATAGACAAATTGACACAAACACAAACTAAAAACAACAACTAGGAATCAAGGAAAACTAATCTAAGGAAAACAAGAGAACACAACAAAAGAAAAGTATATTTTTGTTTTTGCTACTCACTTATTGAAATAAAGCAAACCTAAAATAACTAACCTGAATTAGCAAGCTTTCCTAGAGGATCAAATGGAAAGCTATTTGGTCCACCATATAACCTTGAAACATGATTTCTTCCTTTTGATAACAACTTCTTGAAGATAGGATCACTTGTATGTACACATATTTTGGATGATGCAGCTGGGCCTCCTATCTTCATTTTTAGGTACATGGATTGAAGATATAGATCCAACACCCAATCATATTCTTCCCAAATTTTTCTTTTTTACTTTAAGAATACTAACTCTACCTTATTTATAGGCTAATATTGATTTAAATTAATGGGTATTATTAGATTGGTATCTTCATTATAATCTATTTGAGGTAATGGCTTGTCATGATTTTCAACTTATTAATATGTATACAAACTTGAATGCAATACATCATTAATTTATTCTTGATGAACAACTGCAACAATACTTTTTATAAACCATTTCTCAATCTCTATATGAGGTGGAGATAGACTATCAATCTTTGCACAAAAATTCTCAAAGTCATCCCAAAAGGCCTCTTCATCATGATCAACTGGAGGGACATAAAATTCATTTGCAATCTTACCATTTGAAACATGTTGATAACATATTTATAACCTTTTGGTGGAGTCATATGAAGGTTCTTCATCTGCTGCACTTGCTTCACCTTTATCTTCATCACATAATGGCATCTCCTCTATCTAAACAAGTTTCAACTCATCTTGATTTGGCATCTCCAGAATAAGATTTCCTTCTTGAAGATCCAAAATAATGGTGGGATATTCAAGTGAGCCTTCAACCTATTGATCTATCTCATCATCCAAATCTACCATCTTAAGCTCTTCAATTTCACTCATGAAATCATGGTATAGCTGCTACCAATGATCATCAACCCTAGGAATATTCTCCATCTCAGTAATGGCTTTATGTGAGTGTTCTTCATGGATACCTTCTAAATAAATATTTGTTTTTACTTCATCTATCTCAATTTCAAGCTCTTGAAAAAACCCCTGCAAGTCATCTTCTTATTCATCATGGAAAACTGAATCATTTTTGTCCTTGCTCAATGGTGTCCTAATTATGATTTCTTCTTCTTGATCATTGAAGTCACTTTTCTTTTCTATTTTTTTGGCTGCATATTTTTCACTTACCTCACAAAGGAGAGGTTCCTGCTCCAAGAGTAGCATGGTAGACCCTTAGAAATACTCAAGGAGATGAGATAGATCTAATGGTTGTGCCACAAATATTTGATTTTACTTTTGAGGCTACTGAGCCAAAACAACTATCACCTCCTCTATCTAATGAAAATTTTCTTCAATGGTTTTCCATGAAGGGAAGGTTTTGGGATTTTGAAGAGGGAGGGGTAATGAATGAATGTTAACAATGACTTCAAGATTGGTTTAATCATTTGGGCTTACACTTGACTACTATACTTGATTCTAGGTTGAAAATTTGGATTTATGAGCTTCTGGTTCTAAAAGTATTACAATTTGAAGCATGATTGGGAAATTTTCTTGATGAGATGGACTTAGAATTCATGGATATTGATATGGGGTAGCAAGAGGTAATTACCTTTGAGATTGATATTGGCTACCTAATAACTCTTGTTGTAGGCTACTATCTCTGCAAGAATCATTTGGCTTACCCTCTTCATATCAACCATCTCCTCATGAAAATCTAGAGAGTTTTGGAAGGGTGGTTGATCTTGGAATGGGTAAGGCTCATATAGATGAGGATGAGATGCATATGGATCATGATAGGGATGATATGGGTCACGAGGATCATACTGGAGCTGTTGATCAAGAGAAGAATGATAGAATTCCTCTCTGTAAGCTATCATGGCCTAAAAAATCATGAAGATAACTTAAACTATGAACTTATGTCACATTAAGAGTGTTAGAACGGTTAGCAACCCAAATAACACCTAGTAGAGATCAGATTGCTCAAGTCTGACTCATATTTGGACTAACATTGGAATGATCTAAGGATGTGAGATACCTGTGTTTAGATCATACGTTTAGTTATGAGGCTAGCTCCTCTGAAATGTGACTTTTAGGATCAATTACTAAACCTACTTGATGTTGGTGTGAAAAGAGTAAGGAAGACACCGAAAATGAAACCTATCTATGATGGTGATGCACATGAATATTGATTGATCCTCTATAAACTATGAAACTTGGGTACACACACAAATCAAGATTGAATAATTTGTGAACAAAAGTCTTTCAGATCAGTCCTAAACATCAATAATTTAAATGAAGGTTTGAAATAAGCTTGCAGATTGAAGGTGTGTGAATGAAGGTCTCTAAAGACACTCATACTAACATTCTCCAACTTAATTTCTGTTCTAACTCTTTAAGTGACTTGTAAAGAAGGAAATCACAATGGTAGGTGAGGAAAAGACCTAAAAAAGGAGATATAGATCACACTTATATGCAAATAAACAATTAGAATTACACATTAAAACCATGAATGATCTACAAACAAACTTCTCTTTATTGATTTTGGTGCAAGTTAAAATTTTTGCATAGTATTCCTATACCATCTTGAGGGATGATAAAAATGGCTTCAAAATCATACATAAATAGTCAAAATGAAAGACTCTAGCCAATGTAGCATGGAAAAGAGAAGGATTAGTCTTATTTGAGTTAACTCAAGACTAAAGTCCTTTTAAAATATTAATTAAAATCGTAAAAAATCTTTCAAGTCTCAAAAATTTACATGGCTTTCACTTTGGCATTGATTTGGAGGTGGTGGGCCCAACTTTGACTTGACAACCTTCATTGCATGAAAATACATGCCATTCCTCAAGACTAAAGTCCAAGGTAAATTTTAGTGGTGAATATTCATTAATTCATGAATATTCTAGTTTGGGGAATTTAAATTTGGTAATTTTTTGGAGTACGACATAGGACCCATTCACCTAAAATTTTGGGATATTATTTTTTTATGGGTCAACTCACCAATGATTTACAATAATTATGGAGTTATCCATACAATTCACCATATATATAGTACATATGTTCCTAGAGGTTACCAATTTACCATCAAAGTATCTTTATTTACCGTATTATGAAGATCTTAAGATTTGAGGTTAGACTGCACTGCCTAACTACTGTTAGTCATTTAATAAAACTCCATCACTTGATAACATATGATTGTTTGTCAACAATACACCACCCATAAACAAAATTACATCTGGCAACACAAAGTATCATAACAACACTGATCCCTGATAGCTCTGAGTCATGCGAAATAAAGTAACACCTGATAGCACTATGTCATGCAATAGTAGCCTAATGTTTGATAGCTCTATGTCATGTAATAACAACTTAATTCCCAACAACACTGTGTCATGCGATAACATCTTGATGTCTATTAACATTATGTTATAAGATAACAACTTGGTACCTGATAGCTCTATGTCACATGATAGCAACATGATGCCTGAAAGAACTATGCTGTGTAACAATAACCTAATGCTCGACAACACTAAACCACCCAGTAGTAAAACAACATCTAGAAAAATCATTGTGCCCACTCAATAACATCCTACCTTAGTTATTATGACATTAGGAGGTAATGGTAAGGGTAAAACACCACAAAAAATACCAAGAAAAAATAACATACTATCTTATTTCAGAAACCCAGGAAAGAAAAATACATAAATAACATGCACTACAAATACAGGTAATTCTAAAACTTTTTAAAAAAATATCAATTATTTTCTTTTTAATTGTAGAATAATTTGAAAATCATTTCAATGTAGAAATCGACATAGATAATGACACTATTTCATTAGAAAGAATTAATCCCAATAACTTCTCACCACCCAAATATTTTATTAATGACATGCCACCAATAGAAGATAATCCTCTGGGCACTTCACTAGAAGACACTCTTCTAGGCAATTCACAAGAGAATTGTAGTTCTCTTCAGATACCAAATTTTGTTGAAAATTCTACTCAAAAAAGTTGACAAAGGAAGAGAAATACATGGATAATAAGGTCTTTTCAAGTTGATTGGGATACAAAATATCCATTTATAGAACCTGTAGAACCAAAAAATGGTAATAAGCCTCCAACAGAATGCAAATGTATAATTTACAGTTGAAAACTTGGAAAAGAACATATAATGAAACTCAAATTGGACACAATTGAGAAAAAATGTGAGAATATATATATATATATTCGTGAAGCACTTAGATGGACCGATAACAAGAACACACATATAGAAAAATGGAGAAGAATGCATGTATGTAAGATATGCACGTGAATACAAAAATGATCAAAAATGATAAAAATATCTTATTAAGAAAGGGGGAGCAATCAAAGTGTAATTTGGAAAAGTTATGTAGTCTAATCTTAAGGAAAAATATGTACAATTCTCTATTATTTTCTATATTTTAAAAAAGGATAGACCCATTTTTGATTTTCTAGATTATAAAATTTTATTTGAACATAATGAGTTTTTGGATATTCTACAATCATATTGGTTAGATAAAAGTGCTTAGGAAATGGTAAAATGTCTAGCCATTGTTGAAAAGGAAGATTTGAAAGAAAGTGTTAAGAGATCTATGTTTATCTCATTGTCTATCAATGAGGTCATTGTAGTTGACAACACAACATGGATTTGCATGCATGTGTATACTTTTGAAAACTATTCAAGGCAATCTCATATTTTAGCTATCCATAAAATGGTAGAAAATTGTAATGTAAAAAACCTGAGAGAGCTGGGATGGATGATTATGCCATAGCTACAAAGTTGGTATGTGTTGGCATTGATAGTGTATCAATGATGTAGGGGCATAATTCATTGCATGGCTCATATGATTAATCTTGCATACAAAATTGATAGCACATTTAGTAATGTCATAAAAATGGAAGAGATTATTTGTGACTTACATACTTACATGTCAAGTAGCCTAAAAATATTTATGGAGTTCTATAAATTTGAAATTGGGGCGACAGATGGTAAAAAACTACTGAAAGATATTGAATCTAGATGGATTTCCCTATATGAACCTGCATGCAATTTTTTTGAGGAATATCCATCTTTGACAAGTTTTATGTATAAATATTGTAGTAAAATTGACAAAGAAAAAGATTTGCTATGTCATTTAACAAAATTTAAAACTTTACTCACATTATGCGATATTTTTCCAATGTTGAAGGAAATCAACTGTTTAATGAAACATGCCTAAGAGATATGTATCTATATTGTTGACTTCATACATTTGAGAAAATGTGTATGTCAATCTGTAGATATATTATACACATTGAATGAAAGCTTTTGTGGACCTATTTTTAGAACCTAGAAAATTTTGATAGATTTTTAGAATCCAAAGAGTTATTTGAAATTCAATATACATGATTATTTTTGTGTCATGGTAAATGACACTGAGATCCCAATACATACATGCTCTAAAAGACATGAAGTTGTGAGTTGAACCTAAATATGTACCTATGACACATCTACTATATGATACTATTTTATCTAGAATATGAATTAAATTAAGTAAAATATCACAAAGTTTATCCACTAAGATCAAAGAATGTTTTCAAAGGGATGAGTTATTGGAGGGCATAGGAGTTGTGAATCCCATTTTTTGGAACAACGTTAACAATCAAGAATAGATCAATGATTTATTTCAAAAATACGTGAGGACAATTATTACACATTTATGTAAATCTATAGATGTGAATGGAGTATAGCTTAAAGTTATTTTAAATAAACAATTATTGATATCTTAGTCAACACAGTTTGGAATTATAATGATGGATCAATTTTAGTGTTTAAGTGACCCAACAAAAAATGGTGCCATTACACGACTATGGAAAAACTTTATCCAATTAGCATCTTACAAGAAAGTATTAGTGAATATTTTAGATTATATGAACTTGTTTAAACAATGATTTTGGGATCTGTGGAAGATGAATGAGTGTTTAGTGCATCATCCTTCATGAAGTAAAAACTTAGAAACATATTGGATAAACATCTAGAGACTTGCTTGAGACTATATGTTTTATATTATTCTATGGACAAGTTTCCTTATGATAGAGGAGTGACAACATGGAGTTCTCTAATTGAAAGAAGAGGCATGAGTAATATAGCTACTAATATAGAGGATGTGAATATTGAGACTGAATACAACACTGGCATGGTAGATGCAAATCACACTCATGATGAGCAAGTTTCTCAAGGATTGTTTTAGCTGCCCAAATTCTAGTTTGATAAGTATAGAAATAACTATTTTTTGAAATATTTCATATTCTTTAATCTTTAAATAGATTAAATTTTGCAGTCTATTTCTTGCATGTTACAATTATGAATCTTATTCAATACATTGGAATTAAGCACTTTATTTTTCCTATTACGATTTTGTGTTTTTCAAATAGTACTTCTATAACCTTTGAAATGTAAGTCATTCATTGAGAATCAATCATAATTATAATTAACATTCTATAGGGCATTTCATTATAGTATTCATTCAAGCATACAAGTCTTATGTGTAGATATGCATGATGAGCCATTGGACACCAGTTCTCAAGCCATTAGAACTCTAATTATTAAGATTTATTGTTTTCATTATCTTAATTATCTATAATAGTAATTTGGAGAGTATATACACTAATTTAATACATGCATAAGTGTTGAGACAAAATATAGACAAATATTTTAATCGTACCAATATTATTCTATTGCTCCTTTACATTAGAACTATTACACAAATATAAAGGAAATATTTTTCCTATAGTTGGGGATCACATATTTACAAATTCCATTATTCCACCACAATATCCACATATCCAATATATGTTATATTATTATTATATAACATTATAACTATAAATAATACCAATATTTAAATTTTTTAACATTGCCTCCACAATAGTTTAGATTGATGAATATTTAAACAATGCATTCAACCAACACTTTTTCAAATACTACAACTACTACAACAGTATAGCTCCATAGAATAAATAAACTTGACCAAAATACATTTTAAATATATAAAATATTAAAAGTATATACCCATAGTATTTGGAATAATTGTAAAATATCATTGACATTATAAACTCTATCAAATAAAACAAGTGTTTTAAAAACAAACATGATATAAACTGTTTGAAACATTATAAACTATCATTTTGAACATTATAAACTATTTGAAACAAATTAACATTTATTTGGAATAGAATCTCCACCCACTTGCTGCTTGTCATCTCCCTCCATGGAAACCCTGATGTCTTAACTTGCCTATGTATCCTCCATTACCACTCCTTCCTTCTCAAGATCCTCTACAGTAGAATTGATATTTGTAAGATTCACCCTCTCCTCATTCACTGCATCACCAACTAAAATAAAAGTTGGATCCATATCTATTTTTTTCTTCAATAAAATGCTTGGATCCATCCCATGCTCTTTAATTATTTTCTTCAAAATATTGTTCTAATTATTTAACAGAACAAGCTTTTATTTGAATGCAATCGTTGAGGTGATACTTTTGCAGGTGTTTTTCAAAAGCACATTAAGAAGATGTGCTCCTTACTTCAAATTTTCATATTTTTCTTTTAATTATAAATTATATAAGTTTCAATCACATACAAAGCTTAATAACAGAAATACATGTTATAGATAATGTAAACTTATCACAACTTTTTCCTTCTCTGCTTGTGCAATGGTAACAAGGTTTATATCTCTAGCCCATTTATTGAAATAGACATGGGCTTCTCCATTTATATTTTCCAACCTATTTATCATAATCCCTAAAACCCTATCATTGTAAACATTATTAATAGAAATTAATCCAAATTGAGCTTGCTGGAATAAAGAATCAATCTTTGAGGGTTCATTTTGAACAAGCAAAAATAAATTAACTCTTT
The DNA here is from genome assembly GCA_037957365.1 of Torreya grandis. NCBI lineage: Eukaryota > Viridiplantae > Streptophyta > Pinopsida > Cupressales > Taxaceae > Torreya > Torreya grandis. The sequence continues at coordinate 1,007,060 of JARHVA010004491.1, forward strand.
GGGAGTGGTTATGATAATGAGAATTTATTTATTTAATAAATGATTTTTCCCTTATCTCTCATTTTTTTAAATCATTAAATTCCTCAATAACACCCTCCCTCAGATTATCAAGCATATTTTTTGAAACTAGATGTTTGGGTGAAAAATTAGTGATGAAATTATTAGAGACATTCAAATTATTAGTGTTGAGTTGGGTAGCTGGGGAAGAGGTAGCCATAGATAGCACTTTTGTAAGCACATGATAAACTTGAATAAAATCATGTAGATTGACTCCACCTTCAGTTGAGGCCCCACTTTTGATCCCAAGAAACTCTTCATCCAAATCAATTTACTACAAACATTCAGACCATGTGCACTAGATATTCCACTAACAAAGAAAGTTGGAAAATCAAAAATTTGCAAGGTTCCTCTATTCTATGTAGAGAGGGAGATGTTATTTCCTCTTCTTTGAGTTTGGATGCATGGTGGCATCTTATTGGTCTCCTCACAAATGTAGAGTGGACTGTAAAATAAAAAAATATTCAAAACTAAATAAATTCAAAAACATAAAATTAATGGAAATTCAAATTGAATCTATTATTACATGTAGTTAGGGTGACTACCTCTTCTATTATGATTTTCCTTATTGAATTTGCCTCTTCCCATCTTATTGTCCTTGTGGGAGTGACAATGGTGGTTTCACTTTCAAAATGAGTAAACTATCCAGTTAATAAACTACTTAATTATAATAAACTTCAATTTAAAAATAAAGTTGTAAGGTGGCAAACATTGATTGTCTTGGTGAGAAGAATCCTCAATAGTAATAATTTGAGAGTCAAATGCAATTTTTTAAAATAAAAACTAGTATAAAAAACATTTTTTTCCATTAAGTAATATAAGAAATAAACATTAAAGGACATTTGGGGGAACTTAGAAGTGGAGATAAAACATAATCACTTCTTGGGCATTTAGAAACTCAAAATGAATTGAACGAAGAATCTATGGACTTGGTATCAATAGAGTCCTCTCGATCTCACTGACCTTTGGATGCCACCTATTTCTTATGGTATATGTAAGCACTCTTACCTGTAACAACTAACATGCTAAGAAATGTAAAAATTTAAAATATTTATAAAGCAAGAGAGGTGACTATCAAGAAAATTAAACTTACCTCCTGTTCCTTGATAGAAAAAGCATTAGCTTTCTTTTTTGATGGAGGATAGTGGAAATTAAAATATTCTATATATCATATAAGGCCTCAAAATATAAGTCCAAAATATAGTTGGAGGATGAAATGGTGAAAATGTCCTTCGAAAATGCACAACTTAGCCCTAATCCTCCTAGATATAACCATGAACCACTCACATACAACACTCTATAGAGAATGAAGAATGTAGTAAATAACCCATAATGGAATGTCCAATGATTTTTCATGCAAAACAATTCTAGCTTAGAAGAAATTCATAATAGATTGAGAAATGGATTAGAGATTTTTTCAACTAGAATTCCCCTTCATTTTTGACTATCTGTAATGAAAATAAAAACATGCAATTGTAATGAGGACATCAAATTAATGATAAGAAATGATTCAAGAAAAATAAAAAAATGTTAATATCATTAATAAATCTAACATTTACTAGCTGGGTCTATGGCCACTTTGTAGATATTATCCAAGTAATTTTTGTCAACATCAGATAAGAAAACCTTCGTGATAATAAGGATTGCATTGTATTGTGAAAGGCCTATTAAATTATTGATATCTAATGAAGAGGTGCCAAAGGATATTGATTTATTGTTAAATCAGATATAGACATGGGTTTTAATATGGTTATAATAAGCAACCAAAGATCATAATAAGTTATTATTGATCGTCATGTCTTATTCAGTCATCTACACAAGGCCTCTAAGTTTGCATTGATCTATCCTATCCATATAGGATTCTAGCTACTCTACCATCTAGAAGAAGTCTGAACATAATAAATTATTGAAAACTAAGTTTTGTATCACCCCTATTTTAATTTTTGTGGATCTAGAAGCCATTGAAAATTTGTTGTAGAGTTTGAAGTTCTAGTAGGTGAAGCTTAAAAAGAAAAGGTAGGACAAGAAAAACCTTAGAATAAAGTGTGAAAAGATGGAACTATGGGGGTATTTATAATCCTTGAGTTGAACTAGAGCAATTAATTAGTGTGATTGGTAAGAGATAGGGATATAATATTGCTCAACAACATCAAGTTATATGGTGGCATAGTGTCATTCAATAACGAGATGCTGTGTGATAACATAATGTTGTGTGACAACATGGTACTGAGTGACAATATGTTGCTACACAACAACATGGCACTAGGTGGCACCATGGTGCCAAGTGGTAGTATGGTACTAGGTGGAAGTATGGTATTAGGTAGAAGCATGGTACCACCCAACACCATGATATTATGTGGTATCATGCTATTGTGAGGTAGCGTCCTACTTCTTGATATCATGATGTCACCTAGTAGCATACTATCATGCAACAAAATTGGGTTGTATAAATAGGTCGATGTTGCATGACAACATGGTGTCACCTAATACGATATTATTATGTGGTGGCATGAAGTCATGTGGTGGATGATATCACATGGTAGCATAGTTTTTCTCATTAGCATAGTGTTGTGTGATGGCAGAAGTGTGCATAGTACTAAGTACATTATCACCCCAGTTGAATGCTATCAAGCAATTACATGAAAAATAAACAAGGCAATTTTCCCCCTCCTCTACACACTCAGATTCACCAAAGTTATGAATCCAATTCACCTAAATAAACCTAGGTGTTTTTTTATCATGGCCTCTTAAAATGAACCATGCTAAATTCCTTTTATAATATTAAACAAAGTCTTCAATTATTCAAGTCTTCAAAAATTTGCATGGCCTTTACATTAACATTGAATTGGAGGTTGTGGGCCCAAATTTGACTTGTAAACCTTCATTTCATGAAAATACATGCCATTACTTGGATGCTAACTCCATATTTAAGTGATTCTAAATTTAATTCTGGTCCTCCTTTGCATGGAAAGCATGAAAATTTTGGTCATCTCAAGACTAGTCAACTAGAGCTATTTTTAGTTAAGACTAGTTAACTACCCCTTTGAGCTCCTCTTGCATGAAATAGTTATTAAAGGCTATAAGTGAATGATATATACATGATATGAGGTGTGGGAACTTTAAAATTAACTCATTTGATATATCTTCAATGCCAAAACCAGTTTCAATTTATTGACCAATTAGGCTTATTAGGCTAATCAGGCCTAAAACCCTATTTTCTTGCATGTGATGACTTTGAACTTGAACAAAAACCATTAAAACCTAAAAAAATGGTGATATTAGAATTGTAATAACTCCTCACACCATGATATGGGTGATTTTGATGAATAAACTCTTGCCACTCAGTCAATAGGGTTGACTAGGTCTATTTTGCCCCATTTTCCTATAGAGTGGCTATTTTGGAGGAGCTGGTTGGAGCACTTCTAGGCAGATTTTTGACCATATTAACATTTGAGGATGAAGAAAAAGTCTCAATATTCAATATCCATGCATTGGTTTCATTTAAACTACATTTTACCTCATTTTACATGCTTTTTTCCCCCAAAAGCTCTATTTATGCAAAATATATGAGAAGATATCATGTGGAAGAAATTTATCTGTGGGGTTTTGCCTGCATTCTAGACTACCTACGCTCTTAGTGATTGTTCATAAAGCACATACCCTTAACCAACCTTAATTTTTCATGATTTATAATTACATAGGGGTAATCAAATCATTCTAAGAGCATTGGTCCAAACTCCTCATGTGGTGAAAGATATGAGCATCTAAATAGGTGGCTTGGAAGGGTTTAGAACTATAGAATTTGAATTTTATCATTGGATTGAAAATGAATTATTTATTGATTATCCCTATATAAAAACATCATCATGAGACTTTTAACATGACATCAAATCAATCTCAAGGTATCTTTTTTCTTGATAAGTCAAAAAATGCTCTTTTAAGCCAAAATACACCTATTTGACCAGTTTGGCAAGGATACTAACATAACACTAGAAAGTTTATATTGTAGTGTTTGTAATTTGGACTTAAAATGAAATTACCAATAATTAGTTATCAATAAAAAAAATTAGTCACTTTGGTTTTTGTTCTTAGTTTATTTTTTCTTTTCTTTGAGTTAATTTATTTTTCCCTACCATGTCACTTATCATTGGGAAAATGACAATGCTATATAATCCTAATCAAGGGTTGTGCCATTTGGTAATGACCATTTTCAATTAAAAATCCAAGATCATCATGTATAAATACATTAAATTTCTGAACAAGAGGAATAATAAGGAGGGGCTTACCAAGATAAGGGTAGCCCTAAATCTATCTTACCTCCTCCCTCCTTTGATCAATACATCATGTCTAATAAAAATTAAGTATTGATTCAAGATTTGGGCTTAGGAGTAAAATTCCCACCTAATTTTGATGTACAAAACTTAAAATATTTAATATTAAATAAAGATCCTTCACCCTCCATTCATGATCAATCTACAACACAAGGCTCTTTAGAGGGTAGTAATTCCTACATAGGGTCCTCAAATTCCAATCCCCACATCTCTCAAGGCAAAGGTAAATCTATGCTCCATGAGGAATCATCCCAAAAAAGTCATGGATTTTTTATGGAAACCCATGCACACCATGCGAACCAATAGATTATGCATCTCCAATCCTATCAAACAACTAATCCTTTTGGTAATCCAAATCCTAATCATCCTAATGTGAGTTTATATACTAATTTGTATTGACATATCACTCTAACCAATCCAAATTTGAACATGCATTAAAAATCAACAATAACAAATACAACTAACCAAAGGTTAAATCTTCATTCAAGTTTGCCAATCACACATCAAAACAATCCAAACTTGAATATACATTCAAGTTTAACAATCCAAAATATAATCACCCTGAACTTGAATTTACATTCAAGTTCACAAATCCATGATCAAACCAATCTAAGTTTGAATTTTCATTTGAACTCAAAAATCAACTAAAATTCAAGTCTCCAAGGCTCACTAATCATTACCAATCCAAATCAAAATCAAATCTTAAATCACCATTTTATCTCACTAATCTAACCATCCAATCCAATTTTGAACATCAATTCATGTATGCTCAATAATCCTTATCCAAATAGTAGTTTACAAAACCAATTTTCTCATCATTCCTATTCTATTGGATCAGTTCCATCTAGTCCAAATCTAACCCCACCTAATATTGATTCACTTAAATCCAATCCAAACCCTTATTTTATTCCTAATACCCATGTTTACCATATGACTAGCTCACATCCAAACCAAAATTTAAACCAAACTAATTAAAACAACCCCAACCTTAACACAAACCTTAACCCACACAATTTAATCTTAGACACAAATATTAACTTTAACCCAAACCAAAATAAATTTAATCCAAACCAAAACTAACTTGACCCAAGTCAAACCAACTCCAACTTAAACATGAGTTCTAACCCATCCAACTTAAACTATAACATGAATCCACAATAGATTAACCCCAACTTGTTCAACCAATCCAAATTTGGTTACAATACTAACCCAATCCCCATGAATTCAACACCAATCTAACACCAATAAACTTTAACTTTAACACACCCAAATCAACAAAACCCAAACGTTCACTTTACAAGCAACCCTAATTCAACAAAATCAACCTCCAACATTAATCCTAATCTAACAAACCTTGGTTTTAACACTAATCCTAATCCAAAAAACCTTGGTTTCAACACTAATCCTAATCCAACAAAATTTTATTTTAACACTAATCCCAACCCCTTTGAAAATCCACAAAACATTAACTTTTCCAACCAACCTCCTAATAACTTCAACCCACCACTTAACCAATTTACACAAAATAAAACCAATACAAATCAATTCATAGGTCAACCATCCAAATTTTATAATTCCACAAGTTAAATTAACCAACTATCTTTATATTTAAAATACAAGAATTCCAAAACATTAAGGATAGGGTTCAAGGCTTGCAAGACGGTTCTTATTCAAGACAAATATAATTCAATTTAAAAAAAAAATGTTTATACCCTTATGACTTAAGTAACATGAAAACACCTTTTCCTAATTAATTTTAACTTCAAAAATTTGATAAATACAAAGGTAAAGGAGATCCTAAAGAACACCTTACATGATTCTATCATGCATGTGCAGATGTTGCTTATAATAATGAGTACATGCTATGATTATTTCCATGAAGTCTCATATCTCAAGCCCTTAAATGGGTTTCACACCTTTATAAAGGATCGATATACAATTTTGAGGACCTTTTTGAGAAGTTTGTTTTTTAGTTTTCCTATAATATTAAAAAATATTTGACCACACTAGACTTACAAAACACCAAACAGTGCTGTGGAAAAACCTTTGCTTCCCACTGTGGTTGTTAGGATAAAATAAAACACATATTTATCTCCAAATCACATACAAGAGAAACTATGAAATGAATCAATCAAACATATAGAAAATAATCATAAACATGCACAAACTAGGAGACACCAGATTTAACGTGGTTCACCTAAGATGGGCTACATACATCAAACTTGTCTAATATATTATTTTCAGCAATACAAGGGAGAAATAAATCCTACAACAAACCCTATTACACTTCTCTACCTCTTTCTACCTCCTCTCTATGTGCAATATGTTTCATCTTTCATCTCAACCATGTAATAATACATTTTAGGGTGAAAAAAACCTAAACATAACCTCTACCGTCAGATCTATAAACCTTTAATCAATGGCCTAGATTGACTACAAAATTAGAATTTTACAAGGCAATTTAGAAAAAAATTCACTTCAGGGGCACTGTCCTCGAATGCCCACTAGGGAGGATGCCCCTAGACCCCCCAGACCCCACAAGGGGTGTTGTCCCACTTGAAACCCCACATTCCATCATGGATACAAATAATGGGATCCAAAACCCTATTGAAATAACATTAAAATTTTAACCTCTGATCTTGGAAGACAATCAGGCTCCACACCTAACAGTGGTCACCGACTGTAAGATGAAGATTTTGAGCATTAAGATCTAAATCATGTAATTAGAAAGAATATAATCAAAACATCAATCCACTATTAAAATTTAGACCCAAAAATATCATAGTTCACAATAAAATGAAGTATTCATACTTCCATCATGATCCTTTATCCAAATTCTCCAAATCAAGATCCAACAGAAGAAGGATTCAATGCTTAATTGATTGCTTGATTGTAGACACAATTTTTCTTAGACAACATGATATTGGCTTAATTCAAGACATAGATTAGTTTATAATTTGATAAGGATGATTAATGGATTTTATCATAATATTATCATGGAATGTCATGAATTTCATAGTTGGTTAAATGGAGGGTGAACTTAGTTTAAATTAGGTAAGGGAGGAGGATTTTCCAATGAATTAAAAATTAATTTTAAGCCTATAGAGAAGAAGACTCTAGAGAGCAAAGAGGGAATTATAAATAATTTAAAAATCCTTAGAATTATCTACAGAGAGAACTCTTTAGAAAAGGAGAAAGCTTGTGGAGACTAGGCACTAGGCATGTAGGAGAGCCTAGGAGATAGGTAGATAGGTTTTTAGGAATTTAAAATTCACAAGTGGGCATGGGAAGATTTATTAAGAAAATGGGATATTAATGAGAGAAGAAATGAGGGGATTAATAATAGGTGGGATATGAAATATGGAGAGGGGACTTAGATGATTGAATAGGAGGGGGTTAAATGGGCAATGTTAGGCAAAATACTAACAAGAGTAATTAATTAGTGGATTATTAGATGGAATTATATGGGAATAGATATAGATAATTAATAGATGAAATTAATGTTGAATAATATTAATATTAGCGATGAGAAATGAGGCCAGTAAATTTTGGTACATACATTTTTCCCTCTTTGAAAGGGCATTACAACTGAATGAAGTAGGAGTAATGGCATTTCAAATAAGGAAGACACTCATGGTGTTAGGTTGTGGAGCTAAAAGCTTCACTGATGCAAATAGGAGAGGAGGTTGCTGAGTGTCACAGTCACCGGTGTTAGTCAAGCCAATTGACGTCGGTCAGGGGTAGACAGGAAGGCAACCAACATCGGTAGTATTCGGCCGATGTCAGTCATCTCTAAGTAGACAGGGACCGATGTTGGTCGCTTGTGCGGTTCCATAACTATTGGTTGCATGAACAGTTTGTTAACAAACTGGTTGTTTGCATGTTAAAGGCTAATTTTAGCCTTGGAGTTGTGGATCTAATTATTGTAATTGGATGTCTAATTATTGTTTGCATGAGATCTATATAATAGACTCATGGGCTGTATTGTAATTTGTTCTAGTTTGAGTTGAGCTTGGTTAGCTCCTTCTAAGAGTGAAGAGAGCAAGGGTAGCTCCTCCTAGTTCCACAGGGGTGCCGAGTGTGTATGATCAAGTTGGTCTGCAGGTGTGCTAGATCACGGAGAAGATCCACTGGGGTGATGGTTTAGAGAATCATAAGGACTTGGTGAGGCAAGGACAAGGGTTCTTCAGGGTGTAGAGAGATCTACATGGTAAGTAAGATCAGTTGATTTGCAGGTGTTTGTGTGTTCAAGGTCTAAGGTGGATCTACAGGATAGCAAGGTCAAAGGTGACGGGCAACACAACAGGTAGCAAGATCAGGGGAGATCTACTTGGAGTATGTTGAGTACTTGGAGTGCGTGGAGCACTTGTGGAGTGTGTAGAGCACTTGTGTACTGGTAGTAGCGATACTGACTGGTGGTACTGGTAGTAGTGATACTGACTGGTTGGAGGTGAACACTAACTCTATGTTTGAGTTGTGTTGGGACCGTAAGAGAGAGAGTGAGCTCTTGAAGAGATTTACTGTTTATGCCCTAGAGGTGTGGGAGCCCTAGAGGTGTGTAAGGAAGAAGACTGTGGCATCTTCTTTGTTGTATTTCCTTCTGGAAGAGTATTAGTACAATTGGGTATTGTCTCTCATATTCTGTGTTGTTTTTGAATTCTAGTTACTTGTTACTTCTGGTTTAATTTCGCATATTTAGTTGCTTGGTAATCAATGGTGCTTTTGGGTCCTAACACATGGATGAATGCTAATAAATGATGTTAGTGGAGAAGAATGAGATAGATTTCCACTAAAAAGAGGGGTGGGATGTGAGAAGAGATAAGGGGTTGGGATGATATATATGGGACAGATGATGAAGAAAATGAAATTGACATGAGTAGTGAGCTACAAATTGATGATTCCCTTGGTAAATATCTATGCCTAGGGATAAAAAAAACTATGACATGGTTGTTGACACATCCAAATGGGGAATCAACCATATCATGATGATTATAAGACAAAAAGTTATAAACTTTAGACATATCCCAGGCAAAGACACATGCCAGGGAGAGATACAAACCAAGATGATTGATAGAGAAAGCCATGAGATGTTAACATATCCCAAGTAAGGACACATGATAGGATAGCATCAGGCCAAAATAAGATAATGAATTTATAATATGAATGATGAGTGTAACTCAAATCTAAATTCAAATGATATGATGAAGGAGATGATAGAGAAGAAATGACATAATCAAGTGACCAAAATATGAAGGGGAAGAATTGGATTGCAATGCATCAAATCAATGATCCATAATGTGATTGATAGAGATGATGCTCCTAGTAAGGATGTATACACATAATATTTTTAAACTTTTATTGATTATTGATACTTTATATCTTGCATGAGCCTATCAAGTCTCATTCTCTTTGAGTGCATGCCTTAAAGGGTGCACTAGGAAAGGGGTGGGTAGACCATCGATGCTTTGTAATATTTTTATCCCTTTTATACTTTCCATATACACACTTGTCTCCTAAAACCATTAACCCTAAGCTTATTATTATTAGTCCTACCTATTCCAATATTTTCCTCTTTCCATTCCTCCTTTTTTTACCTTAACACCCTTTTAGATAATCAATTGTATTGGGTCAATTGGGTCAACCTAGTAGAGTTTAGGGGTATTTTTCACTTTCTTGGCTTGTTAGCCTTTCAACTGACCTAGCTCAAACCTATTGATTTGTCCCTGAAAATACACTAGGTTGACCCTATACAACCGACATTCTTAGGAGGATTTACGACAAGATCCATATATATATACAAGTTCATTTCCCACCATTTTAAAAGGAAATAATTAATTGTGAAGAAGTGCAAGTGAATATCTATTTATTAAACATTCTACTTGAGGAGTAAAACTTAGGGTCCCATTCTTTATTTGGAGATACATATCTTGTCTTGTGGAGAAATATTTTAGATGCTTAGATAGGTTGTGTAGCCTAGAGCTGATTTATCTTGGTTATCCTTACATACCACAACAATATTTTGTGAAGCACCTTGGCCAAGGAAGAGATTGAGGATCGATGAGTCCATCTTCAAAGGTAAGTATTCCTATTTTTTTTTTTGTAAGATTAGATAGATAATACATTTGTATTCTTCTTCCATGTATTAGGATTATGTAGACATTGACGTGAGTATATGTCTTCTAATACATGTTTAGTTTAGTTTCTTTTATTGTTTCTAACCCCCACTTTGTGACACAAGCTTTGGTGTACACTAGAATAGATTTATTTTCTTGTTATTAGAATAGAGTAAATGTTTTAAAACTTAGGCCTCCATTAGGGTTGTTGTGTGATTATGTTAGATTATAAGATTTGGAACCCTTCCTATCATGATGTGTTGTGACAAGTGATCCCATAATCGGGTCTAGTGGATCCCCATATTAGTCATGCTCTTACTTAACAAGTGTATACCTAATCAAAAGTGTAGGTATGTTCTATCTTCTCTGAGCTAGGATTGATTTATAGACATGATGCATTTATAATTGCATATATTCTGGTGAACCTAATGTGAAACTAACCCTTGCAAGATTTCTTTCACTTTTTTTCATTCTTTTGAAGATAATTTTTATCATATATTTTGACATACTGGATCAATTTTATCGACCCAACTATTTTTCTCTATGCATAGGTTTTTAGGAATAGGCAACTAGATCGACCTAGTCAACCTAGTATAGGTTTCTAACCTTTCAAACACCTAGTTTAGCCTACTAGGTCAACCTAGTTGACCCCTTATAGTTTCAAAACTCCAGTAGGTTCTTGTATAACTTGATCAATCCTATCAACCTAGTTTGTAGGTTTCTTAAGCATACTTCAAGGTTATTCATCAATAATCTTCCTACATTGCATGTCTAATCCAATAAGGGTAGAGACGGCACTGACACCTCTAGGTTTTGAGGATCCACATAGGATTATGATCATGGATCATGCTATGATTGGGCCTTACTATTTTTCTAGGTACCTTGACCCTCGTAGCTAGTTTACCCCTAAGGTTAGTGCAACTCTTCTTAAACCTTATATAGTTCCCACTCCTCCCTTAGTAGAGCCAACTATAATTGAGCCTCTTCCCACTTCTATTATAGTTAATTGTATTTCTACTCCTACTATTTTTGAGCCTACCCCTATTTTTGATGCTATCACTCCTTCCATTGAGCCTAGTTATATTCCTCCCTCATCATCAGCCTCTCTTAGTGATGGTTTGCTTCTTTTGCCTTGGCTAGCTCCTCTACCCACCAAATGGGTTGATGAGTGTTCTCTATCTTCTTCTACTCCTATTTTACCACCTTTTATGAGTGCTTATACTAAAACCACTCACAAGCATATTTGTTACTTCTATGGGATAGATAATCATTCTTCTACCCATTGTCACAATTTATTAAAATATCTTGATACCTTACGTCCTTCTTCCCCATCATCAGTCAAAGCCATACCACCCTCAAAGGTACTTCTTGAGTATATGCCTAAGTATGATGAGGTATATTGTCTATGGCATCTATATGGTACCCATCACACTAATTATTGTTGCATCCTATAATAACATCTCAAAGATCACCTTATAGCCATTCCTGGACCTTCTTCTACTACTCCCATAGGTCATTCCCACAAGAAGGCTCCTCTTTCTTCTCCCATGGCTCCACCTCTAGTGGTTCCATCCCCTTTTATGGTCACTTCAACACCTTCTATGCCTCCACCTATGATTCCTTCACCTATGGACCTTCCCTCACCTTTGGATCTTTCTTCACCCATGAGTCCTTCACCTATGGATCCTTCTCCACTGGTGATTCTTTCTCCTACCATAGATATTATTTCCATGCATTCTCCTAACTAGCCTTTGCCTAATTTTCCTTAGAATGATCCTTTGAGTATTCCTACTTTTTCAATTGAGGAGATTATAAAATAAGTATTTTCCCAATATTCATTGAAGATTGATGAAACTTTAGAAACAATGCGTATCCAGCTTCATAGAGACTTATCTGATGTATTAGATAATATGTGTGGACAAATTTAACAATATTTATGAGCACATGCATGGTTCTTTCACATTTATATTTAATTGGACATGTTTTCCAATATTATTTATATCTATTACATCATTTGACAATGTGTCAATTTTTTGCTTATCTTATATCATGATTTATTACTTGTACTATATATTGCTTATCTTTTATATTTTTCATATGATTGTCTTTTCTTTTTCATTTCTTTCCCGTCCCTTTTCCCTAGAGTTTTCCTCAAAACTCTCTTTCTTGTATCTTTATGATTTTTTAACTTTATTATCCTTATTTTTCATAGATAATTTGTCATGGTGATTTGGTTATACATATCTTGTTCCCCTTGGTTATTATCTCCCTTTACCATGTGATCAATTAGCAAAAAATATATCTCATTACTATCTCCTTTTACCTATCCATTTTGAACCTGATTTTTCACTTATTCATTTTTTCCACAAAGTAATCATATACACGGTTGAGATTTGAGATCACATGTTATTTCATTGTTAAGCCTAAGTGTCCTAGTTAGTCTTTGTCTTTGGTTACTTAGCTTCCTTTAGCCTTAGACTACAACTCATTCATGTGTATCACTATCTCTCTCATGATTGGTAATTCCAAAGCATATGGAAGAATATATGAAATTCATAAAAAGAACATTAAAATACCAAATCATTTAAACAAAAAACAATGATATCAAAAGGCAATATTATTCTTAAAAGTTAAATCACACTAAAAGACATGATTCAAAGCACATCTCCTTTCAGTCAAAGCTCAAACTTCACAATTGGCCTCACAGTAGATTCGAGGTCTTTTAGGGTGTGGTAGGCCAATAGATTAGAAGAGGAGAATAAAAAAATCTTTTAGTGCTACCTAATTTCTTATGCAAGTACCCTATCTTTGTAGTAGACTGATGGCTTTGTAAGGGGTCCTGAGGAATGGGGAACATGTCATGGGAAGGTAGGTCCATTTTAATTTTATTTTACCATTATACCTTCATGAGTTGATCTTAGTATCATACCTATTTGCCTAAAAAGTTTTACGTCTATAGAAAACATGTTTCCTTTATACATAGACGACCACTGGTCACTTAGTGTCTTCTCATGTCCTTAGTATGCCTCTTTCCTCTTAAGGTCTTTTCATAAGATGCCTAAGTCTTGATTTTTACATTCCCTTTTTCACTCCTTATATACCTTATATTTCCTCTTGAGAAATATGATTTTTTCTACTGATCACTTCCCTTTGGATTTCATTTGTGAGTTGCATTATAAGACCATGGATATGACCCAACCATCCTCACAAATTACCATCTTTTCCTTCTTATTACCCACACCCTTGATTACCTGATTTTACTATTTATTAGACCCTCATGGTGTTCTCTTTTTTGAGTTATAGTGTAAGACCGAGACCTGACCCTCCTCACAAAATTTTCCAATACCCAAGTCACCATCCAAATTACATGTGTCAAATTTTAGATAAGATCCAATCTATTATGAAGTTACACATCATTTTACATACATACCAACTTGATTTAGTATGTTTTATGCTTAATTTATTTTTTTCCTTCACCCTCTTATTTTCTTATTTTTTGAGTGCATGTAAGATTTCAACCATTTCTTGAATTTTTCATACTTCTTAGCTTTAATTAGTATAACCAATTTAAGACCAATCTTTTGCAATTTTGTTTTTCTTTCATACTTCCCAACATGATTTAGTATGATTGATTGACTTAATTAATTTATTTTTATTACCATTCATGCCATTTTACATACCTTCTATTTTATTACATTGATTTCATACTTCCCAACATGATATTAGTATGATTTTACTTATTTTAATTTGGTGCAAAAATCTTTCATATTGGTTTAAAAATAAATTCCTTTTTTACCATCTTGTTTTGCCATTTCTTGGTTCTTTATACTTAGTCATTTATTGTTATTAAAAATTTCCCAAATTTAAATAATGTGTAGTAAATTTTATTTATTGATTATATGTTTCAAATTTCATTTGCCTATTTCTTTTTAACCATGCATGTGTGTTTTAGAATGCTAGAAAAGAAACTGTTGACCAAATTTGATTTTTAGGTCAAAGTGGGACCCTTATAGGTAAAAACATGAGTTTTAGATGTTTTATAATGTCTAATATATTGTCATGGGGTGTATTTTATGTTATTTTATGCCATTTAATGTCATCTTAGCCTTGGTCTTATTCATATTAGTCACTTTATCATTTTGGGTCATTTAGTGGGCTTTTAGGGGTCATAAATGCAAATGGCATGGTTTCAAAGGTGATCAGATGCCATTTTTCCCTTTAAATCATCCAAAAATTTATTTTACCTATCAAATATGTTAGTTACATCAGAATCTTTTAGGTTATTTAACTAAAATTCAAGAAACCAATTGAAAAAGGGAGCATTTGAAACTTGTAAGGCTCATGGGGAAGTGTGCCACATCAGATAAGATAATTTAAGGACTTTTAATCTTCTTAAAACTCATATCAATTATTGATATGATCTAGAAGTTCCATTTTAAATTCAAAACCATTCTACTCCTTCTTTACTTTCCTAGACATATAGAAGTGACTTTTAGGTTTGTGCTTAGTACAAACAACTCATGAGGTTTCAAGGAAAATAATTTTTAGAGGTTGTAGTAAACTCATATACCTTCATTAACATGAAAATATTTTTAATAATAGTATCTTGTGATTTATGAACCATCCTAATGAAGTTGATTATACTTTTTTACTAGCTATTTCATGTACCTTATAGGTTTTGCTCCATTTTAGTTAAATCCATGTGAACCAGTTAATGATGTTGAATAAAAATGATTTTGGATACCTCCTCATATTATTTAATTTCTTAGTTTCATGTTTCATGGTGTTTTGATGGGCAAGTTGTCTCATGTTGTAGGAAGGTGTCACCATTATAAAGTTACAGTCAATTCTGCCTTATTCCAAAATGTTGGTATTATATATAGGTTTTATGTGAATTTAAAATGATGTTACACATGCATAAAATCAATATTATCACCCCTCCTGATGTTTGATTTCATCACATCATACTTTGGAGCAACTTCCCATCTTGTCATTCTCTATTGTCAACTCCTCACTTCTTCTCACTTGTAGTCATGATGATCACATGTGTATAACATGTTTAGTGTGTTAATGGAAATATATTAGAGATATCAAGAAGTTATGATGTGTTTGTAAATAGGAAAAAATAGGATATATCCTCTAAAGAGTGAAAAAAGGAATTGTAATAGTCAAATATAATATACACACAGTCTGCCATTAGAGTGTGCACCTACAAGTGCCCTCACAGGACCAAGCATGTTGAAAAAAAGTTTGGATATTATAAAGGTATTTTTTAATTTAAAGAAGCTATTTTTTACCCTTGATATAGGACTAAAACTTAGAAAATGGCCAAGTAATGTAAATATCCATACTTGTACTCAGTCTGCCATGAAAAAACACACCTATAGGTGCCTTCTTGGAAATCAATTGGTTAAAAAGGAGTTTTTTGAGATGAGAAAGGTTTTGATAATGGAAAATGTCTATTTGAAACTTTGGAAAAGTTCCAAGCACTATTGAAACTCATAAAATCATGATACTACTTAAAGGTACCTTACTACGTATATACTAGAATGCTCACCTACAAATGTTCCTAGCAGAGGATGATAAACTCTCAATGGAGGAATTTGGAACATGATCAAGACTTATTTGAAGTTATATGGTATGGTTTTATCATATCAGATCTCCTTGAGGTGTTAAATGAGCAAGTGATAATGGAGGAATCTTACAAATGCAATGACTGTGAACTCAGGGACATTTTCCCCAAAAATGCAAAATAAAGGACCTTGGCCTTTTGAAAAGATCATACAACAGGGATATGAAGACCTTTGATGCATCCAAATGGTTTTGTCTTAAATAATTTGGTAGGGACAAGACTTATATAAAGTTTTAAGGGCAGAAAGTAAGTGGAGTATGATGATTGAAAGGTCTAAAGTTGCTCATAAAAATACTGAATTCAAGCATAGGTGTCTATAGGATTTTGATCAAAAGTGACCTTGCACTCCATGTTGAGAGTTTTAGACCATGAAATCAAGGTCAAGTAGTTAAAAATGGTAAAGTTGACACTCATGATCTAAAATATTGTCAAGAAAGGATGATAGGTGGTGTCATGCTCCTCATATACACGTATAGTCCGTACAAGTAGCCTCAACATCCACCTACATCAAAATAGGTAGACAATGAGCTAGATTTGGTGCTTTGGTGATGTTTTAAGGGTGTAAAAGGTGAATGAGGTATAAAAATTCACTTTATGACCTTAATTGATTAAAATAAATCCTTAAACACCATGATCAATCTTAGTTAAGGCTAATACACCTACAAGAATCTTAAGGGTAAAGTTTCTCAGTCAAGAGGGAAGAACTTAGTCTTATGAGTTCAAGGTGATTGTAAAGCCATTATGTGGGGTTGAAATGATTAATAAATCAAGTTAAAACTTACATAAATATACTTACCACCTCCATAAACCATTGGCAATGTGAAATAAGCCTATATAAGACCCTATGAACACCTACAACCATTAGAGATGACTGTGTAGCTGATAGTGAGTAATTTGAGAATTATGAGGTGATGGTAGTGCTTAAGAATAAAATTAATGAGAAAAAATGTGTGGGATGATTAAAATAGACTCTATTGAGGTTTGAAACATCCTTCTCAAGCTAAATGGTGACAAATAACCTACAAGTTTCACTGTTGAGGAAGACAGGTAAGGTAACTAGTTTTGACTAGGCAAAGAATTGAAGAACATGTAAAGTTTGGAGGGATGGTTGAAGGGTAGAACATATTAATAGATTTTAAAATATACTAATTAATATATAATTATGTATTTTTATAAGATAAAGTATTTTTCAAAATAAATATATAGCCCATAACATGAAAACCCTGCACATAGTACCTTTTGCAGCTAGTTGTGGGTTTTTAAGGATTTAAAAGGTAAAATGAAGTCATAAAGGGATAATTTTTTTTAGGTAAGTTAATTAAAACCTATATAATATCCTAAAATATTCAAATTTTTCTAAGGAAATAGGGGAGTGACCTTTGTTTTGTCTCTGACAGAGGGCACTCCCTTTAAGTGAAATTGGTAGGTTTTGGGGAGAAGTTGACAAAAGGGTAGACTAGAATATGTTAAGATATTTATAGGAGGTATGCAAAATTGTAAAAAAATTAGGAAAACTTGGTATAATATTTAAGAAGGTATGGAATTCAATAGGGTACCCTACACTCTTAAACTAGCAAATAGGCTCATGAGGCATGGTTATGCCTAAAGGCCAAACAAGGGGTTAGTTTAAATTATAGATCTAAGTGAAATTTATAATAGATTGGAACATGTAAATTAGGGAATTATAGATGTGTAAGAGCTATTGGAATTTAGGGAAGACATCAAAAAGGTCATTTTGGGCTTAAACTTGCAGACATGCATGTTAGGAATGGGTAAGCCTAGGGTCCAAATGAAGAGTCAGTCACATTTATAGCATTAGATATAAGTTATAACATATTGGAGAATGTTAATAATTTCAATAAAAGTGTGTTTAATCTTATAAATTTCACATAAATCATCAAGAAGGTCACTTTTGGCTCGAAAACCAACTCAGACCTATAAGGAAAAGGAAGATTGGGCTCGATAGGACAAGTTTGAATACCCATAAATCTCTTGATGATTTGAATGGGGTAAAAATAGGTTTATAGGAGTTATAATAGGTGTTTAAAAAATAAATTTCTGGAATTATTTTGAGATTACAATGTGAAACCTACATGAACAAACATTAAGAGGTCAAACAGGCTTAAAACCCTTGTTAAACCCTTACAAAGACTAGTATGAGGAAACAAGAGAGACAATGCACCAAAATGGAAAATAATGACATGAAATATGATTGTATGTTAAATAGGACTTAGTTAATCTCCATACCATCAAAATTAGTTGTACGAACTTGTATGGATAGGGTACAAAACATAGTACTTTTAACTTTTTATGTGTTTTTAAGGCTACAAGAGGTTTCAAGAGATGAAATAAAATTTGGGGGAAATATTAGGAATTTTAATAACTCCATATGGTAATTTAACTCTAATAATAATATCTTAAGTGTCCAAACTATAGCTCTCATCTCAACCAATCAAAACTAACATAGTGGACAAGTTAGTGAGAAGGGTGAAGATCTTCAAGTGAGGAGATTTTAAGGTGTCCCTGATAATTATATGGCCATGGAGGGTATTTAAAGGTGTCATAAACTCATTTACATATATTTAAATGGTAAAATATAGCCAAATTTGAGGCCAAGTGTGTAGGGTGCATGAAAGAAGATTTTTTTAGATTACAAATGATGATAGCTCATTTCTAGATGATTCTAGATGACTAGGCCTACAACCAATGCATGGAGAGGTATGTATAAAATCATTTAAATTAATTACAATCATCATACCTATCCATAATAAATTTTGGGATGTTTAAATAGTGATAATCATGAAGGCAATTTTATTGAGCTAGTTAAAAGAATTTCATGCCACTTTCGAAGAGTTTGATGACTTGGATGGACACTTGTGCTTCCTAATATTGCATGGTTCATACACATCCTCTTCTCATGCACAAGTAACTAATTATCTTAGATTTAAAAATGTCCTTGTGACCCTTGGACTTCTCTCTTCTCCTCTCTCTCTCAAGTTCTATAAGAACTAGCCATTTTGGCCATTGTAACTTATGCTCCACTTGAGTATGGCAAAGCCCTGCTCATTTTCATATAATTTGATAAATAAGACTACTATTTTTTACCTCTTCTTTATTTTTCTTAGTTTTTTTACTTGAATGTTGGATATTTCTTAGTGAAGACTATGGATTCTTTAGCATGTTATCTCATTATTTCATCTTATTTGCAGTTAAAAAGCTTCTTCTTACAGGGCATGTGAAGTGTTATAGGAAATGTCAAGGATTAAGTGAGTTAGTATATTAATTAGTGTCATTCAAGGCTTTTTTTCTAGTCCTCCTAGCTTTACACATTCATTTGTAACCTCATAATGTAACATTAATGTGAGAAGATGTAGATTGAAGGAGTGCATGTTTGGTTAGTCCTTTATTCTCATGTATAACATGCTACTGGTTGGAAGTCATGATATTATTTGGTGTATTTCCTCCCTTAAAATAGTTTGATTTTAGTTATCTCTCCCCCTTTCACCCTAAAAGTTTAGGTGTAGTTAAAATCCAAAGTGGTACATCAAGGGAGCTATCCCTATCTATAGATTCACCTCATCCTTCATCTACCCAAAAACCTAGAGGTATTTCTATTGTGCCAATTGGATGAGGAGAGCTTAAGAATCTCATCAAAGGGTCCAAATCCAAGTGACAATAATTTTTGGCATGCTTGGTGGGACTCTTGGTCTAAGAGGTTGAAAGATTTTTGGTGTTGTCTTTCAACAATTAGTGTTTAGAGGCATCTATCCAAGCATCAATGGTGACTTCAAAGCTATATCAGATGGTCAAGAAATCAAGGTTATCATTTTAATATTACTGGTAACATTTTATTTTGTGTTTTTTATTTTAATGAGGTTTTATGGCTAATTTTAGTGTTGAATACTATTTTACACAAGTTGGTGAGACATACCCATTTTATGACACTCCTTATCAGCCTTGGTGTGATCCTTACCAGTCTTTTTATGATCCCTATTATTGTCCCCCAAAAAATATCACTCATTTTTGGGACAACATTTGAACTATTTTGGTCCTACAGGCCAAAATTGTCTCTTCCCTTTCTGAAATTTATCCTGGGCATTCAAATTCCTCATTTTTAAAGCTTCTCAGAAATCTACAAACTCTACAGGCTTAAATCTACAGACTCTATAGGCTTGAATCTATGGACTCAGTAGGAAGAAAAAATCTACGAACTCTATAGGCAAGTTCATTTCTATAGGTTCAAAGGCTTTTGTAGGTGGGTTCAACCAAAAGAATTAGTTTCTAACACTTGGTCATTTTCAGGATTGGTTTAGTGCCTTGGTTCAATCAAAAATCTCCATCAGCAAGCATCTAAGCAAAGAAGGCTTGAATCGTTGAACCATTGAACCAATTTGGTTCAATAGGTTCAACAAGTTCAAAGTTCAATAGGTTCAACACTTTAGGTTCAACAGTGGGTTCAAACAACAAAGAGGTTCATTGACTTGGTTCAATCAAACAGTTCAATGGCTTGGTTCAACCAAACGGTTCACTCAGATGGTTCAAAGGAGCGATTCAATGTAAAAGCTCAAAGAGACTCCTGAAGGACAAGTGCCCTTATAGAGGGCACTTGGATGACAAAAGTAACCTTTAGAAGGGTCATTTTCAAAGAAGCCTCAAAAGGTAAATTCTCTCGGATTTTTGTTTAAGTCAGTCGAAAAAGTCTAAGGCATAATTCCTTCAGACTTTTGTCTAAAGGAATTCCTTCAGATAAAAAGTATGAAAGAATTCAGAGAAGCTGTGGGTAGAAAGCCTAAAGAAATAACCAAGGCAAATAGATGGAACAATTCCGCAGACTTTTTGTCCACGAGAAATTTCTATGGACTTTTTATCTACGAGAAATGTCTGCGGAGAAAGCCTGAGGAAAAGTCATGAAAGACTTCTAAGGAAAAGGCCGCTGAAGGACCCTAAAGGGCAGGTGCCCTTGTGGGGGACTCTCGACCACCAAATTGAAGGACATTTCCCCAAAGCTGATGGGTCACCTTCCCTTTGGGTAGATATAAATTGAGAAATCTGAAGGAAGAATCTAGCGACCCGCCAGAATAAAGAAGCCTAAAGGCCATTTAAAGACCACCCAAAAGGCAGATACCCTTGCGGGGGGTTATTCTTGACCCAAAGCAGATCATTTCTAAAAGTCAAAAAGGGAAGGTTCTTTCTAGGAAAGTGTAGAACAAGAAAGCTGAAGAAGGACCAAGGGGTGATGCGCCCGAAGATGTCACATTCAATACAACGAACTAGCCGTTGAAAACGTGGTGACATGTGTGCGAACGTCAATTTTAAAGCTCATAAAATAGCTATTGATCCTTGTAATCTACAAACCTGAATGCATTCACAAGCTTTAAAGCCAAGACCAGTAGAAAGCGAGGAAGGAACAGAACATCAAATTGAATCTAGGACCTAATTCAATTAACCAAAAAAGGAGGAATGATGAAGGTAGGATCAGATCGCCAGGTGGACATTGAAAGTTGCAAACTTTGAATAGCGTGACTTGTTCTCTACATTGATAAAATCAAATGGGTAAATGCCCTTAAGTTCTAGCCTACCTTCTCAATAGATTTCAATGCAACATGATGTGTTATCGTTCCTGAGTCCTTCTTGAAGAGGCTATATAAGGGACTCTCTTCTATTATAAATGCATCTCTTTTTGACAATCAGAACGAAACTCTACCCAAATTGAAAGGCATTTTTGAGACTTTGAGCTCAGTTTGTTGATCATATTTTGTTATTGGAATAAGAAAGCAAGTGATTTTTCAGACTTTGTGTTGTGATATCTTTGTTGTTGAGGAAACTATTCTTATGTCTTTTTCCTTAATATATCTTCTGTTCCTTTAATTCAACAAGCAGAATTAGTGATAGCAGTTAGGGAGGTGTCCTGAAGAGTTAATTGTGGAGAGACTTTGTGCCCCCATAATTGCCTTTAGTGTGTTTTCTTTTCATTTCTGTGTAAAGGACCTTGGAACGACTTTGTGCCCTCATTGTCCTTCGTATCTTAGTCTTGAGCAATTCAGGTGGAGACTTTGTGCTACATCTTGATTTTTTGGTTACTACATCTTTACTACATTTTACTGTTACAACCTGGAGTATTCTTGTGGCTTGCTGAATAGTACTTCTGAAAGAAGAGGAGTGCTTTCTGTCATTTTCCTTGAGTTTCTCCTTTGATCTACATGCATCATCTATGAAGAAAGAGAGATGGATGGTTTGTCTTACCCTTGAGTATTATTTTTTGTTTATATATATATAGCATATCTATAGGGAACCTCCCCTTGATGAGAGGAGAGATCAGTCCCCTTCTGATATGGTAAACCTACACATTTGGATGACTAATCTTCCTACTTTGGCTAATCAAACCTATTTTTTTTATCAGTACATTGATCGACAAAATATTTAGCCAATAGTTTTTGGTGACTCTGCTGGGGATATACATAATTTTGTGCAATTTAGAACCTCAAGTTTCAGATTGAAACATCACCTATATAACCCATTATCATTATAACCCTTATCCATTACAAACTCTGGCGACTCCGTTACTTGTCTTACCCATTATCCATTTATAGTCTTACCATCTTCTTCCACCTCCATTATTTTATCTGGTCTACAAAACCAGAGCTGCTGGGAAAGAGTGCGTAGTTTGAAGCCTCAAGCTGAAGCTGAGCTAGTCCTTTTCCATTTTTGTTTTTTAATCTAGCTACTCTATCCAGATTTGTTATCTCTACTTTTCTTAATTAAATCATGGTAGTTTGAGGCCCTTGGGGTAACTCTTTTGGCCCACTCAACTTGACTCCACCTCTTCATGAACTCCCATGTAGTTTAAGAAAGAATTTTGCCAAATTTTTTGGTGATGGGATATTTCACCTTGATGAACACATTGCTGCCTTCAGCATAGCCCATGGTGTTATTGGAGTAGAATTTTAAGATGTGGTAGTCAAGCTTTTTGTGGAGACACTACAAGGTGCTGCTGCAGACTGGTTCTACCATCTGCAAGCTGGATCAATGATTGATTGGGATACACTTAAAGCCAAGTTTGAAGCAAGGTTCAAGACTACAGAAGATACACATGCCCTCTTGGCCTAGCTCACTTAGATGAAGAAAGAACCTCATGAGCCTATGAGGGATTTCATAGCCAAATTTGACAAACTGAGGAACAAAATTCTTGTAATTGCTCAACCTACAGTTGAGAATCTCAAATGCTTCTTCATTAATTCTCAATTACCTGAAGTAAGTTTTCTTTTGAGATGTGCTGGTCAAATAGATCTTGCTATAGCTCAACTTTTGGCCACTGAGGTAGAAGATGATCTCATCTTAGCAGGGAAGATATGAAGAGATCCAAATAGAAATAGACCTTCATCATCTTTTGAATATGTATCTACAAGCACCACTGATCTAATGGTATAAAAGTTGGCAAATGAATTGCTAGCCTTGAAAAGGAAAATGGCACAAAGTATGTCTTCTGCTCCTCTATATAAAGATATACCAAGGAGGACATTCCCTAATCAACCATATCAAGGCAACGTTGCCAAAAGTCAAGGGCAATAAAATCATCTTCCTCCCCCACAAAGGAATCCTGCCCTTGAAGCACCTCCAATAAACTCGATAGTTGGATATCTGAAAATAGAGCATGTTTCCTATTTCTAACCTGAGTTAGAGTAAGAAAATGGCATTGATCTCTTGAGGGTGGATCTAGAAGAATCACCTGGAAACTCCCACATTGGTTTCCTGAATTACCAAGATGAACCCAGAAGTGAAGGTGAAGTAGTCAAAGGATCATATGTAGTATTCACCAGGTCCCAGAATCAATCAACCCAACAGGCCGATAAAGAGAAGATAGAGGAGTGACCCCAACCAACAATTTCAATTACTGAGAATAGAACCCCTCTTCCTTTTCAATCAAAGGACCTGGTGATTACCAAAGAATTTAGTACATCGAACATCTCTGCACCTTCTACTTCAACTTTGCGAACCAATCCTCCCCTTCCCAAAAATCAAAAGGATGAACTCCCATCCTCTCTTCCAATTCCATTCCAGTCATTTGACATGATTGATCATGTTAAGAAATCCAAAATTCAAATGACTGAGTTTGAATCCCTACAAGTCAATCTTGAGCAATTGGACATTGATGGAGAACCAGGTGTGGACCTGTATGAGGTAAAAATTATGGTCACCCAAACATCAACCCCTACAACACAAATTCTATTTGAGTCTTCAGGTAGGGGTAATTATTTCTTCACCACAGAGATTGTTCATGTTTCTATAGATGAAAGTCCTGTAGCTAACAATCCAAGAATTGATCCAAACAAGACTTCAGGAGAATTGGTAGGGCATAGTACAAACAAGGAATGATCTTCCATCCCTAATGAAGAGAAATCTTATAGAAGATCAACTTTTGATGTTGCTTGGATCTTAGAATTCGATGGCAGCATTTCTTCCACAGCTGGATATAGATCTCTGTTACTCAGATTGAAGACTGCTCAGGGTGAAGAGGTCAAACTCCTTCACATCAAAGGAGATGCTGAGCTGATGGTTTGTCAGGGGTCTGATGTTGAAATCAAAGCATGTGCTAGACTGGACCAGCAAAACAACAAGTTATGATGGTGGACCATGCTACTACAAATCAAAATCAGACAAAGGAACCCTTCACATGGAGAGTAAGGAGTTATGGTTTTCAGTTTGAAGACCATGCCCTACCACAGAGCAAAAAGAAGAAAAGACTAAGAGAAAGATGTAGAAAATTGGTTTCCTGGTGGAGAGCTCCATTCGCCCATCACTGTTTCTAGGGGCAAAATGTTTTCCTACTAGTTTACCAAGATGTCACACTATTTTCATTGTCTCTCAAGAAGCAACATATGAAACACTTCAAATCTTGAAGTATCAGATCATTACATCTTTATATATGTATATTTGTATAGTTTTTAATTCTATTTTATTTTGTTTGTTTTCTTTTTTGATGCCTTTCATTTCTAGGTAGCATGACTCCATAGCCTAATGGTACACATGAAGAAACTGGATATTCTAGATTTGTCTCCCTTCAATTCTTTTTATAATTGATAGAAGTTCCCCAATTAGAACCAGCTGTTGTCCCCCAAAAAATATCACTCATTTTTGGGACAACATTTGAACTATTTTGGTCCTACAGAAAAAAATTGTCTCTTTCATTTTTGAAATTTGTCCTGGGCATTCAAATTCCTCATTTTTCAAGCTTCTCAGAAATCTACAGACTTTGTAGGCTTAAATATATGGACTTTGTAGGGTTGAATCTATGGACTCAACAGGAAGAGAAAATCTATGAACTTTGCAGGCTAAGTTCAAAGGACTTCACAGGTTGATTTCTACAGACTTGGTTTCTACGAACTCTACAGGTAGGTTCATTTCTACAGGTTTAATGGCTTCTATAGGTGGGTTCAACCAAAAGAATCAGTTTCTAACACTTGGTCATTTTCAGGATTGGTTCAGTGCCTTGGTTCAATCAAAAATCTCCATCAACAAGCATCTTAGCAAAGAAGGCTTGAATCATTGAACCATTTAACCACTTTGGTGCAATAGGTTCAATGAGTTCAAAGTTTAATAGGTTTAATGCTTTAGGTTCAATGGTGGGTTCAATCAATGGGGAGGTTCATCGACTTGGTTTAATGGAATGGTTCAATGTTTGGTTTAATCAAATGGTTCAACAGCTTGGTTCAACCAAACGGTTCACTCAGACGGTTCAAAGGAACGATTCAATGTAAAAGTTCAAAGAGACTCTCGAAGGACAAGTGCCCTTATGGAGGGCACTTGGATGACAAAAGTACCCTTTGAAAGGGTCATTTTCAAAGAAGCCTCAAAAGGTAAATTCTTTCAAATTTCTATTTAAGTCAGTTGAAAAAGTCTAAGGCATAATTCCTTCAGACTTTTGTCCAAAGGAATTCCTTCAGATAAAAAGTCTAAAAGAATTCAGAGAAGTTGTAAGCAGAAGCATGAATAAATAACCAAGGTAAACAAACCGAATAATTCTGTAGACTTTTTGTCTGTGGGAATTTATCTGCGGAGAAAGCCCGAGGAAAGCTCACAAAAGACTTCTAAGGAAAAGGCCGCCGAAGGACCCCGAAGGGTAGGTGCCCTTACGGGGGACTCTTAGCCACCAAATTGAAGGACATTTCCTCGAAGCTGAAGGGTCACCTTCCCTTCGGGAAGATATAAAATGAGAAATCTGAAGGAAGAATTTAGCGACCCGCCATAATAAAGAAGCCCAAAGGTGATATGAAGACCGCCCGAAAGGCAGATACCCTTGTGGGGGGTTCTTCTTGACCCAAATTAGATCAATTCTAAAAGCCAAAAAGGGTAGGTTCTTTTTGGGAAAATGCAAAATAGGAAAGATGAAGAAGGACCAAGGGGTGATGTGCCCGAAGATGTCAAATTTAATACAACAAACTAGCCATTGAAAATGTGGTGACAGGTGCATGAATGCCAATTTCAAAGCTCATAAAATAGCTGTTGATCCTTGTAATCTACAGACCTGAATGCATTCATAGGCTTTAAGGCCAAGACTAGAAGAAAGTGAGGAAGGAACAAAACAACAAATTGAATCCAGGACCTGATTTAATTAACTAGAAAAGGAGGAATGATGAAGGTAGGATCAGATCGCCAGGTGGACATTGAAAGTTGCAAACTTTCAATAGCGTGACTTGTTTCTCTGCGTTGATAAAATAAAATGGGTAAATGCCCCTAAGTTCCAGCCTGTCTTCTTAACAGATTTCAATGCAACATGATGTGTTACTATTCTTGAGTCCTTGAAGAGGCTATATAAGGGACTCTCTTCTATTGTGAATGCATCTCTTTTTGACAATCAAAACAAAACTCTGCCCAAATTGAAAGGCATTTCTATGACTTTGAGCTCAGTTTGTTGATCATATTTTGTTATTGTAATAAGAAAGCAAGCGATTTTTTAGACTTTGTGCTGTGATATCTTTGTTGTTGAGGAAACTATTCTTATGTCTTTTTCCTTAATATATCTTCTGTTCCTTTAATTCAACAAGCAAAATTAGTGATAGCAGTTAGGAAGGTGTCCTGAAGAGTTAACTGTGGAGAGACTTTGTGCCCCCATAATTGCCTTTAGTGTGTTTTCTTTTCATTTCTATGTAAAGGACCTTGGGATGACTTTATGCCCTCATTGTCCTTCATATCTTACTATTGAGCAATTCAGGTGGAGACTTTGTGCTGCATCTTGATTTTTTGGTTACTACATCTTTTCTACATTTTTTTGTTACTACCTAGAGTATTCTTGTGGCTTGCTGAATAGTACTTTTTAAAGAAGAGGAGTGCTTTCTATCATTTTCTTTGAGTTTCTCCTTTGATCTGCATGCATCATCTCTAAAGAAAGAGAGATGGATGGTTTGTCCTACCCTTGAGTATTATTTTCTATATATATATATATATATATATATATATATATATATAGCATATATATAGGGAACCTCCCCTTGATGAGATGAGAGATCAGTACCCTTTTGATGTGGTAAACCTACACATTTGGATGACTAATCTTCCTACTTTGGTTGATCAGACCTATTTTGTTTATCAGTACGCTGATCGACAAAATATTCAACCAACACCTATCAACTCCCACATGGCCATTATCAACATTCTCATGATTCTTACTAGTCCTATAGCCAGCCTCCTCAATGTCTTGCTCCCCTAGTCAACCTAGACACTTCTCAACTCAATCCATTTCCATCTTCAAGAAGACATTCTTGGGCTATGAGAAATACATGTTGGTGCTTAATACACTAAGGGGACATGGTCAAGATGTTCCTACACATTTCATTCATAAGACAAGAGATGCATTATAGTTGGTCAAAGGAGAGTGGATACTTATTGAGAGAGGCAATTGGCAAAGGCTCACAAATGAGATGCTAGATGTGAGTGGCTTGATTGCATCCTTGGAAGATAAAGTAAGAGTTTATGAGGATAAGCCTCACTAAGTCTATTAACACTCATATCCACTTCCCCAACTTTTCTATCAGCCATATTTTATCCCTAATCATGAGCCCAATAAAAGTTGCCAAAGTCATCCTTTTCCAAATCAAGTTGCTGAGAGAGTTGAAATGACTAGCCCTGTGTTTGAAGAAAATGTTGATAGGAAAATTTAATTAGCTAATATAAAGATGCAACAGTCCATGTTAGCATAAAATGAAGTGGAATTTAAGGCCTCACTGACATCTCCAATTACATCTCCACCTCAAGAGGAAACCTCTAGATATGAGATTCCAACTTGGAGACAAGGTAGAGAATCCAAGCCTAAAGAGATCCCAAGCTTCTTAAAAATTTCACCCAATCCTCAAGTTGAATAACCAACTTAAAATAAGACTCATAATCATAACATCCTAATATGGAATAAGATAGTGGAGTCATGGGGAAAGAAAGAAGAGAAAAGTCTTGATAAGGAGTGTGAAGTTGAGAATGAAGTTGATCCTTTGCAAGTCCCTCCCACCCTTCCTCAAGAAAGCTCTTTTCCTCTATATGAATCCCCTTATATTCCCCATCCTCATGATGATGCATATCAAATTCAAGAGAAAATTTTCAAAGAGAACCTATCCAAGCAACTTGAAGGATGAGGCTACTAAGTCAAGGTGTGATGGAAGGTTTAGACACAAAACAAGATCCTATACCTAAACACACCCCATCCACCCTTCCTAAATAGATTAATCAAGATAAATTAGATGTGAATGAAGTGATTTTCAAGTGGAAGGAATAAAATTAAGTTATTTTAGCCCAAGATCTGCCTCCCCTTCCTTAAGATCTTCCAAAAGAGCCCCCTACATTTCACTCTCAATCTGATTTTGAGTTTTATGTGCCACCTACACCAACTAGTTCATATTGTTCTCACCTCATAACCATTTTCCTTGATGGACATATGGTATGGGAACCTAAATATGAGTAGTTGGTTGATATAAACTTATAACTCTTTCCTAAAGAAAGCCTACCTTCTTGGTAGCCTCATTGAGCTAGGTCACATGATTTCAAGGTGCCTAATCTTGGCAACACAATGAAGGAGAAAGAGATGGAAGATCTTGTAACCCTTGAAGAAGAATTTAAATCTGATAAAAAAGTTGTGGATAATCATCTCAAGTATGAGAATGAATGTGTTATTATGGATGGAGAACAATTTCAAGTCTTTCCTAAATAGGTTACATCCCTAGAAAACTCTTTTGAGACCAATGTGCAAGATGTTGTCCTTGAAGATGACCCAATACCTTAGCCTGATCTTGAATCACCATTATATGAATTAGATATTGAAGAAAACCATCTTGATGAAATCATACATCAAGAATAAAATATTGAAGAGGTAGTGGTTCTAGATGATAAAGAAGATAAGGATGATTGAAAGCTACAAATGAAGCTCTTTCAAGAGCTTGAAGAGCTTTTCCAAGTTGAGGGCCAAATACATGAGAAGGTGAAGAAATAATATTCCATGGAGGACAATGATCAAGATTGGATAGAGTATGTAAAGCTCCTTGATGAGATAGAAGAACTTGTAACTAAGGAGAAACCCAATCTTATTGAGAGCCTTATGGAAATCAAGAATGAGGTTGTAATTGAAGATCCACATAAGAAGGCTGAGGCTATTTGGATACAAGAAGAGTTCATTTCTATAGCCAACATGTTTGAAGCTGCCTATTTTTCAATGAGCATCATGCCAATGAAGTTGGAAAACATCATGAAAAATTTGGAGGCATCAATGTCAAGGATCAAAAGGATACATGTATCGATAAATCATTCATGCCATGAAGCAAGAAGAGTTTCAAACTTCCCCTGTGATTCAGGAGGAAGTTCTCATCTAAGATTAGTTAGTGTTTGAGTTAGTTTGTTCAATTTGGTTTGTGTGTTCTATAAGTGCTCATGAAGTACGTGTGTGTTTGCTTTTGCTTTGTGTGTATCTTTTGTTTTGTGTAGTTGAGGTATTCATTGGTCTTATCTTGATCAAATCTTGTTGTCAATGGTAAAATATCTTCTTGTTTTGTTTTATAATTTAGATGACTCCCAAATCCCAATGGACTAATAAGGTTACTAGTCTAGTTAGTATAACACGCATACTACCATTATGAGTCACCGATTTGTTGACCAAATTTGACTTTTAGGTCAAATTAAGACCCCTATAGGTAAAAACATG
The DNA here is from genome assembly GCA_037957365.1 of Torreya grandis. NCBI lineage: Eukaryota > Viridiplantae > Streptophyta > Pinopsida > Cupressales > Taxaceae > Torreya > Torreya grandis. Next base: position 1,037,369 of record JARHVA010004491.1, read on the forward strand.
AGTTTTATATGTTTTAGGGGGTATATTATATTGTCATGGGGTGTATTATATGTTGTTTAATGTCATTCTCACCTTGGTTTTAGTTATATTAATCAATTTATTATTTTAGGTCATTTAATAGGTTTTTAGGGGTCATAAATGCAAGTGGAACAATTAATAAGGTGATCATGTGTCATTTTTTCCTTTAAATAATCCAAAAGGTTAGTTTACCTATCAAGGATGCTAGTTACATCAGAATATTGCAGGTTTTTTAACTAAAATTTAAGAAATCAACTGAAAAAGGGAACATTTAACCCTTATACAGCTCATGGGGAAGTGTGCCATGTGGGAAAATATCATGGAAGGCCTTTTAATCTTCCTCATACTCATCTCAATGATTGGGATGATCTGAAAGTGCCATTTTAATCCAAAACATTTCTACTTCTTCTTTGCTTTCTTAAACATATAGAAGTGACTTTTAGGTTTGTGATTAGTACAGACAACTCAAGAAGTTTCAGGGAAAATGATTTTGGTAGGTTATAGTAAACTTATATACCTTAATTTATATTAAAAGAGTTTGAAGAATGGTATATTGTGCTTTATGAACCATCCTTGTGAAGTTGAATGTACTTTTCTACTAGCTATTTCATGCACCTTATAGGTTTTGCTCCATTTTAGTCAAATCTACACGAACTAGTTGGTGATGTTGACTATAGAGGATGTTGGATACCTTCTTAGATTTTATCCAATATTATTTTCATGTTTCATGGTGTTTTTATGGGAAAGTTGTCTCATGTTGTAGGAATGTATCACCATTACAAAGTTAGTATCAATTTTGCCTTATTATATAATGTTGGTCTTCTATAGAGGTTTTATATGAGTGGTACATGATTTTACACATGTCTCAAATCCATATGATCACCCCTTATAATGTTTGGTTTCATCACATCATACTTTGGATCAACTTTCCATCTTGTCATTCTCCATTGTTAACTCCTCACTTCTTCTCACTTGTAGTCATGTTGATCACATGTTTATAACATGTTTAGTGTGTTCATGGAACTATACTAGAGATATAAATAAGTTAGGATGTGTTTTTAAATAGGAACAAACATGCTAGATCCTCCAAAGAGTGAAAAAAGGAGCTATGATAGTCAAATATAATATACACACAGTCTGACATTGGAGTGTGCACCTATAGGTACCCTCATAGGACCAAGCATGTTAAAAACCAAGTTTCGATATGATAAATGTATTTTTAATGTAAATATGCTATTTATAATCCTTGAGATAGGATTATAACTTAGAAAATGGCCAAGTAATGCACATTATTCATACTTGTACTCAATTTGCCATGAAGAAGCTCACCTATAGGTGCCTTCTTGGAAATCAATTGGTTGAAAAGGATTTTTTTGAGATGAGATTTTTTTTGATTTTATAAAATGTCCAAGAACTATTAAAACTCACAAAATCATTCTACTACTTAAAGGTGCATTACTACCTGTATACTAGAATTCTTACCTATAGGTGTTCCTAGTAGATGATGATAAACTCTCAATGGATGAATTTGGAACATGAATAGGACTTATTTGAAGTTATATGGTATGGTTTTATCATATCATATCTCCTTGAGGTTTTAAATGAGAAAATTATAGTGGAAGCATCTTACAAATGCAATGACTATGAACTAAGGGACGTTTCCCCTAAAAATGCAAAACAAAGGGCCTAGGCATTTTGCAAAGATCATATGACAGGGATGTGGAGACCTTTGATACATAATTTTTTTTTTATTGAATATTATGTTAATGAAAATACCTATAAAAATTTTTAATGGCAGAAAAAAAGTGGAGTATGATGATTGAAAGGTCTAAAGTTGCTCATAAAAATATTGAATTCAGGCATTGGTGTCTATAGGATTTTGATCAAAAGTGACCTTGCACTCCATGTTGAGAGTTTTAGACCATGAAATCAAGGTCAAGTAGTTATAAATGGTAAAGGTTACACTCATTATTTAAAATAATATAAAGAGAGGATTATAGGTGGTGTCATGCTCCTCATATACACTTACAGTCCATACAAGCAACTTCAACATCCACCTACAACAAAATAGGCAAATGGTGAGCTAGCTTTGGTGATGTTTTAAAGGAATATAAGGTGAGTTAAGGTATAAAAAATAAATTTATGAAATAAAGTGATTATAATAAATCCTTAAACACTATGATCAATCTCAGTTAAGGCTAATACACCTACAGGAATCTTAAGGGCAAGGTTTCTCAGTCAAGAGGGAAGAACTCAGTCTTATGAGTTCAAGGTGCTTATAAAGCCATTAGGTGGGGTTGGAATGATGAATAAATAAATTTAAAACTTACATAAAGATAATTATCACCTCCATAAATCCTTTGAAATGTGAAAAAACCCTGTATAAGACCCAATGAGCACCTATAGCCATTAGAGATGATTGTGTAGCAGATAATGAGCAAATTAAGAATTTTGAGGTGTTGGAAGTGATTAATAATAAAAGGAATGAGAAAAAACATGTATTATATGATTAAAATATAATTTATGGAGGATGAAAACATCCTTATCAAGATAAATGGTGACAAGCAACCTACAGGTTTCACTGTTGAGGAAGACAGGCAGGGTAACCAGTTTTGACTAGGCAAAGAATTGAAGAACATGTAAAATTTTGTGAAAATAGTTAAAGGGTAGAAAATATTAATATATTTTACAACATACTCATGAAAATATCATGATGTTTTTGGAGTAGATAAATTATTTTTCAAAATTAATATAAGTCCACGACATGAAAACCCTGCACATAGTACCTTTATGCAGCTAGTTGTGGGTTTTTAAGGATTTAAAAGGTAAAATGATGTCATAAAGGGATAAAATTTTGTAGGGAAGTTATTTAAAACCTAAATAATCTCATGAAATATTCAAATTTGTTTTAGGTAATATGGGAGTACCCTCTATTTTGTCTCAGACAAAGGGCACTCCCCTTAAGTGAAATTGGCATGTTTTGGGGAGAAGTTTACAAAAGGGTAGACCAAAAGATGTTAAGATATTGATAGGAGGTATGTGGAGTTCTTAAAAAATTATTAAAAGTTTTTTTAACATGAAAAAATGGATATAATTCAATAGGGTACCCTACACTCTTAAACGAGTAGACATGCTCATGAGGCATGGTTATGCCTAAAGGCCAAACAAGGGTTCAGTTTAAATTATAGATATAAGTGAACTTTATAATGAATTATAACATGTATATGGGGGAATTATATATTTTTAGGATATATTGGAATGTATGGAAGACATAAAAAAGGTAATTTTGGGCTTAAACTTGGAGACATGCATACTAGGCATGGCTAGGCCTAGTGTCCAAATGAAGAGCCAGTCACATTTTTAGCATTAAAAAAGTTATAACCTATTGGAACATGTTCATAAGATAAATAAAAGTGTGTTTAATCTTATAAATTGTAGATAAATCATCAATAAGGTCACTTTTGGATTAGAAACCAACTTAGACTTACAAGAAAAAGGAAGATTGGGCTTGATAAGACAAGTTTGAATACTCATAACTTTCTTAATGCTTTGAATGGGGGATAAATAGGTTTAGAGGAGTTATAATAGGTCTTGAAAAATAATTTTATGGAATTATTTTGATATTAAAATGTTAAACCTACATGAAAAAACATTCAGAGGTCAAATAGGCCTAAAACCCTTGTTAAATCCTTACAAAGACCAGTTTGAGGAAACAAGAGAGATAATGCACCAAAATGGACAAGAATGGAATGAATGATGATTGGATGTTAAGAAGTAATTATTTAGGCTACCTAACATAAAAATTTTCTATATGTACTTATACATATAGGGTACAAAACATAGTAGTTTTGATTATTTTGTGTGTTGTGTAGGCTATAGGAAGCTTCAAGAGATGAAACAAAGTTTGGGGGAAATATTAGGACTTTTAATAACTCCCTATGGTAATTTAATTATAATAAAAATATCCTAAGTTTCCAAACTATATCTCTCATTTAGTGGACAAGCTAATGAGAAGGGTGGAGATCTTTAAGTGAGGTGATTTTAAGGTGTCCCTAATGCTTCAAAGGCCATGGAGAGTCTTGAAAGGTGTCATACACTCCATACCATGGATTTGCATGAGAAAATTAATAGAATTTTGAGGCCAAGTGTACAAGGTGCATGAAGGAAGAGTTTTTACGATTATAGATGATGATAACTCCTTTCCAAATGATCTCAGATGACCAGGCCTACAACCAATGGATGGAGAGATATATCTAAAATCCTTTCCCTTAATTCCAATCATCTGATCTATCCCTAATAAATTTTGGGATGTTCAAATAGGGCTAATCATGAAGGTATTTTTTTTGAGCTAGTTAAAATAATTTCATGCCACTTTGTAAGAGTTTGATGACTTAGATGGACACTTGTGCTTCTTGATCTTGCATGGTTCATCCTGCAAAAGTAATTGATTATCTCACTTGAAAAGTGTCCTTATGACCCTTGGACTTATTTCTTCTCCTCTCTTTCAAAATTTCCATAAGAACTAGCCATTTTGGCCATTGTAACTTATGCTCCATTTGAGTATGGTGAAGCCCCACTCATTTGCATATTATTTGATCAATAAGACTACTAATTTTTACCTCTTCATGACTATTCTTAGTGTGTTTTACTTGAATATTAGATCTTAATTAGTGAAGACTATGGATTCCTTAGAATGTTTTCTCATTCTTTCATCCTATTTATAGTTATAAAGCTTCATCTTGTAGGGCATGTGAAGTGTTCTAGGAAATGTCAAGGATTGAATGAGTTAATTTATTCATTAGTTCCATTCAAGGCCTCTTATCTTGTCCTCCTAGATTTTCACATTCATCCATAACCTTATAATGTAATATTGATGTGAGAAAATGTAGATTGAAGGAGTTTATGTTTGGTTAGTCCTTTGTTGTCATGTGTAACATGCTATTAGTTGGAAGTCATCATCTTATTTGGTGTATCACCTCATTTAGAATAGTTTGATTTCAGTTATCTCTCTCCCTCCCTCTCCTCCCCCCACCCCAAAAGTTTAGGTGTAGTTGCAATCCAAAGTGGTACATCAAGGGATCTAGCCCTATTTAGAGATTCATCTCATCCTTAGGCTACCCAAAAGCCTAGAGGTGTTTCAATTGTGTGACTTAAATGAGGAGAGATTAGGCATCTCCTCAAAGGGTACAAATCTAAGTGATAATAGAAACCACATCTCATATATTTCCTATAGCATTTACAACAAAGCTAAATACATGCACTAGAGAGAAATATATCCTAAGCATCCATAACCTCAACCATAATGAGCAACCACAATAAAAAACCAATGAAAAAATACACATCAAAAAATAATATGCCAAAATGATCCATATATATATCATAAATTTAATACAATAAACACAATCATATACAATGATATACCTCTATGGCTGGGTCCCATCCTATCTATCTTGTGGCCTAGCCATACTACCTATTGAGGCCTTGGTCTGAATCCTCTAAATGGTACACTATAAAGAGGTTATCCAATATCTCAATACCTCTACCTATCCTTGTAGGTGTGATGCCCACATCTATGACTTCACCAACTAGGTCTAATTATCTATCTTTTGTTTTACTATATCTAGATGAACAAATCTCTCATCTGTTAGGGCCTACCATGCCTATAGCTCCCCTACACCCACCAATGTTGGTGGATACATCCTCTCTCTATGCTTGTATATACCTCACTACCTCTCTATCTAATCTAAATTAGCCCACTTGAGTTAGGGTAGATGATACACTTAGATCCTCTAGTGTCTTAGGGTCGTATGGTTATAGAGTCCTATTTAGGACATCATGGAGTGCTCCCCTCATCAAGAACCCCCATCTCTCCTCCTCATCCACACCTATACCTAAAAAATACCATAAAATGGATATTAGATCACTATTATATCTCATAATATCTATATATCTATGTCTACTTTTAAACAAAATATAAGAAACAATTTAAGCATCTCTTTTTTAGCTATCTATATCTCAGCTACTATGGTCTCGCCATCTATGTGACCACATATCATAGTCTCCCTATTTGTGTGACCTCTTAGCACATCCTCTATAGGCTACATCATTAGCTCAAACCCAACTATCATGGCTCAGGTCAGTCTCAACTTAAATCTGAGTGGTCTCTCTATCATTTCTTTTGGCCCATCCATGGGGTCATCCAAGATAATAATAGTCTCTACTCTTTCCTGCTCCTCCTACCTCCATTAACATCTTATATTTGGTGGCTACTACTCATCCTATTATAGAACTGGTAGTGGTACATCTGGTATCTCTACCTCTGCATCCTTATCCTCTTACTTGCTCCTCATCATGGCCAACCAGCCTATGGCCACTCTCAATGTGGCCTCAATGTCAACCTCACCACTAGTAGCCATAGTCCTCTCTTCCCCCATGGATCCATCACATAATAAGCCCACTACTAGAGCATCAATATCAGTGTTACTAGGTGAGGCAAGCCCATCTGCCTTGGCACCCATGCTAATGAATATGGTTCTCTCCACCAAAAATAGTGTCTAATAACCTCTATCCTCTCTGTCACTGATGCAACTATGTCTCAACTCACCCATGTAGTTGTTATGTGTTCATATGGCTACCACATGATATATATACATCTCACTAAATATAGCACTAGCATGTGGGTCATGACCCATGCTACTTAATCCTCCCTCCATTTCTATACCCGAGGTGATCTATCATCAACCACATGGGTAACCTAGCTAGCTGGTACATATGAAACCTCTCATATAACTAAGGTGTTAGCAATATGATCAGTCCCATGGTCCTCTATCCTATGACTAACATGTCATACATATCATGTACCAATTGAACCCATATAATAGAGCACAGGTCATATAGAACTCATTCCTCCAAGATCATCTTGCTCAAAGATACCATGAACAGTGGTACCTTATCTTCTGACTTGTGACATAACACCTACTATATTATAAAGCCTATCATAGCCTTCTAGATATCTAGAATCTATGATGTGTAGACATTAAACATACTCACTCTCTTACTCCGTAATATCATCTCTGAGCCTATAACCCACATGGCTAAGGCTCTCCTCTCCTCTAGACTATCTAGTATCCCTATGGTCACTTGCACTCCTAATATAGGTATCCGTAGGATGGCATGGACATACTCTAGTGTGATATGCACCTCTACTATATCCCCATCCACCTCTCATCTAAAGGTGTTAGTTAATTTTTCCTAGCAACCAAGGAACATGACTAACAGATCAACACTGACGGGGATTTGACACATCTCTACTATCTCACCTAGACCTATGGATCCTAGTCTAGCCCTATCTCCATATGACAACCTATCTAACAAGTTTGGTAACCATGTAACATCCACAAGTCTCTAAAATCTCCATCATCCCTGCACCCAAGAAATAACAAAGGATGTATCAGTTCCTCCATGTCATGTATAGTCATAATACATTATTTTTACATTTTTAAATACAAAACAAAGCTAAATTACTTCATTTTAATCTTTTTAGCCTAATTTTAACCTTTTCAATCCTTTTTGACCTTACTTGGTCATTTTAGGCCATTCTAGCCCTTTTTTGGCCTTTTGCACACTTTTTTGTATCATTCTAACTCTTTCATCAAACTTTTTGGACCAAAATTTTCGTATATTTTTGCTTGGTTGACTCAAAATCTAAATCAACCCCCTTCTCTTCCCCTCCCTAGTGCTGAGTTTCCATTCTAGACCTTTTGGAGCACCTAGTAACTCCAAACTAGGATTTCAACCTATAAAATATACAAGGTTGACCCATACGTACTAGGTCGACACTGTGGATTCTGTCCATTTCTAGCGTACTGGGTCCACTAGGTCGACCCAGTGCTTTTTGCCTACTGACCCCTTATATTTTCCTAAAAAAGTGGATTTTCTTATTTTCTACCTAAACCTTCCAAACCCATTTTTTGTCTTCCTATTTGCTACCCTTAGAATCTAATTTTACCTCATTTTGGCGTCTAGAAATGCTTAAATTTCAAAATTATTAAAAATTCACTTAAATCAATATAAATTTCAAAAAATGGTTTGAGATTCTTAGTTGTATACCTGTAGTGCACTTGTCGCCTCTGGAGCTTCTCCCTATCTAGTCTGTCATCTCATTGCTATCCTAGCTTGTTTTCTCTCTAGAGATCTTTTTCCCTTTTCTCACAAGTCAAAATAACAAATGACTTTTCTTTTACCCTATTTAAAAACACCTTTTCAAAATCACATTATTTAATTATTGTCTTGTAGATTCCTTGTTTTACTTCTATATTTATTTCTACTCATCCATTTTGTAAACTGTAAAATATGTAAGATTCATGATGACGTAGAGATTATTTTACACTACCATTTTCCTATATTCCATTTTTTTTGATTTTTGGCTATTTTTTTTACTAACTTCTATAGTATCATCTAGTGTTCTCTACATTAGACACCTTCACATATCTTGCAGTCCACTTCTTTATCTATGCCACTAAGGTAAGTTAAAGGTATGTGTTTTTCAATTCTATCCTTTTATTTATCTTTACTTAGAATCAATGTTGTGTGTTATCATTTTTTATCTCAAATTACCATCTTGTGTTGCACTTATGTGAAACATGATGAGTTTCAAGTGGGACATATATATACACATAATATTTTCAAACTTTTATTGATTACTAACACTTTATATCTTGTAAGAATGTATTGAGTCTTAATATCTTTGAGTGTATGCCTTAAGGGGTGCACCAGGAAAGGGTGGACAGACCATCAATGCTTCATAATATTGTTGTCCCTTTTTCCACTAGATTTTTACACACTTGTCTCCTAAAACCATTAACCCTAAGCTTATTCTTCTTAGTCATACCTATTCTAGTATTTTGCTCTTTCCATTCCTCTTTTTCTTACCTTAACACCCTTTTATATAGTCGACTGTACTAGGTCAACTAGGTCGATCCAGTATAGTTTAAGGGTATTTTTCACTTTCTTGGCTTGTTAGCCTTTCAATTGACCTAGTTCAGACATAGTGATTTATCCATGAAAACACATTGGGTTGACCCTATTCAGCTAATGTTCCTAAGAGGATTTAGGGCAAGATCTACCTAAATATACAAATTCATTTTCCACCATTTCAAAAGATAATAATTAATATTGAAGAAGTGCAAGTGAACATTTACTTATTGACCATTCTACTTGAGGAATAAATCTTAGGGTTACATACTTTATTTGGAGATACAAATCTTGTGTTGTAGAGATTTTTTTTGGATGCTTAGATAGGTTGTGTAGTTTGGAGCTAATTTATCTTGGTTATCCTTACATACCACAATAATCTCTTACAAACCACCTTGGCCAAAGGAGAGATTGAGGCTCGACAGGTTCATCTTTAAAGGTAATTATTCATAACTTTATTTCTTCTTTGTAAGATTAGATAGATAATGCATTTATATTCTTCTCCTATGTATTAGGATTTTGTATACATTGACATGAGTATATGTATTCTAATACATGTTTAATTTACTTTATTTTATTATTTATAACCCCCAATTTGTACTATAAGCTTTGGTGTTCACTAGATTAGATTTAGTTTCTTGTTACTAGAATATAATGAATGTTTTAAATCTTAGGACTCCATTAAGGTTGTTGTGTGATTATGTTAGAATGTAGTCTTTGGAACCCTTCCTAGCATGATGTGTTATGACAAGTGATCCCCTAATTGGGTCTAGCAGATCCCTAAATTGGTCATGCTCCCACTTAACAAGTGTATCCCCAATTAGAAGTATAGGTATGCCCTATCTTCTCCAAGCCAAGATTAATTTATAGGCATGATACATTTTTGATTGTATACAAAGGACACATCCAATGAAGAAATATATGATAATAAATTTATGGTCATGTTCACACACCAATTAGAGGAGGAAAATATAAACTTTAAGTTATGAATTAACCAATTAGTGATAATGGATGATTAATGGAAGAAAATATGGATGCTATGATTTATCGAGCCCAATTGATAGGTATGAGAGAATGATAAAAATATTAGGGAGATGATTTCATGGATGGTGATTTAAAAATACACCAATTATTTAATGATTGATATTATAACTCAATTATTTGACTTATGCAAGAGTTGAGGATGGTGAGGGACAATAGAGATGTGATGAGGAATGATGGGGAAAGGGGATAGAGTGATCGAGCTGACCTTAGACATGTTATGTGACTAGCATTACGTACATAGTCTAAAAATACCTCAAGCCAATGTAGTTTTGAATAGATGATATATGAAAAGATAGACTAGAGGAGGATGTTGATGATGGATGTTAGACATATTGGTTGTTAGATAGAGGATGTGACTTAGATGTTATAAATAAAGATAAATGACTAGGAGAAATGATTGGATATGAGATGTTAGATGTTATGACATGTGGTTAAGTTAGATGATTAGACCTAGATGATCAAAATGATGATGGAATAAAGATGATTAGTCAATTAGGCAAGTGATAGAGGATAAGAGAAATGATGAGTGTGATCCATTATCAAGCCATAATTAATGTAATAAGGCTCATCATAGTTTAATTAATACAATGCAAATATAATACTAGGTAATATGTCCTGTGATATAAGTATGACCAAGAAGACATTATGCCAAAGTGCATTATTATAAAAGGGGTAAAGGATGAACTCTATATAGGGAAACAAAAATCATTATTATAGTTTTTTTTCTCCATCATAACATCCTCATTAATTACACCCTTGATGAAAGAGACATGATGCAAGGCTAATTAAAAGATGAATAAAATAATATAAGCACATATAATTAAACAAACATATGCAAATATACATGATAAAAGATATGCAAACAAGTCAAACAACACAAAGAATACAAGTAACACACACAAGTATCTACATGCATTGTTATTATGTCTTGTCTAATTGTCTTAATGAGAGTTAATAGGATGAGTGATTAGGTGACAAGTTGGATGAATTTGGTTGTGATGATGCAAAATTGTATTAAGGTTATAGACTTTGACAAGAGTATGGATTTGGAGTAGAATAGTGACTTGGATTAGGATAAGGTTATAGATAAGGACTTGGATGCCAATATTAGGACATAGGACAAGTCAAGATGAAAAAATGATTAAAACCACTAGGACATAAGATAAGGCAAGATGATAAGATGGACAAGACATTAGATAGGATGAATAGGATATTTAGGACATAGGACAAGATGATTAAGAGTTTAAGGATTTTATGTATTTTATAATTTTTAGGGTTCTTATAATATTTCAATTTATAGGGCTTTTAGGAATATGTATGTAAACTATATAAATGGGGTTACTAGAAAAAGGAATACTAAGCGTAGAAACCAAGATAAATGTAGATGGAATGATGGATGGGATGATAAAAATATGAGGATGATGATGAAAACGGGATGAGGACTAAGGAATAATGGACTAGGGATTACCAATGACCACATTGTGAAGGAACAATATATCTATTTTTTTTGGTGTCTATTGGAGGATATGCCAAGATGATTTCAAAACATTTCTCAAGACACCTTCCATTCCCTTACAAAAGTCAAGACTAGAAGAAAGGATGGACATCATAAGATGCAAGATATGATGTTAAATTATGGTTAGGATCAATGGAATGAGGTATAAGATAGAAAAGGATGGGATTGACAAGGGATGGATTTTTCCACTAAGTGTTAAGGTATAATGCAGATAATAGACTATTTTACCATGATGTCAAAAACTAGTTTTCAACATGGTACTTACCCAAGGTGCCAGAAGACTAGTTTTCACCATTGGACAAATGATTTTATTTTTATTTATTTATTTATTTGGAATTTTGATTTATTGGATATGGGTGTGAGATGTAAGATGTAGACATTTCATGATCCTCAGTCAACACCTATTATGGAGATATGTGATACTAGGATCTCGTCATCAATGTTGGATAATTTGATGTCCTTGTTACCTTTGTTTAATCTTGATTTAGACCCCTCCAAACATCTATACTACATGGCATCATCACCCCTATAAGAGATAATGTTGCTCAGGTCAGTGAGTTATGGAATGGGTGGGTTTAGGAATTAGATTTGATGGTGATGTATTAGAATTGAATGGATGATAAAATAATGATAGAGAGGCATGGTGGGTGATTGAGAAGTGGCATTAGTAGTCACATACATCATTGGAGACATTAGACATTCCATGTTTGATTGGTCCCTATAAAAAATAACTTTAAGAGATCTAAGAAACTTTGAATTTGTAATTTATCTTTGATTTGATTATTTTAAGGATTAAAGGCCATATTGGTACTAATTTTGACATTATTTTGATATTTAGACTTGATTATATCCAAACTTGACCCTTGTGCTTAAATTTTGGCTTCACCAAAAGATATTGATCTTTGAATTGATAGATGATGATTATTTTAAATTTGATGGTCCCCTAGTGCCTTAAAGAGGATTTCACTAGGGGAAGACACTTTTCGATGAGGCTAATGATTTGAATTTTCTTAATTTTGACTTACTCCATCAAAGATGATTTGATCATGTATGAAATTTTGAATATGGTCTTAAACCTTTATATTTGTAACACATATTATGTTGCTTGAAGAAGGGTCCAATGATGTATGCTCATGTTCATCTTTATGGACGGAAGTGATTAAATGATCATTGAAGGGAAGGAAATACCTATAATGGATGAAGGTAGAGGATATGGTAGGATGGGGTCAATGAGTGGTGATGAGGTGGCTTAGTCCTCATAGGGGTTCCAAGGAGACCTAATTTTGACATCTGAGAAAATAATCTCAAGATCAATAAAAGGATCACTAAGACTATTTATAAGACATGCATCTAATATGGGACCATATCTAATTTGACTATATTTGATAGATAAATATTGTAATAAATTTGTTATGACTTCATCATCCTGATTAGGATTAAAATATATGCCTTGTGATTGGTTGACATCTAGTTTGGATGTACTCTCAAATAGGTATATGTCATCATGAGCTATAATATCTATGAGGGATGATGTTTTTGATGTAGAATATGATTTGGATACTAGTGTTAAACATGATCTTGATGAAAATAATATATTTATTGACTCTAATTCTAAATTTGATGTACATGATGCAATGCTACTATTATAAGGTTCATTGTCTTCAAGTGACCTCTCCAAATGGGGTATTTATTGTGATGATGGGAAGAAAATGGACTCGACAAAGATATGCCCATGGAATAAAGTATTATTAAATTGGGAATGACTAGGTTCATGGGAAATGGACTCATTATCAATGGAGGATTTGTCAAAGATAGGTGAACCATGGAACATGGACTTAGTGTCTTAACCTTAATTTAGAAACGGAAGGGCTTGATCGTGATCAATAATGGAATCTTAGAATACCTCTTCTTGTTAACCCTTATATGTAGACCCATCTAATTCATTCTCAATTTCTATGTCACCATGGTTGATGAAGTCCTGGACATAGTTTTGAAAATTATGGCATCAATTAATGGTATGCCCCTAGGTTCAGTGATATATACAATAGTGGTTGGATTTATACCAAGAGGGATTAGGCTTGACCAGATCAAGATGTCATATGGGTGGATATGCCATAATTTTTTTGGAAACAAGCTTGTAGAAGAGGGATTATAAGGATATAGGAAGAGGAGTATAGGGACTCTATTCACTTCATGACTTAGATGTGGAAGTATTGGACTTTAGATCAAATGGTTATTGACACAATTGGGTAGGTAGACTAGTAATATATGAGGTGACTAAGATTAGAGTCCCTTTGCTAATAGAGGAATGGGTAGATGACTAGATATGATAGGTTGATGGATGATTTGAATAGGACTAGATAATATGAAGACTAAGAGTTGACTGATAGGAATGGGTACACACTAGAGGTAATGTTGGGTGGATGGGGTCAAAGTATGTAGCATGTGGAGTGCTTATCTTAAGGAAGAGGAAAAGGATTACATCCCTATTGGACATAAGGTATTTCTCAATCAAGGTATCAACCAAATATATTTTATATGCCATAGATAAAAATGGGATAAAGTATGGATGATGTGGTCTATTTGCCCCAATCGATAAGTGCAGGGATTGAATGGAAAGATCAAGGGATGAAGATGTGATATGTGGAATTTTTTTGGACAACGTATTGATTTAGTCTAATCTCAAGTTTTATTTGAAATTTTGATGTAGTATAATTTTTGATGAGTTAAGACAAGATTAAGTAGACCAAATTAGGACATAAGCTAGACCTTGCTAATTTGACTAGATTTGACTAGGCAAGCTATATAAACTCTAATATTGATTAGGGATTGGTTGGATTAATACTATATAAATAATAATATGATTGACTTAAGGAGGATTAGATGATGAAAGGATTGGATTCAAACATGTCTAAACATAAGAAATATGATAGTAAGGATCCTATGTAGGAAGAGTTATTTTCTAACATGGATGAGGACTAATGTATGACTACAAACTTGATAAGATGATTAGTATAAAAATGATGATGAGTAATTTAAATATAGGTTAGACTATGAATGGGCTAGGTTGATAATATGGTGGATAAGGTGACTAGTAAAGACAAGGTCAAGAGAAATGATTGATTTGGACTAGGACCCTAAGGATGAGTAAGACAAGATGAAGTTGGGATGAGAGGACAAGATGGACTAGAATATGAAAAGATTAGGGGATGAATAGAATGTGACTAGGTCCAAAGAAGATGACTATGATTAGATGATAAGGTCTAGGATAAGGGATAATGATGATGGTCAAGATCAGGTTGTGATTAAAGAGTGAATCCTGGTTTACATAAGGATTACATTTAGCTAGGGGGATAAAGTTGTGTATAGTTTAAGGGATACAAACAATATAGGCTTCCACAACATAAAACAAAAATAAGCAAGCCAAAATCTTAGAATTAGTGACACATTTGATAATTGCACTGTTAAATAGCTTCACAGGTGAGGCTATAGGTTGGTGACCCATTATAGAATCTCCCAAACCCTTTCAACCCCATCTAAACTTAAAAATCACTCAGGGAGTTGATAGTAACTCTGGCATCAGGTCACCTATTATAGTCAAAGGTCTTATTCTAAGTTATATGAGCTCTTTAAGGGCATCTCTAATAAACACTAAGTACATGGGACCTAACTCCATGTAAGGTGTTTTCTAATGCTTAGGTTGGATAATTAACTCCTCACCTTAATAGGATATTGTATAGGGTCTCTTGTTTGGCCTACTGATATCTCTCCCTATTATTTAGACTCTTCCCAAACATAGAGTGTGGATTTGTGCATGGTGGTGAAATCCATGATCACAATCCCCCTAAGACTA
The DNA here is from genome assembly GCA_037957365.1 of Torreya grandis. Lineage (NCBI taxonomy): Eukaryota > Viridiplantae > Streptophyta > Pinopsida > Cupressales > Taxaceae > Torreya > Torreya grandis. The sequence continues at coordinate 1,052,773 of JARHVA010004491.1, forward strand.
TGGAAAATGCATGGGTATCACTTCTTAATCATTTTTATACCTAAAAAATAAAAATGGAAGGGTTCATTGGTGGTTTTTGATCCTCTGAGACCTAGTGCAAGGATGTAGGGAGGAGAGAATACACCATTGTAGCTCTTGGGTAGAGATAAGTAGATAAAAATCTGATTAAAAAATTAATTAAGTGTGATATATACAAGATGTTTAAAATGCCAAAATATTTGGCATGTTTCTTGCAAAGTAATTGATTAGTAGTTTCAATTTGGCAATCTTGAGGGGTGACCTAAAAGACAAGACGTTAGACAAAAAATATGACCCATAAGACAAGATGTTAGTAGTCTTAAGCAAGACAAAATTTACCTTTTAAAAATTTGAATAAAATATTAGCCTAATAAGCCTTAATAAAAACATAAAAAAAATCATGATTTTTACACTATAACCCTTTGAATGAGGGACTGGGATATAGGGGTCTAGGGGAAGAAGCCCCCAAAAAGGTCAAGAGGAAGATCCCATTATAGAGTTAATGGTTAGTGCCCATTATGATGTGAAGGGGTATTTCACCTTGTGGGGTCTGGGGGAAACATAACCCTTGGAATGATAAAAAATTATCTAAAAAGGGCACTAAAAAGATAAAATTTTGAGGCAAATAAATGGGAATTCAAAATATTTAGTTATGTAAATGTTGTCACTCAATTTTTCAACCTTAGAGAGGTATTTCAATCCTACTCCAAATTGACTGAAACATAGGCTTACCCCTAGGCCTATGGGTTGCCTATAGTAAGGGTAAACCTCTAGATTGAAGGGCTAACTACCTAGATTTGTCTTGATTGCTTATTACCTATACTAATAGCTTATTTGGATGAAAAGCGAGAGAGAAAACATAAATTAAACTTATAATAATGAGGTTATTCACCAATTTTAACTTGAACACTACCAACCAATTATAATTGCACTTTAAACAAAAGCCTAACCTACACATGCCACTACTCCAAATCTGCCTCTTGCATTAGTATTTCTCATCGAGGTTTGTGAAGTGAACTTAATCTATGAGGACTAAATAAAAGGTAATTACATAACACTAGTGAAGATAAAGCTCACTAAACTCATGAAAAATTAATTAGAACACTTCAAGAGATGTGCAAAATACTTTCAAAGCTGAATATGAATGCTAACAAGGACAACATGCTAAGGAAGAGAAACTATTACTTAGCAAAATCAACTAACCTAACATACACATTGAAATAGATCATAAGGTAAACTGAATTGTTATTTATTTCTCAAAGGATGAAAATGAACAGGGCTTTTCCATACTCAGGTGGAGGTTACTTTACAAAGCTAAAAGTGGCTCAATATATAAAGAAAGTGAGAGAGAAGAGGAGAAGGGTGCAGGTGAGAGAGAGTAGACATGTGTCCATGTGAGTTACAAATAAGAGAGAAGTTACAGAAATGACTCAATAGGTTTAGGATGACATATGTATCTCCTGTGAAGATGCTCTAACTCTCCAAGTGGTGTGGGAGTTAAAATGCTTGCTTGACACCTTGACTAGATTCTTAAAACTGCCCTTTGCCTTGGTACGTTGAAGGAAAAGTGGCCTTATTAATGTTAAAATTAGTTTATACCACCTCTTTGATTTACTCTTGACACCTCTCAATTGACCCCTTTAGGTTATCTTTGACACATCATCTCTTTCTCTTGCAAGGTGTCTAGAGGACTCTTCATCTCCTTAGGCCAACTTTGCATACAAGTGTCAAAACTTGGATTTATCTTCTTAAGCTCATAAAAAATTCATCTATGGCCTATTAAACTCGTATTTTACCTAAAATAATCCATTTTGAGGGCTCAAATAGGCCTAATTCCTTGTATTCCTAAAATCATACAAACCTCCTTGTGTAGAGAGTTGTACGGATGATGCTGAGAATATGAGGGGATATTATAGGACCCATTATGGCCTTAAAAATTAAAGTTTAATTTCATACTCTAAGAGTAAGTGGAGATATCCATTTTTTTTATCTTCTCTCTCCTAACTAGGCCTCAATTAGGCCTCCCTATTAAGAGACTAAAAAATGGCTCTACAAGATTCCCAAATGTTCTAAACACCAAACAAGTGTGTGATTTAGTTAGAAAACCTCCTCATTGTCCTCCATGACAGTTTTTAAGATCTAAAAACTCGTATGAACCTATTTAATAGAAAAATTAGTCTTTTTAGGCCTAATCCATATAGTTTTTTATAATACTATACCAACCAATGACATGGGATGATGCTTATGGGAGTTGTGAAGATATATATACCAAAAAATGATGTGGGATGATGCTTATGGGATTTTTGAAGATATTATATGTCTTTTTATAAGTCCATATAATTCATCTGGTGGCATAAAATTTGATTTCTCTCTCATCAGGTTTTTTTAGCTTTCCTAGGTAGCCTAAAAGTGCATTGAGTTATTAATGATAGTTCATATAGCTCAGGGCATGAAACCACCAACCAATTCCATAAAATGGAAGTTTAGTAGGGTGGATAACTTCCCATATTATCCTAAGGTTCCATGCAAATCCTCTGGACTATACCAAGCAAAAGAAACTAGCCTCTTGAGCTGGAAGCAAACATTCTATGAGGTCTGAGAGAAATCAAGTTAGTGAGAGGCATCCTAAATTTGTTTTGAGATAAAATGACATTCATGAGTTATGTTATTTCCTATTTAACATCTTTCATTAGTTATTTTTCCACATTCCTTCATTAGGGCTCTTCTACATCTCATTGGACTAGGCTTAGCGTTTGTAGGCCAAGTTGCCTAGCTTACCCTAATTGACTATATACACTTGTTCATCTCTATATAAAATGTTTGAGAATAATTAAATATTTTTATATTATTTTAAACATCTTCTCAAGGTTATATAAGTCTTAAAATCACTTCCAACTAGCATCTTTCTTAATTAACTGCCTATATAGGTCTGAGCATGTAACTAGTCCTGCTTGAGACTGAACAGGGTATAATTTTATGATGTTTCAATTTGTGATGGATATGAGGGATATCATGAGATAATTTAATAACTTTCAAATCATCTTAAAAAATTCTAATTCTCAAATATCCCATTAGTCTCTTCAACCTTCCAAACAAGTAATTTCTTCCATGAGCCAACATATCTGTGTCTTGTCTTGGCTAAGTGGGTTTGTTTCACTTCAAGTTTGAGTCTAAGGGATATAATAGAAATATTATATCACCATAAAATAATATTAAAACACTCATATCCATCAGACCTATCACAAACTTCAAGACCTTTCAAACAAACACAAACTTCAAGAGTGATCAAGCTTGTGTTTTGCCTAGGTTGAGTAGGTAGAGTTTGAATGTTTTAATATCCTCAGGTGAAATAGAGAGTTTTTGAGGACATATAATAATCATGAGAATTATTTTTATATGTTTAAAATCCCTCTCATGTTCTTACATAACTCTATAGTCATTCTAACAAAACACAAACTTGAAGAGTGATTAGGCTTGTAATAAAAACTATGTGTGACTAGTTTATGACCCATGTTTGGTATTTTTTATTGCTCATTGATTATGTATCCTTGATATTAAATAAATTTGGAAACCAAATAATCTCTTGAAGCAAATTTAAATACTCCTTAATAACTTTGTTATTCTCCTTAAGGCTTAAAAATAGCCCATATCATCTAGTATTGGCTATAGGTATCTCTTAGAGAGGACTGAGTGTGTTTAGGCTTTAGGACCAAATTTACACCCTTAAAAATTATTAATGAATATTTATTTTCATTATGGCTGTATATAAACCTTACTCAATTCCTTGAAACCCTTTACTCCACCATCATCATTGTCTTAAGATCAATCCTTCAATAGAGTGTAGGTGACTTATTTGGAAAGGTTTAACTATGTTTTAGCCTAAGTTTATTAGGTCCCCAAGACCATTTAAAAAAATTATTCATGATTATATAAATATATAAATCATGATATTAATGCCTTATTACCCTCTCACTATCTTGTAACTTTACAACATCACCTTTCAAAACCAATCCTCATAGGTGGTTATATGTGATTGTCTACCTATTTGACTATATATGGTTTGGAATTGACCTTTTAAAATAGGTCATTGGTATTTTATAGTAAAAAAATAATCATAAATAACTCATTATCACTACACTACCAATTCCACATCATCTTCAAGACATCTTCAAACTCTGTGTTCAGTGTCTACATAGTCAAAATCCTATAGGTGATTATCCTACTAGGTTTGACTGTGTTTTAGGCCTTTCTCACTAATATATCATGGCCACTTATAGTGTTAAAAACTCATAAAGAGTTAGTTATAAATTAATTAAAAACTCATTATCTTCTTCAAATAATCTTCAAACCCCTTTGCTCACTTCCTTTCCACACACATTCTTGTAGGCGATTATCTTAGGTTAGTTAGCTTATTTGCAACTTTCATTAACCTTTAGATGTTTGGAGACCTCATCAATTCATGACCTATGAAACTTGGAACCATCATAGTGACTTTATTTTTGAGATAACATTAATTAAACAACATCACCATTGGATTTATATTGGATGACATAACTATAGGTTTGTAGGTGACTATTCTACAACTTTTGTGTTTGAAACCTTGCAAGGTGAATCATTTTTCATTTCATTGAATCAATAAATTAAATAGGAAACATAACTTCAAGATCCTTTAAATTTATATTCAATCACTCAAATTTAACCTACTATGCATGAATACGTAGAACACAATCCAATATGGTGAATGAAGATGTGATCATGTGAAGCTTTTCCATAATATCTATCTAATTAAAAATCCATGAAGGGAATGAGAGATTATTATAAGACCATGAAAATTCACTTAGATTAACTATATAAACTAGATAACTCAGAAACATAAAAAAATGACATTCATTCATAGATAATGCACAAGAGAGACTTTACTTACCAAAGGATAATCCAAACGTGCCTCCATGATGAATGAATATGTGTGATAAATATTTTGACATTTTATAACTCAATCCAACTAGTTTCATGCATCCATGAGTTTATAATTTGCATTGGGGTTACACTAAACTTAGCCTATGGGGTTTTACGCCTTCAAAAAGTAGTTTGATTTCCTAGAAATTATTCATAAAGATAAAGATTCCAATCCAATGACCAATGATACAAATTTTAATCCCATAGAGGTCCTAAAATTTGGCTAAAATACTATCCCCCAACTCTACCTATACATCCTGTACCATCTGATTAAAATTAGCCTTCACTACCTTGTGAATGTATTGATAGAAAAAAGATATGGTTTTATAAAACTATGGAGATTAAAAATTATTCCCAAGCTTTTATATGAAATTTATAATCTCAAAGGACACTCTTCAACTCTTTTCACTTCCAAGTGAATTTCAAAAGTCTATACAACTTCTGATATTTCTTTGACATGATGATAGGTTTAACATAAATGTGACTTATCCAAGCTCTTTTGAAGGTGTATGGTACATATTTTTAACTTAGGTAACTTTTACACACATTAGAGTTATCCCAAAATAACATTTACATGTATTTTCAACACCTTAGAGCTAACAAATGAACCTTAGACATTTTGTAACTTCATGAAATACTGTTAGAATATGTTTAAGACATAAAATAACATTAATAAACCCATAATAACCTATGACACAACTTAACAATGCCTTATCTCTCCATGACATGCCTAGACCACTTATATGACCAATACATGACCTTACCTTAACTTCTCTAAACTAACCTTAAATAATGCTAACAAGGTTATATGAAGACTCTATAGACCATATAGGGTATGAAAAAACCATATGACAAGACCATGATAAGTTTGAATATAGAGGGGGTTATCAATTTAAATTGGGATCAAATTTGGTCAACATTCTTGGCGATTCATAGGGCTAGCATGCATGCAATGCTAATAAGACTAGTAGCCTTGCATGTACATTGCGCAATGAAGTCTCTTGCACTCAATTTCATACTTTAAAAGACTTTGATCATGACACAACAAATTGATTTAACCTTCACAACACACAAAACAAAGAACAAAAAGACACAAATCAATAACAAGACACACACATGTGCTATCAAGTACTTAGGGAACACAACAACAACATAAGAAAATTGAACTATATACAACTAACCTAAAAATAAATTATTCCTCTTGGATCAAAGGGGAATCTTGCACCATCTCTTGATCCATGAGATGAAAAAAGATATAAATCAAATTGCCTTTAGAACCTAGTTCTTGGTGTCTTTAACTCCTTTATGCTTTTCAATATTCTTGACATGATCTCCAATGTAATGATAGTAGCTGCAAACATGCCACCTATGAAGGTGAACTCATATTGCACTTCAAAAATATTATCATGACCTTTATTGATGTTTGTATTTAACTCAATCATGATCACCTCTTCACTTATAGGATCAGCCTCAATCTTATTACTTTAGAGATTGTCATGTTGTCATTCAAGAAGAAAAACATCTTCAAGAATATCTTCATAATTATTACCAAATGCTACAAGCTCATCAAGCTCTTCAAGGTGATCTATATACTCAATCCAATCTTCATAAATGTTCTCCATGAAGATATATTGTTCAATCTCTTTATGCACATGATTTTCAATCTTGTAAAGGCCTTTAATCTCTATAAGGATTTCAATATGTTACTGCCAATCATCTTTATTTTCTTTCTCTTCAAGAACCACAATTTTTTCAACTTCATCTTCTTGGTCATTATGTACTTCATCAACCTTAACTTTCTTACTTGAATAGTCTTCAACTTCCAAGCTGGATACAACTTGAACAAGCTTGGATGTCATAGGATCCTCTTTTTGGAACACATCATCAAGAGGCAAGTCACCTTCAAGAGTTTCTTCAAACTGGCCAATAAGAAGTGTAACCCCTTGGAAGGACTCAAACTCATCACAAGTCTCATTTAAGCTAAGCCACATGTCATCTTGGTCCATGGAGTCATCAACAATTTTGTCTTCTATTGGTTTTTCAAAACCAAGCTCTTGATCATGTTGCTCAGGAGTCTCAATCAACTAATTTGATGTGATGTCCTTCTTAAAATCTCCCTCTTTCATTTCATGATCAACTTCCTCATGAGAAGCTACAACATCATTAGGGTCATCTATTTTTTAATTCAATAAGATTGACTTATGTTTGTCTTCACTAAGGGGAGTACCTATAGTGAACTCTTCATCATAGACACTTGAGTCATCTTCTTTATCAAATACAAATTTATCTTGATATTCTTCACTTATCTCCCATAGGATGGGTTCTCCTTCAATAAGGGATGAGGTGGGAGGGTGATGTATAGGTTCATGGGTTGGAGATAGAGTATGAGGTGTGGTGGATGACTCATGGATGGGATTGGGAATAGAGGTTTATTAAATGAATTGTTGGGGAGATAACAAGTTGGGTTGGGCAATGGGAGAGACATCTTATTCAAAAGGATCTTGACTTTCATCATAACCTTATTGAAGATCTTCAATAACTACAAATTGATTCTCGACCTCTTGACTTTCTCACCTCTCTAATATATTTACCCACCATTGGATATAACATCTCATTTCATGTAAATCATCATTGATGACATAGTGAGATTCCTCTTCAATTAATCTCCACTTATCCTTGACAAATTTAACTGACTTCCTCAACTTCTCTATGAGATGAATAGGGATCACATCAAGTTCATTATCCCATTTTCTCATCACTTTTTTTGAGTTTAGCATATTTGGAATGAGTGCCAATAAGGATTTGGATTGAGGTGTAATTGAAGTAGGAAGAGGAGGGGGATGGTAGGGTTTTTGGTGAGCTTCAACATGTTGGTTGTATTGCCTAATTAAAGTTTCTAATACCTTATATATTTCTTCTTAAAAAATGGAATCATATAATTCCTCATGACAAGGTTGATAGGAATAATGTTGAGGTTGATATGGATCATAAGGTTAGTAAGAGTCATATTTAGGTTGATAGGAAGGCACTTATTCATACTCTTTTTCATAGGCTTATTCATAGGGCTGATCAAAAACATCATGATCATATAGAGGGAAAATAGGCTGACCATAAGACTATCATGAATCATAGGGATGATAAAAATATTGATAGGGCTGTGGAGACACATAATTGGGGTCATCACAAGGTTAGTAGGGAGGTGTATCATATAAATTCTCATCATACCCAACCATCCAAACTTCATTAATCAAATGAAAACACAAGATATTAGTAAATTATTTTCAAAATAAGTACCTAGGCTATTAGAAACAACTAATTTCATTTGAAGTTACCATTAGCATTTGTTGAATGCCTCCAAAGGCTGATAGGTAGAAGAACACACCAAGAATGCTTCCACTCTCTTGGACTTTAGTCCCACTAGGCATGCAAGACCTGTTGTCACTCAATTTTGAACCCTTAGAGAGGTAGTTAAAGAATAATCAATATTTAGTGGAACATGAGATTACCCCTAATATTGTGGGTTGCCTATAGTAGGGGTAAACCTCTAGATTGAAGGGCTTTTTCCTTAGATTTATCATCATCTATAATACTAGCTCATTTGGATGAAAAGGGAGAGAGAAAAAATAAACCTATCCTAATGAGGTGATGTATTAATTATAACCTAACCATTACTAGCTAATTATAATTTCACTTGAAACAAAAGCCTAACTTGCACATGACACTACTCCAAATCTATTTCTTACATTAGTATTTCTCATAGAGGTTTGTGAAGTGAACTTAAGATATGAAGAATAAAAAAAGGTCACAACATGACACTAGTGTAGATAACTCAATAAACTCATGAAAATTTCATTAAAACAATTAAAGAGATCTGCAAAAGACTTTCAAAGCTGAATATGAATGCTAACAAGGCCAACATGCTAAGGAAGAGAATCTATCACTTAGCAAGATCAACTAGCCTAAAACATTGAAACAACTCATGGAGAAGGTAAACCAAATTTTAATTTATTTATCAAAGGCTGAAAATGAGCAAGGATTCACCATACTTAGGTGGAGGATACTTTACAAATCCAAAAGTGGCTCAATATATAGATACAGTGAGAGAGAAGAGGAGAAGGGTGTAGGAGAGAGAGAAAGAGAGTAGACAAGTATCCATATGAGTTAAAAACAAGATAGGAATTAGGGAACTACCTAAATAGGTATAGGATTCCATGTTTATCTCTTATGAAAATTCTCTAACTCTCCAAGTGGCATGGGAGTTGAAATTCTTACTTGACACCGTGACTAACTTTTTGAAACTGCCTTTTGCCTTGGCATGTTTAAGGACAAGTGGCCTTATTAATGGTTATATTAGTTTCTCATACCTCTTTGATCTACTCTTGACACCTCTCAACTAACCCTATTAGGTTCTGTTTGACACATCATCTCTTTCTCTTACAAGGTGTCTAGATGACTCTTCATCTCTTTAGGCTAACTTTGAATACAAGTGTCAAATCTTGGATTTATCTTCTTCATCTCATCCAAAATTCATAGATGACCTATTCAACTCATATTGGATTGAAAAAAATCCATTTTGAGGCCTCAAACTAGACCCAACAATTCATTCTCTACCAAAAGCCTCAAATAGGCCTCATTCCTTGTAGCCTTAAAATCATACAAAACTCCTTGTGTAGAGAGTTTTATGGATGATTTTGAGAATTTATGAGAATATACAGGACCATTATGGCCTTACAATTTTATGCTTTGAAAGTGAGTGGAGATATCCATTTTTGTAGCTTCTCTCTCCTAAATAGGCCTCAATTAGGCCTCTCTTTGAAGAGACTAAAAAATGGATTTAAAATATCCCCCCATGTGCCAAACCCCAAAACATTGTGTGATTTATTTATAAAACCTCTTCATTTTCCTCCATGCCAGTTTTGAAGATCTAAAAACTTGTATAGACCTATTTTCTAGTAAAAATAAATCTTTTTTAGGCCTTAGACATACAGTTGCATATAATAATGTACCAACCAATAGCATGAGATGATGCTCAGGTGAGTTGTGAATATGTTATGGGTCATTTTAAAGTACATCTAATTCATCTTGAGGTATATAAGTTAATTTATCTCTCATCAGGTTGTTTTAGCTTTCCTAGGTAGCTTGAAAGTGCCTTGAGTTCTTAACGATAGGTCATACAGCTTAGGGCATGAAACCAATAACTAATTTCACAAAATGTAAGTGTACTAAGGTTGATAAATTCCCATATGAGCCCAAGCTCCCATGAAAATACTATGGATTGTACCAAGCAAAAATACTAGCCTCTTAGGTTAGAAGTAAGCATTATGTGAGGTCTGAGAGAAAATTGGGTTAGTGAGAAGATTCCTGAAGTTGGTTTGAGATCCAATGACCTTCATGACGTATATGACATCCTATTTAACATACTTAAATATTTATTTTTCCACATTCCTTCCTTTTTTCTTTGCTACATCTCATTGGACTAGGCTTAGGGTTTGTAGGCCAAGTTGCCTAACTTACCCTAACTGACTATATCCACTTGTTTCTCTCTCTATCAGATGTTTGAGCATCATTAAATGTTTTTTTATTATTTTCACCATATTATCAAGGTTATCTAAGTCTTAAACTCACTTCTAACTATAATATTTCTCAATTGACTGCCTATACAGGCCTGAGTATGTAACTAGTCCTGCTTGAGACTAAACATGGTCTGATTATATGATGTTTCACTTTGTGATGGGTTTGAGGGATATCATAAGATAATGTCATAAATTACCAATCATATTCAAACATTATAATCTCTCAAGTCTCCCTACAATCTCTTCAACCTTCCAAAAAAGCAATTTCCTCTATGAGCCAAGAGACCTGTGTCTTGTCTTGGCTGAGTGGGTTTGTTTCACTTTAAGTTTGAGTATAAGAGATATAATAGAGCTATGATTTCAACATGAAATAATATTCAAACACTCATATCCCTTAGACCTATCACATACTTCAAGACCTTTCAAACAAACATATAATTTAAGAGTGATCAAGATTATGTTTTACCTAGGTTGAGTAGGCAGAGTTTGAATGTTCTACTATTCTCAAGTGAGTTAGAGAGTTTTTGAGGACCTATTATCATCATGAGACTTATTTTTATATGTTTAACATCCCTCTCATGTTCCCACATACCTATACAGTCCTTCTAATCAAACATATAATTCAAGAGTGATTAGGTTTGTAATAAAGACTATATGTGACTAACTTATGACCTCTATTTGGTATTTTTCCTACTCCTTGATTGGGTCTCCTTGATGTTAAAGGATTTTGGAAACCAAATCATCTCCTGAAGTAAACTTCAACTCTCCTCAAGAACTCTGTCATTCTCCTTAAGGCTTGAAAATAGCCCATATCATCTAGTATTAGTTATAGGTCTCTCTTAGAGAGGACTAAGTGTGTTTAGGATTTAGGACCACATTTCCAATCTATAAACTTCTCAATGACTCTAAATTGTCATTATGTATGTATATAAACCTTCCTCAATTCCTTGAAACCCTTGTACTCCATGATCATCTTTGTCTTAAGATCAATCCTTTAATAGGTTGTAAGTAATTTATCTGGAAGGGTTTGACTGTGTTTTGTTTGAGTTTCTTAGGTACCCAAGACCATTTCAAAAACTTATTCATGATTATGCCAATATATCCATCATGATATTGATTCATTAATACCCTTTCACTATATTGGAACTTTAAAACATCACTACTTAAATCCAATCCTCATAACTAGTTGTATATGATCGTTTGCCTATTTAACTGTATATGGTTTGGAATTGACCTTTTCAAATAGGTCACTAGTATCTTATAGTGACCAAAAAATCATCAATAAATCATTCTCACTTCACTACCAAGTCCATAACATCTTCAAGACATCTTCAAACTCTATGTTCATTGTCTACACAATCAGAATCCTATACGTGACTGTCCTTCTAGGTTTGACTGTGTTTTAGGCCTTTCTCACTACTGCATCATGATCACTTATAATGTTCAAACCTCATCAAGAGTTCATTATCACTTCATTTTAAACTCATTATCTTATTGAAATCATATTCAAACCCCTGTGTTCATTGCCCTTCCACACACAATCCTGTAGGTGACTATCTTAGGCTAGTTAGCTTGTTTGAAACTTTCATTGATCTTTATATGTTTGGAGACCTCATAAATTCATGACCTATTAAACTTGGAACCATAACAATGACTTCATTTTTGATATAATGTTCATTAAACACCATCACCATTAGATTTCTCTTGGCTGACAGACCTACAAGTTTGTAGGTGATTGTTCTGCAACTTTTGTGTTTAAAACCTTAAAAGGTGAAAATATGGATATTAGTGATTGAATACCATTGTAAATTTCATTGAATAAATGCATTAAATAGGAAACATAACTTCAATCTCCTTGAAATGTTTATTCAACCACTCAAATCACCCTATTATGCATGAACACACAGATTACAGTCAAAGATGGTGAATGAAGATGTGACCATGTGAAGCTTGTATAGAATATATATTTGATTAGAAAGAAATGAATGGATTTATAGAGTATTATAATACCATGAAGATTCACTTAGATGAACTAGATCATAGAAACACAAAAAAATGACAGTCATTTGTAGACAATGCATAAGAGAGACTTTGCTTACCAAAGGATCATCCACATGTGACACCATGATTAATTAATGTGTGTGAGGTATATAAATACATCTAAGAAATCAATATAAATTATTTCATGCATCCATGGGTTCATACTTTGCACTAGATTTACACCAAACTTAGCCTATGGTGTTTTAAGCCTTTAAAAATAATCTAGATTCTTGGCGATTGTTCATAAAGATAAGGATGCCAATAAAATAAAAAATTACACAAATTTTAATCCCATAGGGTTTCCAAAATTTTAACAAAATATTATCTCCCAACTCTACTTGTACAGCCTGTACCATCTGATTGAAATTGACCTTCACTAGTTTGTGAATGGAGCGATGGAAGAGAGAGATTATTTTATGCAAATATGGAGCTTCAAACTTATTTCCAAGATTTTTATGAATTTTATAAGCTCAAATGACACTCTAAAAATATTTCAAATTTCAAATGACTTCCAAAATTCCATATAACTTCTCTAACTCCTCAATATTGAAATGCAAGATTCTGATCTTTCTTTGACATGATGACATGTTTAGTAGTTATGTAACTTATCCAAGAAATTTTTAAGATGTGTGGTACATATTTTTAACTTAGGGAACTTTGATAAACATTAGAGTTGGCCTAAAATTCACATTTTCATATATTTTCAACACCTTAGGGATCTAGCAAATGAACCCTAAACATTTCAAAAATTCATGAAATGTTGTTAGAAGATATTTAATACATAAAATGACATTAATAAAACCATAATCACGTATGACACAAATTTACCATTCATCATCTCTCCATGACATTCCTAGACCACTTATATGACCAAAACATGACCTTACCTTAACTTCTTTATTGTATAAAAGTCGGTGGTCAATCCATTTACTTGTGAGGCACTCATCTGGTTATCCAAGTCAGTTATAGAATTGTTACAACTAGGCACAAACATAGACTAATATTATATCTCTCAAAATTTGTCACTCAACTATACTGGCATCAATTCACAAAAGGTTCAAGACTTATGTGTTCACCCAAAGCACAACAAAGAAAGAACTAGGGCCTATTTTGGGATAATCATGCCATGGTACAACTCATTCTTCAAGGGACTTGGTCATTGAAACAATGGTGTTAGAAAGTTCATTGGTGCAAGCCATTCTAGGTGGAGTCTAACTATTTGTAGGCACAAAGATTATTTGGGGAACTTGTTCTGGTCATAGGAGTATAAACCTATATTGGGATGGTTTAAGGATCTCAAGGGCATAAACCTTTGTCTTATTGGGATTAAGACCATTTGATGCTAAGATGGGTCAAAGGGATTAATTTGTGTCAAGGGTTCATGATTAGGCTAGCGCTTTAGGTACAAATTTCATCATTTAGCATGAGGTATTTCCTACACTTAGAGTATTTCTATACAATATACTGACATCATTACTTACATAGGGGTGCCATTAAAAAGCTAGACTAAAAGCTTGATGTAACTTAGTATTCATTTATTAAATCTAAACATTACAACTATTACAAACATTATGCAATCAACCTACATTCAAAGAACATAATGATAACCATATAATCTAGATCAAAACCCAATTAAGGGAAACACCATTCTTCATTAAACATTGTTTAGATAAACATAGTATACAACAAGTGAAATAGAGAAAATGCTCATCTAAAGCTACTAAAGGCCTAGAGGCTCATAAGTGAGCTTGGTCACTATAATGTGGAGCCTCAAGCCATCCATGATAGTCCTAAGTTTCAATGGTGATCACTTCACTATGTTTGGAATCAATTCTATAGGGCTTCACTATATCAAAGTTGCATCCTCTACATACTAGTTTGAGCTTGGCTTTATATTACTTAAGAGCATCTTTGTGCTATGGTGGAGGGTGCATTATAGGTGTTGAGATGGAGCATTGTTTGATCATTCTATCAGCTCCATCACCTTGCACCCTTTGTGCTCTAGTCACCATATATAACTAACTTAAGAAGATGCCCTTAAAACTTGGGCACCAAGTAACTACTTGCTAGCTGGTGCAAGATCTGTGATGATTCCTTTAGCTGATACAAAAAGTGCCAAAACCATAATCATTCAAAATGATCACCTTGTGTTGAGATATCTAATGAGTTGTTGTGGATCCATACTTTGTCAAAAATGGGCCCAACATTTACCCCATACAAAATTGCTAGTCTACCCTCAAACTAGTCTTTCAATGCCCTTGGCATGTAGAACTCTGGTTTGCTCTCCTTTAGTTTAATGATAAAGTCCTCAAATCCTTTAATGGTGAGCTTTATTTCTTCAATGGAACTATCTATATCTAATGAGGTGGCACTAAGCATGAGCACATCCATTTTATTTAATTACTTTAGGAATGCCTTGAGGTTTCGCATAGCTTTTGACACTCCATTTAGGATTTATCTTTGTTCACAAGCCTTAGTTTACAAGGCACAAAAGAGTGATTTCAAGATTTAACCCTGGTCTTTGATTTGAGTGCTCAAGGCATTAACCTTTCCCATTATTTGGCTATACTCTAATCTACTCATAGTGTATACCTATGCCATCAACTCATCCTTCTCCCCCTTTTCCTTTTTGAGGCATGTGTCTATAACTGATGGCTAGATGGAGAAGTTACAAAATATGGCATCAGTTGCATACATTCCCTCTTGAATTTGTGCGAAGAGGTATTCCACCTCTTTGAGATTTGCAACTAGCTCTTACTTTATTTTGATGCATGGGTCTTCCTCTTATTTTGGCACATGTTTGCCATTCAACCTTAGGAGCATTTATTCCACTAAAATATGTACTTTATCAACCTTTGAAAGATTTGAAGTGTTAACACCATCCAATAAGGATGGCTTAGATTCCTTTACGTGCTTATCCAATTTTTTTAATTTGAACTTCATGGCCTTTACTTCCTCTTCTACTTCCATCATGATCTTCTTCCATCTTAAATCCTTAACATCATTAATGATGTTCTTCTATACTATTCTAGAAGCCATCGAAACGAGTGCATTAGCCAACCTTACAGGGTTTATTATGTGGGAGTTTATAAGAAGGGAATCATGCCCTTCCTTTGGTTGATCTACACCCAATATGGCCTTTTATGACACCTTGAAATGAGGCTCATCCATATAGATATTGTTAGGTTGTGGAGCTAAAAGCTTCACTGTTGCAAACGTGAAGGAGGTTGCTCAGTGTTACAAAAACTGACGTCGACAACGCAACCGACATCGGTCATATCCAGTTACAAGAGCAACTGACATCGGTCAGGAGTCGGCCGACGTCGATCATCTCTAGACAGACAGGGACCGATGTCAGTCACCTGTGCATTTCAAAACTACTTGTTGATGAACAATTAGTTTGTTGAATGGGTTGTTTGCATGTAAAGACTAATTTTAGTCTTGAGCTACGTGTCTAATTATTGTAATTAGGTGTCTAATTATTTTTTGCATGAGATCTATATAATAGACTCATGTGCTGTATTATAATTGAGGATAAGGAAGAGATCCTTCTGATTGTAAGATCTAAGTTTACAGTTGTGCAAGACCAGGTTGATCTGCAGGTTGTGCAAGATTAGGTTAGATCTACATGGTAAGTAAGATCATTTGATTTTTAGGTTGTTGCAAGTTCATGGGAGATCTACTTGAAGTACTTTAAGTACTTGTGTACCGACAGTATTGTTACTGACTAGTTGGAGGTGAACAACAACTCTATGTTTGAGTTGATTGTTGTGATTGTAATTGAGAGAGAAAACTCTTGATCAAGAATTACTGGGAGTCTTAGAGGTGTGGGAAGCCTCATAGGTGTGAGAAGAGTGTGGCATCTTCTTTATTGTATTTTCTTTTTGGATGAGTTGAATACAAGATTATATTGTCTCTCAAATTCTGTGTTGTTTTTGATTTCTTGTTACTTGTTACTTCTGGTTAAATTTCGTGTTTAGTTGCTTATACAAAGTAATCAATTGTGCTCCTAATCTTGACAAAGTGGTATCAGAGCTAGGGTTGCAGGAGCAGGTTTAATAACACCTTGGTTTCAGAGTGTGTTAAGTGTTTGTTGATTACAGGTCACTCTCAGGGGTTTTTGATTGAGTGGGAGTATAGCAATGGCAGAAGAAAGTAAGCTAAGAATGGAGAAGTTTAACAACAAGAATGATCAATTATGGAGGATGCAAATAGAAGATTATCTATATCAGAAAGATCTGTACTTACCATTGGGTGGGGTTGCATGCAAGCCCATGGATATGAAAGATGAAGAATGGAAGGTTCTTGATCAAAAGGCTCTGGGATCTATAATGTTGAGCCTGGCATCATCTGTGATTTCCAGCTTATCACAGGCTAAGACAATGCTAGAGTTAATGGGATCTTTGGCAAATTTATATGAAAAACTCTCAGCTTTGAATAAGGTATTTTTTATGAAGCAATTATTTAATTTGTAAATTTTGGAAGGTGGATCTATACACAGTCATCTTAGTGATTTCCATGGTTTGGTAAACCAGTTAGTTTTAGTCAATATTGTTTTTGATGATGAAATTAAAGCTCTCTTAATCTTATGCTCATTATCTGAAAGTTGGGATAGTTTGGTAATGGCAGTTAGCAATACTGCGTCTGCTTCAAATATCTTAAAAGTTGATGATGTTGTTAGTGTAATCTTGAATGAAGAAATTTGCAGGAAAAACATAGGTGAATCATCAGGGAATGCTTTAAGTGTTGAAAGTAGGGGAAGGCAAAGAGAGAAGATCGAGCAAGGGAAATCAAGGTCAAAGATAGGCAGGAGATCCAAGTCCAGGTATGGCAGAGTAATCTGCTGGAATTGTGGAAAGGCAGGGCACATAAAGAAAGATTGTAGATCGGTTGAAGATTAACATGAAGGAAATGGAGAAGCAGATGTTGCAGGTATTGTTGCACAGGATGCTCTTGTATGTTTCTTGGATAAAGTGGAATCTTGGGTGTTAGATTCTGGTGCCTCTTTCCATGCAACCCCAAATAGAACATCTTTTCATGATTATGTCCAAGGGGACTTTGGAGAGATTTATTTAGGGGATGGTAAGCCTTGTCAGATGGTTGGCAAAGGGAAAGTGCAGATGAAATTATAGATGGGCAACACATGGGTGTTGAAGGAGGTCATGCATGTCCCAGTCCTGAAGTGGAACTTGATTTCCATTGGAAAGTTGGGTGATGAGGGATGCACAGTAACTCTCACAGTGGACTCTTGGAAAGTTTCCAAGGGTGCACTTGTTTTAGCAAGAGGTAAGAAAGTAGGTACTCTTTATCTATCTACTTGTATTACTGATTCTCTTTTTGGTTTATCTACTTCAGCTGTAGATTTGAAGATGTGGCTTCATAGGCTTGGTCACATGAATAAGAAGGGGATGCATGTTCTTGAGTCAAAGGGTAAGAGTTTAGATCTGGAGAGCATAGATCGAGATTTCTGTAAACAACAGAAGAAAGTGAGGTTTCTTGAAACACATGCTACAAGAAAGGATCGAGTCTATTACACATAGAGGAAATATGATGTTTTTGACAAGAACATGAAAGCCTTGGTGTTTAAGGAGGAGATGATGGATAGAGATCAGCTAAAGGGGCTAAAAAATTCTGAGCAGGGTAGTTTGAACAAGGGTTTGATTCAAAGTAAGCTAGTGGGTAAAAAATCATCACTCACAGGTAAACACAGGTACCAATGTTGGTCAGGTAGAATTGACATCGAACAAATAGGTATTGACATTGGTCATGTGAAGACTAGAGTCAGTGGTGTTAGGTAAGTGGTGACCAACATCGGTCAGGGATCCAACATTGGTAGTTAGGTCAGTCGCATGGAACCAACGTCGGTCAGATGTGGACTGAGGGGTGACCAATGACGGTCACTGTTAGAACAAATTTTGGATGGACAACAAGTTGTAAAGGAGTCTCAAATGCCCATGAGGAGGATTGAAAGGGTAAGCCTCAAATTCATTGTTCCCCTTCTTTAGATTACTTGTTGCTCACTGATGGTCAAGAACCAAGAAGTTTTAAAGAAGTAGAATAGGTAGAATCTAGGAAACAGTGGGAGCATGGCATGAATTCTTTGGAAGAAAACCAAATGATGGATTTGGTAGAGTTACCAACTAGAGAGAAAGCAATGAGAGATGAACGGATTCCCATGTCAAAGAAGAGAGAGAATGGACACGTGAGATGAAAGGCCAAGGTATATGGTCTTGAGCAGGCTGCAGGATAATAGGGGTTTAACCATTATATTTCCTTTACCAGGTTGGATAATATTAGCTACATTATTCTGTTACTGTATGTGGTGTGTATGCTTGTTGCAAGGTCACACATGCAGGGAGTTGCTGAGCTAAAGGTAAAGTTAGTTTAGAGGTGTGTCATGAGGAATCTAGGAGAAGCAAGATTCTTTGGCATGAGAATGTCTAGAGACATGGAAGGTCACAGGGTGATTTTATCTCTAGATGATTGTGTGAATAAGGTAGTGGTGAGGTTTAAGATGCGGGATGCAGAACCAGTTTGCACACCTATGGATGGACAGTTCACATAATAGTGTCCCAATTCACATAATGAGGTTAAGTGCATGGTATGTACTAGACTTGAGTTTGCCCAAGCAATGGGTGTTGTCAGCGAGTTTGAGGTTAATCTGACAAAGAAGCATTGGAAAGTTGTTCAGTGGATTCTCAGGTATCAGAGAGGGACCAATAGTAGGTATACATGTGATGCAGGGTCAAGCACTTCTCTACATGGGTATATAAAATTGAATGTGGCAAGGGACTTGGATGACAGGCGTTGCACCATAGGATGTGTGGTGGTTGGTCTTCAAGATTGAGCTTGAAGAGGGATACAAGCCAAGAAACAAATTAGATGATGTACAGGTATAGGTATAGGTGCAACTATTTATCTCTAAGTGGGAGATTGTTAGGTTATGGAACTAAAAGCTTCACTATTGCAAACATGGAGGAGGTTGATCAGTGTTACAGAAACCAACGTCGATAGTGCAACTGATGTCGATCATATCTAGTTACAAGAGCAATTGACATCAGTCAGGAGTCGATCGACGTCGATCATCTCTAGATAGATAGGGACCGATGTCGATCACTTGTGCATTCAAGAACTGGTTGTTGACAAATAGTTAGTTTGTTGAACATGTTATTTGCATGTAAAGACTAATTTTAGTCTTGAGCTATGTGTCTAATTATTGTAATTAGGTGTATAATTATTGTTTGCATGAGATCTATATAATAGACTCATGGGTTGTATTGTAATTAAGGACAAAGAAGAGATCCTTCTAATTGTAAGATCTAGGTTTGCAGTTGTGCAAGACCAGGTTGATCTGCAGGTTGTGCAAGATCAAGTTAGATCTACATGGTAAGTAAGATCATTTGATTTGTAGGTTGTTGCAAGTTCATGGGAGATCTACTTGAAGTACTTTGAGTACTGGCAGTATTGTTACTGACTGGTTGGAGGTGAACAACAACTCTGTGTTTGAGTTGATTGTTGTGACCATAATTGAGAGAGAGAACTCTTGATCGAGAATTACTGGGAGTCCTAGAGGTGTGAGAAGCCTCATAGGTGTGAGAAGAGTGTGGCATCTTCTTTATTGTATTTTCTTTCTGGATGAGTTGAATACAAGATTGTATTGTCTCTCAAATTCTATGTTGTTTCTGATTTCTTGTTAGTTGTTACTTTTGGTTAAATTCCGTGTTTAGTTGCTTATACAAGGTAATCAATTGTGCTCCTAATCCTGACAGATATCAAAAGCAAATGATAAGTATTGGTGCATCCTTATTATGGTAGTTTCGGGTATGTACTCAAACATATAATAATATTTTTTGGTCCACCCCTTATGCACCTTTTCTCTCAAGCTTACCTCGATGCCCTCTTCTTCAATGATTCCTAGTTATATATATTCTTATTCCTCTTCATCAGTACTAGCATGCTCTTCGATGCTTCCGTCTAAGGTTTCCTCTTTCTCCATTAGGGATTCTTCCTTGGACTTATCCCCTTGGTCCATTTCTTCTTCCTCCTCGATGCTAGATTTTCCCTTCTATTTATACTAGGCTTCCTCTGTGCCCTCCATTTGCTCTTTCAAAGTGCTAGCATCACTTTCCTTATCTCTAGGCACTCCTTCACTTCTTGGGCATGCCTATGGTGTAACTTCTTCTGCTATGCTAGTGGGGGTGTTAGGCACCTTTTTTGTTATTTCCTTTAATGGTTTTACACTTGTAGTAACCTTTTTCTCTTCCTTCTCTTTCCTATCCCTTTCCTCCTGGGCCTTATTTTTCTCGTCCTTCCTCTTCTTGGATAGTGCTAAGGCCCTTTCTTCCTTAGCCTTCCTTTCTTCCTCCTTAACTTTATTGATCTCTTAATGGGTCATGCCCTTCTTTCTCATGGCATCCTTTTCTCTTTTAGTGATAGTGCCTTTAAGATTTCTACCTCACTCATCCTCAAATTCCTTTATGCTTATCTCTTTTCCTACTTAGTTTGCAGAAGATGTGTAGCTGGTTCTTTAAATGATGTAAGCACGAGCTTCTTTACTTATCCAAGTGCAACAAAAATGATACCTTGGAGGGCCTCTTGAACTTCTATGGTGTTAGGCTCTTCTTCTACTACTTCTCGGATAATTTAAACTTTCATCCTTACTTATTCTTCCTCTTCCTCCTCCCTCTCTTTGAGTACCTGTTGCACTTCAATTTCCTCACATGCCTCTTACACCTCCATCTCCACTAAGGTTATGGTGGGCATTATAATTGGCCCCTTGGACTAATTTTTCTCTCTCTTTTCTTGGGAAAAACAATCCCTAACATGAATGTCACACACTTCTTATTTGGTGTAGAGGGAGTTGTTTAATCATTAAAGGTGATCTTCAATCTAAGACACTTTTATATTTCCTCTAGTGTTTCTCCCTACTTTTTTGGGGAGATTTTCTCTATACCACTAGTGTCATCTTTCCTTCTTTGCCAATCTAAAAGGGGAGGTCATCATCCTTATTGGCATGCACACCCTTCTTTCTTGGATTAATCTCATAGTAAATCACATGGACGTGCCTGAGAATCACTTCTTTCTAAAGGAGATGGATGTCGGTAAAATCTAAGTCATCCTCCTCTTCCTTGGTAGATTTCCCTCTAGGTGCACATATTGGTGTTGTAACATGATTTTCTCCAAATCCATGGCCTTCACTAGGATTTCTAGCTACTATGCATTAAAAATTATCCTAAGCACATGCCTAAAGTATTTGGTTGAAAGTGCATAAGGGATCTATCAGAGTTGTAACCAGAATCTGGATAATACGAATGTAATAGAGACGTGATCACATGAGATGAAGCAAGTGCACACCACATAGATGCTAAAGCAATTTAAAATTATACAAGAAGATAAATTGCACAAGACAAAATGGAGAAAACCAAAATCTGATTAGCATGAGATGGCCAAAGTGAGGAATACAT
Source organism: Torreya grandis (assembly GCA_037957365.1). Lineage (NCBI taxonomy): Eukaryota > Viridiplantae > Streptophyta > Pinopsida > Cupressales > Taxaceae > Torreya > Torreya grandis. Next base: position 1,074,824 of record JARHVA010004491.1, read on the forward strand.
ATAGGAGATTACATAAGTAACTCCTCCACAAAAAGTCGACAAGGCACCCCAAGAATAGACTGTAACTCCTCCATGAAAGGTGGTGACAAGGTGCTAAGAATAGAGAAGTAACTCCCATCAAGGGAGTTACTTATGACATTTTTATGACACCTATGACACATCTATGACACACACCTCCACATAAGCTAGCCTATCCCACAAATGTAGGAAAACTCCATGTGTGCACAAGAAATATAATTTCCCTAATTAAAAAATAGGGAAAAATAAAAACCTACACTAATACCCCCCATAAGCACAATTTAGGTGGGCAGTGTGGAAATATAAAATGGGTCCCGACAACTAGGCTTGATGAGGTAACCATGTACAAATGCAATCTACCATAAGATAGAGAAAAGGAAAAAACCTATAGGAAAAAAATTCCCCCCAAAAGAGAGACATAAAAGAAAGAAGAGGCTAATGCCCCCCCAAAGATGATGCTACTATAGATGTGGACCGCACCCCAAGAAGAGCTCATAGATGAATGAACTTGCTCTCAGTGAAAGGTTTGGTGAAGATGTCTGCAACCTACTCTAAAGACTGTCAAAATATCAAGTCAATGACCTGACTATGAATAAGCTCCCGAATGAAATGCATGTGAATCTCTATGTGCTTGGTCTGCTGGTGCTGAACTGGATTCCTACAAATCTAAATGGTACTCTGGTTGTCACAATAAATGATGGTGGGCTGCCTGATAGGAATGCCAAACTCAAAAAGTATCCCCTAAAGCCAAATAGCCTTAGTAACTGTATTAATAGCTCCCCTGTACTCTGCCTCTATGGATGATATAGCAATAGCATTCTGCTTCTTGGTAGACCAACTAATAGGACCAAAACCTAGAGAGAAATTGTAACCAGAAGTGGACTTGTGAGTCTGTGAATCGCCAGCCCAGTCTAAATCTGTATATCTAACCAAGTCAACCTCTATGCAAAATTTGTAATGAATCATGTATCTATGTGAACCCTGTATGTAATGCAAGATCTTCTTAGCTACTTTCCAATGCAGCTCATGAGGTTCCTGCATGAATTTGGAGACAAGTCCCACTGTATATGATATGTCGGGCTTGGTTTGAGTCAAGTAGATGAGACTGCCAACAAGTTGTCGATACCGAGTGGCATCAACCAATGGTGAAGAGTAGTCAGCCTCAAGCTTGACTCCTGATAGCAAGGGAGCCAGAGATGGCTTGCAATCAGCCATGTGAAATTGAGCCAATAAATCAAGAGCATACTTAGGCTATGTAAGAGAAATCCTTGAATCTGACTGTGAGATCTTGATGCCAAGGAAGTAGTGCAACAAACACAAGTCTGTCATGTCAAATCTATCCTGAAGAGATGCCTTTACCACTATAATAGCTGATGAAGAACTCTAGGTGATCAAAAGGTCATCAACATATAGAACCAAAATCAAGAGCGAATCATCCTACCACAAGAAGTAGACATTGGGATTAGAATGGCACCTAGTGAAACCCACTATGAGAAGGAAGGAATCCATCTTGGCATACCAAGCCTGAGGGGCTTGTTTGAGGCCATAGATAGATTTCCCAAGTCTACATACTAAGGAAGAATCTTGAACAAATTTTGGTGGCTGCTCCATGTAGATCTCCTCCTCTAGGTCTCTGTGAAGAAAGGCACTCTTCACATCCATCTAATGCACATCCCAACCATGTGCTGTGGTAATAGCCAAGGTGAGTTGGATAGAAGTCATCTTTGCAATGGGTGCAAAGGTCTCTGAGTAGTCAATGCTTGCCACCTGTGAGAAACCCTTGGTGACCAATCACGCCTTGTACTTATCAGCCAACCCATCTACTGCAAACTTGGTCTGATATATCCACCTACATCAAACCATATTTCTTCCCTTAGGAAGTGAAGTCAAATCCCAAGTGTGATTTTTGATTAAGGAAGAATATTCTTCCTCCATAGCACTATCACACTCAGGTACCCCAGATGCCTCTCAAAAAGTCTATGGATCTAAAACTAAAGTAAAGAAGGCATGTGATCTCTCTAAAAATCCCCCCTAGTATGTCTATCATTTGCAAGATCTCCTACCCAAGTGCCAGCACTCTCAGGTGTCTGTCTGGCCCAAAGTGGCTCAAAAGTGGGTGAGTCAGGTGATATCTCCTCATCCTCTGACTGACTAGAGGTGGATGACTCTACATCACTGTCCTCACTATTTAAACTCGAAGAAGAAGATGTCTCTAGCTCAAGAACCTGATGTGGCTGATCTGAATTTGATGAGGAATAATCATGAAGAAGTAGATTCGATGAGGGAGAATAAGTGTCAAGTGTTGAGTCTCTAGGACTCTCCTGAAAATGGACACTTCTCTCGATGAACAACTCATGACTAGATCTAGAAGGTGATACCCCTAAATACCATCCAAATATCCTAAAAAGATGCAAGGCTTGGATTGACATTTCATAGCTTTGCATTTCTTCTTTAGAATGCAGGCCATGGCTTGGGATCTGAAAACCCTAAGGTGCTCAACATTAGATTTCCTTTTATGCCAAGATTTAAAGGGTGTTATCCCTTTCAAAGCTTTGTGAGGAACCCTATTTTGAATGTAGCAAGCAAAATTGATGGCTTCGGCCCAGTGCTATGGTGCTTAGGATTTGGAGTGAATCATACAGCTACCCATCTCTTTCAAGAACCTATTTTTGCATTCTGCAACCCCATTCTGTGAAGGACTGTAAGTGACTGTGCACTGCAAATCAATCCCCTCTATGGTACAAAACTACTCAAACCTAATTTTGACATACTCCCCTCCATTATCAATTCAAAGAACCTTGATGGATTTCTCAATCTATTTCTCAACAAGAGCCTTGAAGTCTAGAAAATTTTTAAACACTTCAGACTTTTGTTTGAGAAAATATATCCAAGTGTACCTAGAGTAATCATCAATGAAAGTGAGGATGTACTTGGCCCTTATGAAAGGTGGTTTGGGAAAGGGTCCTGATACATCACTATGGACTAACTCCAAAGGTTGTGAAGCCCTCCAAACTTTACCTTTGTCAAATTTTGCTTCGGGATGCTTCCCAAGGGATCACCCCTCACAAAGTCCTTTTGAGAATTAGACACTAGGCAAGCCAATGACCATGTCATTTTTGCAAAGTTGTTCAAGGTAGTGGTAGTTAAAGTGGCCAAACCACTCATGCCATAATTTGCTAACTGCATATGAATGAGTCAGCAATGCTGTTGGAGAAGAATCTAATGCAAAATGTGAGAAGATGTATAACCTTGCTTGGTGATCTGCCCTACCCACTGCCACTGTAGTATCACTATGCAACTCCCTGATAGCCACTGAATCTGGTGAAAACTCAAATCTCATGCCCTAACCAATGTGAGTGATTTGGTACACTGATAAGAGATTGGTTGAAAGAGAAGGAACACTTAGAACATTATTAAATGTTCTTCCTTCCATTTCAACTGACCCTCTCCTTGCAACAGAAACTGATGTGTCATCACCTAAACTAATTAAGTCATGCTACAAGGCTCTAAAGATGAAAACTTAACTAGTGAAGAGCCCATGTGGTGAGAAGCACTCGAATCAATGAACCATTATGATGTAGAAGCTATAGTAGCTACAAGGTCCTTGCCCTTTTCTTTCTCCTTACCCTTGCCTTTTGCCTTGGTAGAATATTGGGTAGATGAATTCTGCTTGATGGACTCAGGAACACCTATGTTGTGCTTCTCTAGAAGATGAGTTAGGTGATCTATTTGTTTCTTCATGCATTTATGTTCATCATGCCCTATCTTTTTACAATAGGCACACTTAACCTTCTCCTTCTTAGGTTTAGCATTGGAAGAGGTAGTCTCAGTGTTATTTTTGGTAGGATTGTTGTTTTCTTTCTTCTTCTCTTGGTCCTTGTTCTTTTTCTTCTTCCACTTTGTTGAAGTCTTATCCTTACCATTTATAGCTATCAAAGCTTGGGGTTGAGTAGACTTCATTGTGCCCATTTGAATTAGCTTATCTTTCTCCCTAGTCAAGTCGGCAATGAATGAATCCAAAGAAGGCATTTTCCATGTAGTGCCAAGGGCACTTTTTGTGGCATGGAAAGTGGAGACAAAGACTGAATAGCTTGGACTTAACTTATGAGAATATAAATAATGAGTTGATCATCTTTCTTCTCTATCCAACATTATTTCAATTGTAATCTAAGGGCTTTAAACTTAGTGAAGAAGTCCTGTAGGGTGTCAAAGTTGCTAGGACTTAGACTTATGAGTTCATTTTCAAGCTCATGTCCTCTCATCTCATCAAGCTTCCCAAATAAGGGTTATAAGGTGTCCCATATTTTTTTGGGAGTTTTAGAGTTTTCTAAATGGAAGAGAAGTTTTGGAGACACAGACAAGCTCAGTAATCCATAGGCTTCATCACTACGATTGTACCACTTGACCTTTTTCAGCTTCAGTGTTGGGTTCTACTTCAGTACTCATGGTGATACTATACAACCCTTTGCTTCTAAGAATGATTGACATTTTAACCTTCCATTCATGATAGTTGAAGGGTGTTAGTGGTTTAAGTTGAAAATAATCCATTTTAAGCTGAATTTAGGTGAAGTTGTGTTGATTGCAAGTTGTGAAATTATGAAAGCAAAGATTTGCAAGTTGTGAAAAGCAATCACTCCCCCCCAAAATATTGAGCCCCACATAAATATGAAATTTCAAACTCAAAAGACATTGGCTCATATGAGAATGCATCTTAGAGCAATCAGTGCAAGACTTAAGCAAACAGGATGTCGGACTCAGTCGAAAATACGTCCCGAGAGACCCAAAATTTTGGCACTTTATAAACTTGTTCATTTTTGACAAATAACAAGCCTACACTATGGATAATTGAATTAAAAACACTTTTGAAAAAAATGGCACCCAAATTTGAGCTACCATTTGCAAGATATTAAAGGTTCAATTTTCTCATAAACTAGTGTTTTTGCAAAAAAAAAACACTAAAACATTAAAAATGCCTATTTTGATAAAGAAATTGGCCTTCCAACCACTCATTGGATTTGACATAGAACAAGAAATCCAAAGGAGGTTTGTGTGAGGAGGAATTGGCCTCCTGCCAACTCGGGCCTCACTCTTCGTCTTCGTAGGTTGAAGATACAAGTTTTTTTAAAAACCTCTAAATTGCTCTTTTTAAAATTGTTTTCAACTTACTTGTTTTCTAGCATACTAAATGACACTGTGAAGTGATTAAAGTCTAAAAACATTTAAAAAAACAATGATCAATGCCCAGTTCAAGTTGCCACATGGGACGCCAAGCAAGGAAGGGGCGCCATTTAAAAAAAAGTGCTAGCAGAAAAAACAAATGAATAGCAGATGTGGCAGAATGTTTTCACCAAAAAAAAGGGTGCATTTCTAATTTTCTAGGAAAGAAAAGGTTATACAGTCTATAGAATTCAATTCACAATAGGTTTGGGAAAAAAAAGACTAGAAAAATGCACCATTTTTAGAAAAAGATAGACCAGACTTTGCTGGATGCTGGACGTCATACAACCTGATGGTGTGGTTGTAGAAAGGACTACTACTACTGCTTGGCGTGCTAGAAGGAATGTTGCTGCTACTTGGTATGGAGTTCTAGAATCTTGGCACAGACTAGAAGAAGGTTGGCGCAGAGTTGTAGAAGCTGTGCCTAGACTAAATGAGTGAAGTGCTACTCCTCCCTCTGCTCACAACAATGGCACCCAGTAGCTTGAAACAAAGTCAACCCCTCCAACGTCCAGGAAGAAAACTAGATAGCAAAAATCTTATCTTTTTCCTGTAGAATGACCAAAATAAAAGAAATTCTTCTACCTTTGCTAAAGCCACAATAGATCTAGACAAGATGTCTTGGCAAATTCTAACTCAGAAGTAATTTTTTGAACAAGTTTCCATATGGATTTGCATGAGTTTTCAAAAAACTCTACCAAAACAATGGAGTTAAGCAATAAAAAAAATTACTAAGAAAGCAAAGTAAGAATTTTAGAATAGCATAACCAGACACATGATTACTGGAGTGGCTCTGATACCATATTGGAGTTGTTGCTAAAATCTGGATAATGCGAATGCAATGGAGACGTGATCACACGAGATGAAGCAAGTGCACACCACATAGATGCTAAAGCAATTTGAAATTATACAAGAAGATAAATTACACAAGACAAAATAGAGAAAACCAAAATTTGATTAACATGAGATGGCCAAAGTGAGGAATACATATAGGAGAGTACGTAAGTAACTCCTCCACAAAAGGTGGACAAGGCACCCCAAGAATAGGCTGTAATTCCTCCATGAAAGGTGGTGACAAGGTGCTAAGAATAGTGAAGTAACTCCCATCAAGGGAGTTACTTATGACATTCTTATGACACCTATGACACATCTATGACACACACCTCCACATAAGCTAGCCTATCCCACAAATGTAGGAAAACTCCATGTATGCACAAGAAATACAATTTCCCTAATTAAAAAATAGGGAAAAATAAAAACCTACACTAATAGGATCTTCATCCAGCCTAATTTATTTCAATCTATGAGTGCCAAGTGCACTACACATAAGTGTTAAATCATGACATAGGTTACCATTCCAAACATATTATGAGCGAGCTTCTCAAGGATGTGACATTCCTCCTTGAATGCTTCAATATATTAGGTGCACCACCTGATCATGTGGGTCTTGTACTTCTAGGAAAATGTTGGGGGGGGGGGGTAGGTGAAGTTTTGGTACCTCATTTTTGGGGAATCCTTGTGTAGCAAGAAGACCCAAAATTTATCCTCATGACCATATGACACTCCAATCTCTTCCATGATAATTAATATCAACATCAACCCCCATTAGAAGGTCTCCCACACCATGTGATATTCAAGCATGTTCTTTACCATTTATTCTACAATAAAATTTGTGATGTTAAACTTAACCCTCTAAACCATGTGGTAGGTGATGCATAGGTAGGTCTTGGTGATGTCTATCCACCAACCACCAAGAAAACATTTCATACTCATGAGGTATGTATTTACATTCATTTTGGGGTCTTTGATGTATTTTATTGGGAATAAAAACCCTCCCTTGTAGTACTCCAGGGGTTTTTCAACCTTTTCAACTTTAGAATCATCTACCATCATCTAGTGGATGTCTACACTAGAGTTTGGGAGCTCGATGATTCTACCAATGAGGCTAGCTAAAAATCACATGCTCCTCCCTACAAATTACAAGTGGTCCCTATGGACATGCAATATGAGGAACTGCATGAGTTACTTTGGCTTCCCAAAACATGAAAACTTATAGAATTGAGTTACACTTGTGGTTACAAGTTTGTCTCAAATGGAGACATCAAAAAATTCTATGCTTTCTTCAGTTTTGACCCTTGTATCAACCACCTAGTCTTGTACTAGATATTACACATTACTTATGGTGTGGCAGTTGTATTCCTTGAGTTGACAGGTGTGAATAAAAGCTATCCAATTTTATCCTCTGAAAAACTCCATGGGAAACTACATCTCTTGATAGGACATTTTTGTAAGCACCTCTAGATCCACCTCGATGATGTTAACTTCTTCTACTGGCTACACTTTCTTCTTTGCTGTAGCTCATTATTCTATAATCCATGCCATCTTTCCATCCTTTTGCACTTGAATTAGATAAAAATCATGCAATTATTCCCCATCCTGAATTGGTTGGTTTTGAAACATGATCTATTTACTTTGTCAAAGCTTGTAATTTTTTTTTGGTGCTCCTCACAGTCATGAGATCTATGACTACAAATTTGGATCTCAAGATTCACTTGCCATTAATGGTGGCATCAATTTCATTCACATTTTATGGTTCTTATTTATTTCATAATTCATGCCCCACACTTATCTATGCTAATCTCAAAGGGAACACAATTCCTCTCTCTATTCAATCATTCATTTTTGGCATCTATGGGTGCTCAAGGTCTCACTATAGTAGCATTTTCTTACTTTATCTCTAGTTTGTTAGTTTGAATTTGGTTTACTACTCTTCATTTATATTTCAAATTAACTTTAGGTTTGTAACTTAAACCAGTTGGCCCTTCTCTACTTTATACCCCTAATTCAGCTACCTTCTTAATTGTAGGTGAGTAATGGCATGATGACACCTAGATTGATTAGAATTTGCTAAAACCCATGAAATCCATGAAAATACACTACCACATATTCATTTAATTTTCATCTTTGTGCCTCCACAATCATCTCAATAAATTATCCTAATGGTATGTTTAGTGAGTGACATGTATTTCAAATGGTCACTTCCTGCCTCACTTTGGGTGGATACCAACTTATCTTGATAAGATTTCTCTTACATTTTGTTCAGTTGGAATGAACTTCACCTTCCTTATGAAAACCTAGGAATAGTGCCTAACATGTGTGTGATTTAGCCTCCAAGGTTCCATCTTCTTTCCCTACTATGCTTTTATTTCAAGTGTGCTTTCTTGTCTTGGTTATTTTTTTTGTGCTTTCATCTTTTGCCTTAGCCTATCCTACCCCATACAAATCCATTGCACTGGTCTTCCAGCACTTTAATATACTCTTAGAAATATTTCTCAAAATTATGTTATGCACTTTATTTTTATCCATTATGCACTAGCATCATGTGCACCTTTCTTCAATCTTATGCACACTAGCATCCTTTGTGCCTCTCTTTCTCCCTTGGTACTCATATGTTCAAAGTCTAGTGAGTTCCACACACCTAGAGACTTAGGTGTTTGGCCTTAGGTTTTTAGAAAGCAACCTTACTTGACTCACCTAACTAGTATTATGCATGAAAGTCTTAAAATAATTCTCCTATAGGCCTCAAATAGCCTCACTTTTAGAATATTGTGCAAGAAGATCTTGTGTTCCTTTTATCTTAATTTGGCAAACTTCACGTGCCCATAACTTAGGTGTCTAGTCTCATGCACTTAAAAAGTGTTTATGATCAACTCACCTAGTTGGAATTATGCATGTAAGTGTCATAATGGTTCTCTTGTGGGCCTAGAAGTGCCCTGCATATTGAATTTCATGCACAAGGTGTAGACACCAAAATTACATCACACACACGTGCATAACTCCCTATGTCAAAACCCCCCTTAAGCCTATTTTTCAATAATAACAATTTTCCTCCTAACCCATGCTTTTACCCCTCACACATTTAATTAATTTAAAATACTTAATTAAGTTAATTAAAAACCCCTTATGCCACCATACCTAGCCACCTCATCCTAAGACTGATTCTCAATTGATGAGTCACCTCAAGACTTAGTCCCCTTATCTTAACTACCCAAGACTTATTCTCACCTCAAAATTAAATTCCTAACCAACTACATCCTTATTAACCTCATATTTTTACCATTTTGTAATGGGTACCACACTTGACATGAGGAACAATAGAAAACTAGCCAAAGATAGTAGTTTCACCTATTCTAAGGCCATTAATGTCAATCAACCCATGGTCGACATCGGTGGGATTGTCGACATCGGTTATATAAGCCAAAATCCAAATTGATGTTTAGGTTAGTAGAAATCAAGAAAAATCATTCTTATTTACATCTAAGCTTTTGGCATTTAACTTTCAGCATCTTGGCTTACTATTATCTTGCATAAGTCAACCCAGATCAGGAACCAAGCTCTTGAGAACCAATAACACATGCTTGTTTTCTCCATTTGAGGCATCTATTTAGACTACCTTATAGGAACCATCCATTTAACACTTATCATTCAGTCACCATTGTAGCTAAGTATATTACTTATTCTGTAGGTCTTTTAAGCTATTACTTTATAAACACTTTATATCTACTATTCATTACTTTACACATTCTTGACTGAACCCCTATGAGGGAGTTATAAAGCTTCCCTGCTTGTTTCCCCTTGACCTGACACACCAAAACTCTGACCAGATCCATCCAAAGCATATTCTCTCTCTCACAACTCTCCCCAAAACTCCAGTCCTGACCAAAACCATTTCCCAGATCTAAAAAAGCCTTCTACAAGCTCCTAGGCAATTATTCCCCTACCAACCTTGATAGCCTAACTAACATTGGTCACCTTCCCCCCACCAACCTTAGAAGCATAAATGATATTGGTCACTTCTTTATTGACCTCGATAGCATAACTGACATCAATGACTATGGATTTCCTAACCCTTCTAAAACTTGCCCAAAAAACTTCCCAAAATACAAATAGAACATATCACCTACACTCTATTACTTTTTGCTGCACTCAAGTTACGAATAATAGTAACATTATCTCTCTTTTACTCTATTTTTACCTCTCTTTTAGTTATTTATTACTCTTTTGTCTTTCAAAAGTGGACTATCATCTCTAAGGAAGTTTGACAATTCCTAGAACAAGCATGTAGCTTGGCAGCCCACTCATATATCTGCTAACAAACATTTTGTGGTAGTGCTTTCTTACTTATAACTAGTCCTCCCCAGCCAAAGAGGACTGCTCACAACATTTGGATATAGTGCACAAACCAATCTAGATTCATTCTAATCACTTATCCCTATCCTTCTCTATTTTTCTTTAGACTTGAAATAGACAAATTTTAGTGAAACATTTCTGGCATGCCTAGTGACCCTAGAGTTTTCCTTGGGTTCATTTCTTGTTTTAAGAATTCATATAGGTGCATTATAGTGAAAATTTCATTTCTTGCACTTATTCCTTTCTTTCTCCCTCAAAGCTAAAAATTCAACATTTTATTTTTCTATTTAAAGGCAATAAATTGAAATCTCTTCTTCCTTGCCACTCTCCTTTTCTCTTTGCCTCTAAAGGCAATTTATCATTTCTCTTATAAGTTAAAAAAATTTATTCTTTATCTCTTTCTTGCATGCACATTAGGATAGTGAATTTCAATCTCTATTCCTATATCATCTTTGTTTTCATTTGAATCTAAACATTTAAGATTTGGGTTTAAAACTTATTGCACTTCATTGTTTGCTTGCTGCATATTTACTCACCTAGTTAATTACAAGCATTATGAATGAATTGTAGTGCACCTATGTTACACAACCAAATCACACTCACATAAACAAACATATAAACTCACCTGAGATAGGGCCATTGGGATTTCATCACCTGGTAGATTACCTTACCCTACCTAGCTATCCTACTTGGATTTCACCACTAAGGGGAGAACCGACTCCTTTCTCTAGTAGTGTATAAATTCTAAGTAGAAGGTATATTTTGGCTAAGCAACCTAGATTGGATTTAGGTTCATGAAGTGTAGGGAGCAAGCACCTATAACAAGCAATGTACCCAGTCTAACACATATTTCCTCTTGAACACTAAAACTAACATGAAAATAGCTCTAGATTACTTTTTAGTACCTTTGATAACCAAATTTTCTTCTCACTATTTGATTAAGGCATAAGCCAAAATGAGACTAAAATTGTTCTCTAGGAGTTAATAGTTGGTGGTTATATGTTATTTTTCTAATTTTCTATTGCCTTATATATTTTGGAGTTGGTAAGGACATTTTTCTATTGATTCACAAAGTTAACACTATTTTTAATACTCAGTTTATTTAACCTATTATATCATGTTTTTTAAGTGTTCTTCCTTCTTACACATACCTCTTGCATCCTTTATTTTACCTAGTTTCTACTTCTAGGTTTATAAAACTTTGGATTTTCCATCTCCTAGGATATCATAGTGACCGACATCGGTTAACTATACTTACATCGACAGACTTTAGCTATTGACATTAGTTAATTCCATTGACGTCAACAAAATTTTACTACTGACATCAGTCAAGTGACTGATGTTGATGACTATGTAAATTCCATTTGCTCAAGACAACAAGCTGAAATAACCCACTTATTTACACCCAAACCTAGTTTTTCCTTATTCTATCACTAATACATAATAGTAAGACTATTTATACTTCTTGCATGGTATTGACATGAGCTCAATCCAAAATTCTTGCTGATTATGCAAGCTGGAAACCACTTCCACCTTCCCCTCTTGTTGTTGAGTCTATCATGGAGCATACTTTACATACAAAACATACTCCCAGGCCCAACCAAATTCCCATTGTTCCTAAAGGAGATCAAGATTTTTCTAAATTTCTTGATCGCAATGTGGCAGCCCTTCAACATTACCTTGCCATGAGCCAAACCCATAATTCTTCGGGTGACCCAATCTATGGTATGCCAACCTCTCTAATGGAGATAACTTCAGTTTCAGCTATCTCCACTTTTTTCCCCATGGTTACTCAAACCACCATTTCAACAAGTAACCTAACCATAAATAATGTCCAAAGTTTAGCATCACCAACTTCCTAATCCCACCTAAACCCTGACGTGACTTCCCTACTTTCACAACCACAACTAGTTTAGTCATGTCTTACCCCATTTCAAAATTTGGTGATACCTATTCCATCTACTCTTGCACCTATAATTACCCAAGTTATGAATCGGCTTTCATCTAGTCTAACCATGCCAATAACCCAACCTATAATAACAACATCCAACCAAAGCATAGTCTCTAACCCAATGTGACAAGCCCCATTTATTTTTGCCCCCCAACCTATGACTCATTATCCTTATGTTTCCCCAACACAACCTTAGCAAGTTATGTCATACGCTCCCTCTGCTTCCTGTCATGTTCCCTATAACTTAGGAGACACCTCCTAAACTAATCCAGCTCCAAACCTCATTAAGATGCTGATGGATAAGATGTCTAATCTAGAGACATCCATTTTTGGTTCAAAGAATGTGTTATCTTATGATCAGATATGCAATGAACCCATCCATCCTTCTATACCTATTCTTTCTTATCTAAGCTAATGGTAACTCTGCAAATTTACTCATTTCTAGAGTAAAGAGGACCCACAACAACATTTATGAGCATTTAGACATGCTTGTTATTTAATAGGGTACAGTGATGCATTACTACTTCACACTTTCCATATGTCTCTTTCAGGTGTTGCCTTAGATTGGTATAGCTATATAACTTATCACTCCCTTTTCTCATTTACCTAACTCACACAAATATTCCTAGACCATTTCTCTATTAACATTTCTAAAAAGGTTTCTATTACAGACCTTTATTCTATCAAATAATTTGATGATGAGTCTATCATAGATTTTATTGCCCGTTGGAGAGGTTTGATCAATCAACTCTCCTTCTCCTTACCACAACCTGAGATTATTGATATATTCTCAAGGGCATGTGCTAATCAAATCTCATCCACACTTTGGGTACAAACTTTCCACACAATTGATGAGGCCTTTACAATGGCATACAAACTTGAGATTTGGACTATAGATGAAGTTAGAGTCAAGTTGTGCAATAAAAACCCCAATTCTAAATCGAATGACTCCTCTTCTAAAAATTCTCCTTCTAACCAAAAAGCTAAAGGATCTACCAATGCGGTGGTCATTAAGTTAGTTTCTTCTACAACCACAAACCAATCAACTTCTCAAAATCCAACAAGGCAATTCCAACAACAGTATGAACAAAGGCAATACACTCCCATGGGGGAGTCAAATACATCCATTTTTGAAAAACTATTATACCAAGGTGTCATAACCCTTCCTAAAATCAAACCTCCTATACAGTTTGACCCCTCCCATCTTATTCCAACTTGGTACAAGGAAGATCAATTTTATGGCTACCATCGAGTTAAAGGTCACAAATATAATAACTATAAAACATTCAAAAACATTTTTCAAGACATGCTTGATAGAGGTGATCTCATTTTAGATAATCCTAATGCACCCGCTAATCAAAATATGGACATGTTCAAATAGCCTTTTCCTAACCATTCACCTAATCAAAATACTATTCAGACCATAACTAATTCAGGTGATCATAATATCCATACAGTTAATATGGTCTTTTCTTTACCTTTAGTTCAACCTCCCCCTCAACATGAGGCACCCATTTCATCGACTCCTCCCGCACAGTCAGTGGCATTTATTTCTCCCATTCTTCCTCCTCAGGTAGAAGAGCCTATTTCACCCATTCCACTCTTATGTGAGGAAGAGCCTCCTTTACCACTTCTTTTACCACCAGAGGAGCTTGTATTTCCAAATCCTTTTGCACCAATATTACCTATCCTCTTACCACTTGAAGACCACACCTTACCCATTCCAAAACCAAATATTGAAGGGAACATCATTCCTATGTTATACCCTCTTGAGGAATCCTCTTCACCTACCTCTCCTTCACCCATGGAAGACCATACCTTTTCTCCTGTCTCTATTGAAGAAGACCCTGTTGTGGCTCTTTCTCATCTTTGGCTCAAAGTGGTAGAGAACAATAATTTCCCTCTCTCTCAAACACCTCAACCTTTAAATATGAAATCATAAATCCTACATAAAATTTATCTCAACCCTTCCCATGATTGGTGAAAAGTCTATACTTTCTTGACTCCATGAAGATAGATCGTGTGGCATTTTGGGACTGGCTTAAAACTCTTTATCTAACACAATGAGTGTCAACCTTTACCGCCAACCATCTCACTACCATTTACCCAAAGGTATGTGATAAAGTTAGGTCTTCTCCACCAAAATCACTAGAAGCTTGTCCATCTATGTCAGAACCCTCACCTTTGTAGGCATCTACCACATTAAAGTAGATTAGGCCTTTAGGCATATGCCTTGTCTCTAGGATAATTCATCCCTAAGTGAAATTAGATTTAAATATTCAACCATAAGTTAGAGTTTGATGACCTGAACTACATAAAAATGTTAAGCTCCCTAGATCTCACCAATCCTTCCCTCTTCAACCCTCAACTTTACCATCAATTTTGGGATGAAACCCCTCTACTTTAGTTGGAATATCACCGAACCAAGCAAAATAAAAGGTTAATTTACATCCACTACTACCTTTTCCACCTAGTAGGCCTTTCACATCTAACACCATGATACCTAACACCAAGAAAGTGTCAGTAAAATAGATAACTCCCCCACCACCAAACAAGGCACCATGCAAATTCACCCCTATAACTCCTAAACAAAAGAAGGTGTCCCCACCTATTAACATAACAAATGCAAGCCCACTTGTAATTTCTTAGTGTTTTTTATTATGTCAGTTATTGTAAACTTCCATACTAACTCTTTCTCCCATTAAGCCTTATAGTCCTCTCAGAATGAAGCCATCTTGGTTTAATGATACACAAATGTGTCTATATCATCATTCACCTGTACACGATATTGAGAGTTGTAAATCTCTTACAATAGTTATTTGATAGCACTTTGATGTTGACATTCTCTTTGATGATACTCTTGTTAACCTTCCTATTGTTCCACCTTTGGCATCCACAATGCCTCCTACTATTCCACCTAAATTCAAACCCAAAGATGTGGTTGTACTCCCTTTGCCACTTTCTTCACCTATATTTTAGATCAACACAGTTAATGTGGTCACATGATCACAAAACCAAAAAGATAAAGGTAAGAAAAAAATTGCTACTCCTTAGGCATCCCTTTTCTAAAGACACTCCTCCAAATCCCAAGGTCTCCATTTTAGGGGTTTTAAAACCAACATCTTTGGACATTATTCAAAGCTCAATGGTGAAACAACTTCAACAAACTCTTATGAAAATGTCCTTGTATGAGTTAATCCAAAACTCATCCCAACACTGTCAAGCTTTGATTAGTGCCTTGCAAGCAATTAAGGTATAACCTAGTGATCCCCAAACTCTTACAACTTTAGTAAGCTCTCTTAATTCCATCTCCCTGATTTCATTTAGTAATTTAGATATTCCACTTCAACACCCTAAACATCATGATTATACCCTTTTTATTACTGCATTCATTGATAAAAATCATGTCAAAAGAGTCATGATCGATGGAAGAGCTAAAATTTTAATATTATTTCCACCCATGCCTACAAATAGATATCCCTTCTCAATAATTGCATGTCTCAAACCGATGTGGTACTTTGCTCCTTTAATGATGCCAAAGCTACTATGATGGGCACTATTGTCTTACATATCCATGTAGGTCGTTGCACTATTCCTAAGATCTTCTATAACATACTACTTGGATGACCTTAGATACATGCTATGGCATGTGCACCCTCAACTTTACACTGCTGTGTCAAGTTTGAGCATGATGGGCAAGTACATGTTATTCCTGTTGATCCACCTTCATTTAAAACATGCAACATGACTTATAGTCCCAATGATGTTCTCATTCCATTGAAGACATCATCTTCTCCTCATGATACTTATGAAGCTCCCACAAGCTCCACTCCCCTAGTTACATAGATATCGACAACATAAATTCTTGACAAAGATCCCATAGAGGAAAATTTTCAATGTTTGTTACTCGACAAATATCATTTATTGACACTGTACATGTTATATACTCCACAAGAGTATGGAAAGCTTCACATGCACCCAAATTATGATCCTCATATTGGGATGGTCATTCCTTATGGGCCCTCTAACCTTCAAAATAATTTCACATATGGGGGAATTGATTAGGCTTCCACTATCAAAATCCATCTTCTTTGCCACGACCATTTACCTATGACTTCTCTTTCCTAAGAAACCCTAGATTTACTCACACCTATATCTATAGGTGTGCCTGGAAAGGATTTGGTTTGGGTCATTACAAATGGGGTGTCCATGCACCTATTGAATATCCTACTAGCACAACCATTGAAAATGCGAAAAAGAGGCATGGAGTGGGTTATGACAAACCAAATAAACTCACCAAAAATTCCCATATACCAATTATTGAATAACCAATCTCTCCTTCCCCACCTTCTTCTCCACCATCACCTATCGAATTAGAGGTATCCATACCTTATATATTTTTTTCAATAAATGCCATCCATTTGGGACCTCTCACCTATCACTAAGGTAAGGACATAAGGTCCCTTCCACTCATTCATCTTGAAATAATTGATAAAGACTTTCCCACTATTAACACTATCCAATGTCATAATGATGAAACTATTCTTACATACATGGGTGTAGATGATTCTTATATCCAACAATCACTCCCATTTGAAACACAAGCTATGTTAAATAAATCAACCATTGACATCAATTTTACCTCTCACGATAATCCTCATGTCCTCAAGATTGGACAATCTTTAGATTCCTCTGAATAAATTGATTATGACATATTTCTTAATAACCATAGCAAAGCCTTTTCTTGGTCTTATAATGACATGCCTAGGATTGATCCTTCTATCATCACCCATAACATTATCATTTAGATGCTAAACTTGTAAAGAAAAAGCTTTGTAAGATGCATACTCTTATTGCTCTTCCTGTCAAAGCAGAGCTCCAACACCTCCTTTAAATTAACTTTATCCAACTCATCGACTACCTGCACTATATTTCCAATATTATTCCTATCACAAAGGCAATTGGGGGAATCCACATTTGTACCGACTACCATGACTTAAACCTCACTTATCCAAAAGATGACTTCTCATTGCCAAGTATCGACCAACTTATTGATCTAACGACTAGTGAGGAGATGCTATCACTTATGGATGGGTTCTTTGGATATAATCAAATCTTGGTTGCTCTTGAGGATTAACACAAGACAACCTTCATTACCCCATAAGGGACTTTTTATTATTAGGTAATGCCTTTTTTTCTGAAGAACACTGGTGCACCTATCAATGCACTATGACTTACATCTTCCATGATCTCCTACACAAAATTATGGAATATTACATGGATGACTTACTCAGAAAGTCTAAACTTTGCCAAGATCACTTGACAATCCTCCAAATCATTTTTTCTCATCTCCTCCAATATAACATTTGCTAAACCCAAAGAAATGTGTTTTTGGTGTTCTTTCCAGTAAGCTCTTAGGTTTTATCATTTATCTCCATGGTATTAAGGTCAACCCTACTAAGGTTAGATAAATCCTAGAGATACCTCTACCTACTAATCTCAAACAACTCTGTAGCCTCCAAGGCAAACTTTAGTCAATCTACCACTTCATCTCTCAGTTATTCGATCATTGCCAACCCTTTCACCATCTCCTTAGAAAAGATGTCTCCTTCCATTAGAATATAGATTACCAATAAGATTTTTATGCACTAAAAAAATATCCCCTTTCCCCATCAATTCTTATTTCACCTAAGGAAAAGTAGCCTTTCTACCTTTATGTTTCTGTAATAGACCATTCTCTGGGTGCTATGATTGTACACCAAGAACATGAAGTTTACTACATAAGCTGCACACTTATTGATTATGAGACTCAATATACCCATACTAAAACACTTTGCCTCACATTAGTCTTTTCAACATCCAAGCTCTGCTATTATCTCCTAAATCAAAAAACCTACGTAGTCACCCATATTGATCCCCTTAAATACATGCATTCTAAGCCATATCACAACCAATGTGTAGCTTAGTGGCTCATGCTCCTTGCTAAATTTGACTTAGAGTTTATTCAATAAAGGTCTATCAAGGGGAAAATAATCACTGACCAGTTAGTTGCCACCCCTTTACCTAACAACCAACCTTCAAACCTTGAATTCCCTAATGAATCCACCATAACACTCTCCACTGATGACATCTCCTATCAAATGATGATGTTCTTTGATGGGTCTAAATGTCAACATGGTAGGGGTATGGGTATCATTTTGATTCCTTTAGATAGTGATCCTATGTCATTGTCATTTAAACTAGATTTTGAGTGTATTAAAAATATGGCCAAATATGAGGATTTAATCTTAGGGATTTAAATAGATCTCATCTTGGGTATCAAATCCATAACCATTTTAAGTGATTCTCAGCTAGTGGTTATCAAAGTTAATGGTTCCTACCTATGTAAAAACAAAATTCTATAGCGGTATAAATATCATGTAGATACGCTCTTGGGATCATTTGACTCTTATCTCTTACAAACTATTCCTCAATTTACAAACAAGTTTGCTGACACAATGGATTCACTTGCTTCACACATACCCTCTTCATCCTCTTCCTCAAAAATATGTCACTGTTCATCGGTTAACATTACCCTCCTATGTATCAACTAACATCCTCTTTATCATAAATGTAACCTCAAACCCACATGACTTATTGTACAAGCAACTCACAAATTACCTTTCCTTTTTATTACCCCTTCTGATCTCTCTAATAATGGGAAACGTGCCTTAATAAAATGTGCCACTCATTACACTATGCTAGGGGGACTTCTCTACAAGCAAGGTTTTGATGGTCTCCTTCTTAGATGTCTCACTAGTATTGAGACTCCCTTTGTTGTTAAGGAGGTCCATGATAGGATTTATGGTAGACATTTCACTGGTCATGTAGTTACCAAGCATATCCTTTGATTCAACTATTATTGGCTAACACTCCATCAAGACTGTGCTGATTAAGTTTAGCATTGCATCAAATGTCAACAATATGCTAACCTCCTTCACATTTCAAGTCATGTATTACAATTCACTAAAGATTTTTGGCCCTTTTCCTAATGGGGTTTGGATTTAATTAAGGAGATTAACCCTTATTCATCCCTCCATCATCTTTCTATCATTACTACCACTGAATACTTCACCAAGTGGGTCGCGGCCATTCCTCTCATCTCCACTAAGGCTGCAAAAATTGGTGACTTTATCAACCACCACATCATTTTTCATTTTGGTGTTCCCTATAAAATTATAATAGATAATGGCAAATATTTTAAAAACAAGAATATTCAAAGTCTTTGTGATACATTTAGAATCAAATTAAGCTTCTCATCGCCATACTATTCATAAGAAAATGGATAGGCAAAAGCTTCTAACAAAACATTGATCAAAATTCTCATGAAGGTAGTCAATGGTGCAG
The DNA here is from genome assembly GCA_037957365.1 of Torreya grandis. Taxonomy (NCBI): domain Eukaryota; kingdom Viridiplantae; phylum Streptophyta; class Pinopsida; order Cupressales; family Taxaceae; genus Torreya; species Torreya grandis. The sequence continues at coordinate 1,094,586 of JARHVA010004491.1, forward strand.
GTAGGGATTGGCACACACACATTCACTATGTTTTATGGGCTTATCACACTAACATTCAAACCCCTATGGGTGCTACCCCTTTTTCCTTGGTCCATGGGATGGATGTTGTTTTGCCTCTTGAGGTCTAGATTCTTTTTCTTTGCATTACCTAAAATACATACTTACTAATGATGAATTTCACCAAGAATATTTGGCTCAACTCAAACTATTTGATGAGCATCATCTCATAGCCCTCAACCACATCCAAATATATCAAGATTGTATCAAATGTGCTTATAACAAAAATCTCAAAGAATGAGATTTCAATATTGGAGATCTCATCTTAAAATAAAATCAACATGTGACAAACATGGAGAAAATAAAATGGCATAGGTTTGCTCCTAATTGGCTTGGACCCTATATCATAATGCACAAGTATGGATCATGAACTTATCACTTGTCTTCTCTTGAAGGAATGTTACAACTCAAGCATTTAAATGCCTTACACCTCTAATCATTATTTTGTTAACCAAGCGTCACTTCACTTTGTGTTTAACTTGAGCTCATCCCTTGAGCACTCGTATTACATTCATCTCCTTTCCTCTTAACCCTTATTCTTACACACTTATTTAACTTACAAAGTGATATGGTTTTTCCCTCAAAGTGGAAAAATCCTAAGCCTCTATAGTCTTGTCCATGACTAAAAGTTAAAAAAAGAAAATTGGGATTTATGACAAGTTATAATCTCTTAGGTCATGATTCTCAACGTAGACTACTCCCTTGAAGGACACCTACATAAATTCTCTTTGCTCTTATCAATAGATTGCTCCCTTGAAGGACAAATATTTAAAACTAAAAACAAATGCTTAGACCACTCCATTGAAGGATGGCTAGGTCAAAGCTTTGTTCTCAAAGAGAAATATAAATAATTTTTTTTCTCATATTAGTCAGCTTCATATGACCTTAACACATACAAAATCCTATTGTAGGCTTTCTACATTGATCAACTTACACACACAAAAACAAGTTTTAAGTCATGGACTTGTCTATAGTAGCTCTTGAGTCACCCACAATAGGGGCATATCATCCCCACTTTGAAGGTTATGCTACCCAAACATTTTCCTTCATTTTACCCTTTTCCCCTCATACTCTTTCAAGGGACTTTGAACTCGCTTAACATAAGGTGAACATGACACTTCTCAAACAAACATAATGATCAAATGATGTAAGGCATGAAAGAGGCTCATATTCTTGAGCATATTTATATTATGATTATGGTCTTTTCTAGTAAATGAATGAGCATTTTGCCTCTTTGTTTTCCCATCCAAATCACATGTCGATCTCTCTATTGAGATTTCAAAAATGTCATACTAACACTATCAGGCATACTCCATTTATTTTAAGCATATATCATCACACATATGGAAAAATGATAAAATAAAATAACATAACCAACCTATTCATTTTAAGCATACACCATCACAAATATGGAAAATTGCTAAGATGAAGCTAACCAACCAACTATGCATATACCATCACACATAAAGAAAATGCTAGTATACCTCAGCTAACATGATCAAAATTAACATCAAATTAACATATCATAAAATCATCATCTACATCAATATCATCATCATAATCACAATAAATGCATCTCAAAATCATAATAAATAAACATCTCATACACACACACACACACACACACACACACACACACACACACACACACACACACACACACACACACACACACACACACACACATGCTCAAAATAAATGTACATCATCAAAATATCATCTCTCTCTCAAAATATACATCTCTCATCTTTGGCTTGTAGGCTAGTGTGTATATAACATATGTAACAAAAACAAACTCTGGCACTCAAAGTCTTTGAGGATCTCCATGTGGTCATGAAGAAGTAGTGTCATCACCACTCTCTGCTCATCTGTGTCTATGTGAGCTAGAAGATGTGGTACATGTCATTGATATCTCCTTCTCTCTAAACTCAGAATACCTCTGAATCTATGAGAACCCCTAATGGCCCTCTCATAATAGGCAATCTCATCAAGGGCAATAGTATATCTCACTAGAGATATAGTCTATAGTGGTCCCATCACACCTATTGAAGGCCCAGCTTATATTTCTCTCTATGGTGGAGGAGGAGTAGCCTAACATACTACTCTCAAACTATCCCTCTATTGTTAGTATAGTAATCTGACCCTATAACACCCTAACTTGGCCTTGTAATTCCCCAACCTAGTCCTGTAATGTCACCACTTGTCCCTATAAGGCCAATACCTATGCTTGCACTATATCTCAAGCCTACACTACTACATCCCATGCCTGTATGGATACATCTCTCTCTCTCTCTCTCTCTCACCAACCCTTATAAATCTAATGGTGGCCTCCTAACTTCTATCATGGGATATAAACCTATCCACCAAGCCATATATGCCTCTATACACCCTAGATCTACTACACTCAGTCCTACTAGTATCTCCTCAAAATATAGCCCATTTTTCTCTTGGGGAAAAGATAGGGGTGCCTCTATATCATCCCTCCTATATCGAGGGAAGGTAGGTGGTACATCTTGTAGTAGACTGAACTACCTCCTAACCCATGCTATGGGTACCATCTCCGGCTCATCGGCTCATCTCCCCCTAACCCATAGTGAGCTCTATAAATTAACCAACTACTTTTTCTATCCTTTGAAGGAAGTGTATGTCAGGTAGGGTGTTCACAAAATATTTTCAAGGATCAATGCCTCCATCATGCACCTATAAAAATTAATATCACACACTATGCCATCTACTCGAGTCTATACCATACCCTCTCTCCACTGTCTAAAACTAACCTTAAAGTCAACTAGAATCATAATAGGTAACCCTAATGGTCATGTCACCATAATATGATTATATGCCTAATAATAGAGTAAGTGCCTAACACACGAATTGTATTGCTATCATAGTCTCAAACCCCATAGCTCTTTATATAATTGATCTAAAAACACTAGTCCTCATGCAAAAATAGTATGCTACTCAACCATCTATGCTAGAACACCTATCAATGTAATTCAAAATATCCCACCATCTACATCTAGTAATGCATACATGATGATCCCTATCATCATCAAGATACTCAATCGATGCTACTCCTCATCAACACTATACAATGTCTCATAGGTGAAACTCACTAAATTATAGGTCACCTCACTAACATGCTCACTAAATAATGCCACCATGTGTATATCATGCTCCTCTTTTGAGCATGAGAAGAGATCTTCACCCTGGAGTGGTAAGTATAAAATCTTGTATACATCCTCTTGGGTCATTATCAACTCTCTAGTTAGAATATGGAAGGTGTTGGTGGTGTGATCCCACCTCTTGATCAATGCTATCATCAGGTTCACATTTCAGGAAACTATGCAATATCATTGCACTCCTCCTAACCCCATGGCTGCCATGTGCTCCTCTCATCTAGGGTGACATCCCTCCTCATACATGTCAACAACCTTGATAGATGATCCCATAGTGTCAGCTCCATCCTAGATTGCATCCATACACACACAACTCAAGTCACATACTTTATAATATAACCTACCACCACCGTTTTCCCTTCTCTTTAGGAGAACTACATTGGTTTGAGGCCCTCCATCAGGATATGTAGGCAACACTCAGTCGACACAGGGTCTTTTGAGATTAACTCAGCCATATACCCACCCAACTATCTAACCTACTCTCCCCTCTCTACCCTAGGTTTCACTTCCTCTCTCTCTCCACCCTAGGCTGAAATACCTATCACAACTCTAGGCCTCACAACTTATATGCCTAACCCTCAACCCTATGCCCTATGTTTTAAGCCCTAGGTCTTTTGACCTATCTCAACCTCTCTTTTTTTAAACCAACTTTTAACCATTCCATAGATCTTTTTCCCTAGTCTCTGGGAGAACTACATTAGTTTAAAGCCCTTCATTAGGATATGTAGGTATTACTCAATCAACACAGGGTCTTTTGAGGCTAACTTGGCCATTAGGCTAGTTTATTACTTCAATTAGGGATCAAAATTGACTTTTTCTCCTATTTTTGGGTCCTTCACAATCACCAACATTGGCCTAGTATGTTGACATTGACACTTGGAGTCAATCAACATCAATAAAAACCTACCAACATCAATGCCATGTTAGTTGATGTTGATGGAACCCATTGATGTTGATGACTGGTTTAGCCCTAGGGCTAAATGACCCATCCCCTAAAATTCAAAATTTTACCTAAAACCTACCCCAAATCCATCCCAACTTAACCTAAACCTACCCTACCCCATTTCCTACCCCTCTACTAACATTTTCTTTCCCCCTAACTCTCAAATTAGTCTATAAAAGAAAATTAACTAACTCACATTCAAAATCAAATTATGGAGACTCTTACCTCATCTCTCCATCTCCTCCAGGCTGACATAGTTGGCTCTTATGGTGGCACACCTCCTATTGGGTCCCTTCCTAGCTCTACCATCTCAATCACAGTCAGATCTCTATTTCTCTCTAATCAAATATTATAAATGAGTTTGGTGGGCCACTAAACCCTCATTTGTCAAGTTTGGTTGACCACCAATGTTAGCACTTAAGCCCATCAATATCAGTAACTTTTCCCTAAGCTATTGATGTCAACACTATTTAATATCAACATCAGTGATATCATCGATGTCAGCACCATTACATTAAGAGCTTCCACCAACCAACATAATCATTTAGACTCTAATAACAATTAGCCTCCCTAACCCATGCTTTTACCCCTCACATATTTAATTAATTTAAAATAATTAATTATGTTAATTATAAACCCCTTATGCCATCTTACCTGGCCACCTCATCCTAAGATTAATTCTTACTTGATGGGTCACCTCAAGACATAGTACCCTTATCTTAACTATGCAAGACTTATTCTCACCTCAAAATCAAATTCCTAACCAACTAAATCCTTCTTAACCTCATATTTTTACTATTTTATAATGGGTGTCACACTTAGCATGAGGAGCAATAGAAAACTAGCCAAAGATAGTAGTTTTACCTATTCTAAGGTCACTGACATCGGTCAACCCATGATTGATGTCATTTGGATTGTTGATAGTTATATAAGCCAAACTCCAAATTGATGTTTAGGTTAACAAAAATCATTCTTATTTGTGTCCAATCTTTTGGAATTCAACTTTTGGCATCTTGGCTTACTGTTATCTTGCATAAGACAACCCATATCAAGAACCAAGCTCTTGAGAACTAGCAACACCTACTTATTTTTCCATTTGAGGCATCGATTCATACTACCTGATGGGAGCCATCTATCTGGCACTTATCATTTAGTCACCACTACAAATAAGTACATCACTTACTCTTTAGGTATTTTAAGCTATTACTTTGCAATCACTTTATATATACTATTCATTACTTTACACATTCCTGACCAAACCCCTATGAGGGAGTTATAAGGCTTCCTTACTTATTTCCCCTTGACTCGACACACCAAACCTCTGACTAAATCCATCCAAAGCATACTTTCTCTCTCAAAACTCTCCCCAACCCTCCGAACTTGACCAAAACCATTTCCTAGACCTGAAAAAGCCTTTTGCAAGTTCCTACACAATTATTACCCCTACCAACCTTGATAGCCTAATTGACATTGATAACCTTCCCCCCACCAACCTTGACAACATAACTGATATCAATCAATTCCTTACTAACCTTTGTAGCATAACCGATGTTGATGACTATGGATTTCCTAACCCTTCTAAAACCTACCCAAACAACTTCCCAAAATACTTATATAACATACCACCTGCACTCTATTATTTTTTGTTGCACTCAGGTTGTGAATAATGGTAACATTATCTCTCTTTTACTCTCTCTTTACCTCTTTTTTATTTAAATATTACTCTTTTGTCTCTCAAAAGTAGATTATCATCTCTAAGAAAGTTTTACACTTATTAAAACAAGCATGTAACTTGGCAGCCCACTCATATATCTGCTAACAAACATTTTGTGGTAGTGCTTTCTTACTTGCAGGTAGTCTTCCCCAACTAAATAAGAGTGCTCAAAATATATAGATATGGTGCATAAACCAATCCAATTTCATTTTAATTACTTATCCATATCCTTCTTCTCTATTTTACTTTAAACTTGAAATAGACAAATTTTAGCGAAACACAAGGATCTTGTGCACTTATTTTCTGAGTCTGAAAAACTGCATGTACCCATAACTTAGTTGTATAGACTCATGCACTTAAAAATCATCCATAATTAACTCATCCAATTGGATTTATGCATGAAAGTTCTAGAAGATTTTACTATTAGGCCTCAAATCACCACTTATTCAATCATCACTATAATAACACAAAATAACTCAAATCATAAGAAGCTATTTGGCTTGCGCTAAACTTTATTATAGTCAACATAATACAACTGAATCATGATCAAGAAGTTGGTGTTTGATGGTGTAGTACCATCCTAATTCCTATATGGCTTTATTTAGTTGCCATTGAAATGCCCATATAGCATTTTGTTAGATAATGTGTGCAAATTTAATGCACCTATCTCCAATATGTTGTGGATGACATATGGACCCATCCAACTTATCTATATTTTTCTTGAGTGTTTGAGGTACTTGGAGTCATAAAACAAGACTAATTATCCTTTAATTAGTACCTTACACTTAATATTCTTGTCATGCTAGATCTTCTAGCATGCCTTCTTTATCTGCTAGCTCCATTTTGCTTGGGCACACACCTCATCTAAATACTTCAAGTCATCCAACCTTACACTCAATAATTCTTGGTCATCCAAATGACCAATATTCATAATTCATAATGATGACACCAAGAAATCCATTGGTAAAATCACCTTAGTGCCAACACTAGTTGAAATGGTATAGCCTTGTTCAGGTGCTTGTAGGTTATATGATATGCCCATAGTACTATTGACACTTGATCATCCCAATCTTTGAAACTAATATCACATATCTTTGTGAGGTATGTCCTTAGGATATTTTTTGATTCTTTAGCTATGCCATTCACTTGTGGATGATGAGGCATTATATTATGGTGTATCACCATGTATTCAATCAACAAGATCTGTATAATTTCATTAATGAAGTGTGTGCCTCTGTCGCTAGTAAAATTAAGTGGGCACCCATAGTGAATTATGATTTTATCACATATGAACCTTGTGGATATGGTGGTTATATAATTTTTAGTTGGAACTACCTTGGACCACTTGGTGAAATAGTCGATGGCTACCAAAATATACCTTGTGCTTATGCACCTTGCTGCAAGAGTAATTGTCCTAATGAAATCAATGGCCTATTTTTAAAATCACACCTAGAAAAGAATGAGGATGAGTGTAACCTCATCCCAATGGTTAAGTTTCTCTATGCACTGGTATATATCACATGCCTTGGCATAATATTTTCTAAATTGAAATAGACTTAGACACCACAAGCCTGATTGCAATATCTTACATGCCATTATGTCTCTAACATAATGGCTCTAGCTATTCCCTCATGTACCTCACATAAAATGGAGTCCTTTTCATGTTCCAAGACACATCGATACTTGACTTCATCTTGGAATAGTTTGTATAGTTCCTCATTGATAAGCTAAAAAGGGGTGGCATGAATTGCAAGCTATTTATTTTCTTTAGTTGACATTATCTGGGGTACTTATCTAAACATTATAAAAGTGGCTATCTCCACCAAGTCCTCAGGGGAGAATTAGACTTTATAGATTTTGGCATCTAGCATGCTATCCTCAATAAGTGCTTTTGCATCATTAAAATTGATGCAGGATAAATGGTTTGGACCCAAGTTCTATTTTCTAGGTTTGATTATAAATGAGAACTATAATTGTTGAAATATAACTATCCATCTATAAATGTGCCCATAGAGAACAAGCTTGTTCATGAGGTACTTAAGTGTCTCATGGTATGAAGAATATAAATAGGGTCACCAATAAGTACTATCTAAATTTTTATAAGGTGTAGACCATGGTGAGCACCTTGTACTCAGTTGTTGTATAATAATTCTTTACTTGTGTCAATTTTCTAATTGTAAAAGAGATGGGATGATCCATCTTACCTTTACGAGGTTGCACTAAAATGGTGCCAATTTTAGATCTAAAAAAATTGACATGGATGTGAAATGGGGTCATCCAGTTAGGAAATTATAAAATAGGCACACTAGCCAATTTGAGATTTAGTGTGTCAAAGGCATCCTCTTGCACTATGCCTTAATAGAATGGGTCATACTTGTGCAATATATCCTCTAGTGATACCACAATCTTTGAATAGCTCCTTATGAATTTCACATAATAGCTATAATGGCCCTGAAAGGTGTGAAAATATTTTTGCATTGAAGGGGTTTGGAGCTAAATAACTATTACGATCTTTGTAGGATCGATGAGAAGACCATATTTATAGACAATATGCTCAAGCAAGGTTCTAAAGGATGTTACAAAGATGTACTTATTCAGGTTTAAAGATATCTATAACTAATTTCACCTTTCAAAAATAAAGTGCAAGTTATCATAATGATCCTTGATGAGTCTATACCCAGTCTAGTCATCGAGGTACACTTAGAGAACTTGTAGATGAAGTCCTTAAATGTAGTGATCACAACTATAGAGAACATGGTTGGTTCATTCTTAATCCCAAAAGGCATCACGTTATAAGTGAAATAACCCAATTCAGTTATAAATGTTATTTTGGTCTTGTTCTCCTCTTCAATTTTAACTTGATGGTATCCAAAGAACCCATCAGTGAAGGTGTAGATTTCATGACCTACAATGCCATCCAAGACTTCAATGCTGAATAGAGTTGGGAAGGGGTTAGTGACATAAAAAATATTCAACATTCTATAATCGATGTAAATTTGAATGTGCTCATCCTTCTTGATGATAATCACCATGGGGCTCACCCATTCAGATTCATACATAGGATAGATAATGCATGTGGCTAACATCCCATCAATATCGATCTTGACCTTAGCACGAATATTAGGGTTCATCCTATAGGGGTGATTCTTGATAGGTATTCTTCCTTATTAATTGTAGCAAAATCTCTTTACAATAATAATAAGTCTTCAAAAATTGTATTTCAGTTTTATATTTGTCTTAGAGATTCTTTGAAACAATAATATTTTGTTCAAGGCCTTCAAATGATCTCCAAGTCTCTCTACAACTTAAATATGCCTTGGAATTAATCTCCATGACCAAATTTGGCTTTAAAATGAGCCTCAACCCCTTTATATACTATTTACACTAGCACCCCAATCAGTTGGGAGCTTATCCTTTTACCAAACATGGGCATGGTTTGAATCCCTTCTAAGGAATTTGGTGGTATATGTTAATCTTAACCCCACATTTGGGAAATGAAAAGGTATGTTTGTTTTTAAATACCATGAAGTTCATGGTAAACATTGCCAAGTGATTGACATTACCTTTAATTTCATGGGAATGTTGTGACATGGGGAAAGTTTGTGGAGCTATATGGCATGTGGTGGGTAAAGCATGTGGGGAATGTGGAAATATGTGGAAACTTGAATGATAACATGAAATGAATATGAAGAGTGTGGATGCCACATGGAAAGTGAGCAATTTTGAGGGACCTTGGCATGAAATTTAATTACATAATATAAAATTAGATCATCAAGAATGGTGGCAAGCTATGTGGTGGCTTGAGGACCCACCATGTGGTCTAATATCCATTCACCACTTTTTGACATTTGTTTATTGTTGACCTCTCATCACTTGTCAACAAAACCCAATTTTTTTTACTTGCTCGAAATGATCTTCCAAGTGCCATAACTCATGCATATGGGATATGTTTTGAAAATAGAAAAATACATCAGAAAGCTCTCAATGAGACCTTCACCATGGCATTGATAAACCTATAATTTGAATAATTTATTTTTGGAGCAAAATATAGATCCTCTTGGATCATTCTGTATTGAAATAACATAACTATAACCATATAAGCTAGATAAAAACTCAATTAAGGGAAATGCCATTCTTTATTAAACATTGTTTAGATAAATAGAGTACATAACAAGTGAAATAGAGTAGATGCTCATCTAAAGATACTAAATGCCCTGAGGCTCATAGGCAAGCTTGGGCACTATAATGTGGATCCTCAAAGACATCCATGATAGTGCTAATTTTCAATGGTGGTCACTTTGCTATGTTTGGAACCAATTCTATAGGTCTTCGCTATATCAAAGTCATGTCCTTTGTATACTAGTTTGAGCTTGGATTTATAGTACTTAGGAGCATCTTCATGCTAGTGTGGAGGGTGCACATTAGGTGCTGAGCTAGAACCTTGGTTGATCATTTTACTGACTCCATCACCTTGCACTCTTTGCATTCTAGTCACCACATGTAACTGACTCAAGAGAATGCCCTTAAAACTTGAGAACCAAGTAATTACCTACTAGCTAGTGTAAGATATATGATGATTCCTCTAGCTAGCACAAAAGGTGCCAAAATAGTAATCATTCCAAATGATTGCCTTGCATTGAGATATCTACTAAGTTAGCATAGATCCATACTTAGTCAAAAAGGGCCCTAACATTCTCCAAACTAACCTTAAATAATGATAACAAGGTTATATGAATATTCTAGGGACCATATAGGGTATGAAAAAACCATATGATAATACCATGAAAATTTTAAATATGGAGGGGCTGACCAATTTGACTTGGGGTCAAATTTGGTCAATAGTAAAATCACTATTGTAGTAATCAAAATCACTTATTTATAGTTAGTATTATGTAAAATTGCATATAGAGAGACATGATTGATTGTGTTAGGTCAAAATCAAAAATAGAGACAAGCGATGTTACAAAATGTGAGTAGACCATGACAGTAACTGTGTAGTTAGGTAGGCAAAATTGCCTATGAGATGTGCAAAATTATAAATGCAAAGCAAGATAAAAAAAAGTGATTTTGAAAACCATATAAAAACTAAGATATTTAATTTTTTTGAAGAAAATAAATGTTCTTAAAAGAGATTAAATTATATTATTTACATATATTTATTTTATTTATATAAATTTTCAAGACTTAAAAAGGATGATTTTTTTTTTCCAAATTACAAATAAGAGAGTTGTAGTTTTGCTTGATGTGATATTTCTAATTTATACTTTAAAAAAAATAATAATAACCAATATGAAAATATTTATGAATAATAAGTGATGATTACAAACACAAATAAAAATGATTGTAAATTAACAACTATATAAAACTATTAATAGCTAAAATCACAATTGAGATGCCAAAACTACAACTACTAGTCAAAATCATAACTATGTGTAAGCGATATTGAATTATAGAAAAGATTTGATGATTTTGATTTGACAAATTTCTTTCTTTTTTTTTGCAATGAAATAAGTTAGATAAAATACATAAATTACAAAAGGCTAGATTTAAGATATTTAACAACCAGATTGAAATTCACTTATGAGTTAATTAAAAATCACAAATAATAATGTCAAAATCATAGATCATAATAAAAATCATGATTTATACATTCAAAATCATGGATAAGTTTCAATATCATGGCTTATGAGAAGTTATTTTGACTAAAAAGATAAAAAATACTAGTTATCCTAATGGCTAGTGGTTAGGTTGGTGATTTATGTCAAAAATGCAATTATCAAGATCAAAATCATGACTATCAGCTTCAAAATCACCTTTTATAGAGCATAGTTGGTAATCACTTAGGACATGAGAAATTTTGAAAAGAAAAATTTGAGTCCAATTTCATGCCAAATCATTCTTTCAAGCTTCACAGTCATACTTCACATATAAGATTAACACAAAGGAGGTTCCCACCATGGTTGCCAAATGTAAGATGGATATTTTGAGAAATAAGAGTTAGATCATGTAATTAACCAAAATATACTCAAAACATCAATCCAATATTAAAATTAAGAGATAAAAATATCATAGTGCATAAAAAAATGAAGCATTCATAGCTGCATCACAATCCTTTAGCCAAATGCTCCAAATCAAGATCCAACAAAAGAAGGATTCAATGCTTAATTAATTTCTTGATTGTAGATTATAGACTCAGATTTTATTGAATAACATGATATTGGCTTGATTAAAGACATGGATTAGTTTATATTTTGATAAGGAGGATTAATGGATTTGATCATAATATTAGCATGGAAGTTCATGAATTTCTTAGCTGGTTCAATGGAGGGTGAGCTTAGTTTAAATAGGTAAGGGAGGGATATTTTACAATGAATTAAAATTCATTGGAAGCCTCTACAGAAGAATACTCTATATATGAAGGAAGGAATTCTAAGGAATTTAAAATTCCTTAGAATTATATAGAGAGCGAACTCTTTAGAAAAGGAAAAGGGTGGCAGAGATTAGCCACTAGGCATGTAGGAGAGTGTTGGAGATAGGTACATAGGTTTTTAGGAATTTAAAATTCACAAGTGGGCATGGGAATATTTATTAATAAAATGGGATGTTAATACGATAGTAATTGAGGGGATTGATAATAGGTGGGATATATGTGGGATATTAAATATGGAGATGGGACTTAGATGATTGAATAAGAGGGGGTTAAATAGGCTATCTTAGGTGTAATAGTGACAAGAGGAATTAATAAATGGATTAATAAATGGAATTAGAAGTGAATAGATGAGATAGATAATTAATAGATGAAATTAGTGTCAACTAATAATATTAGTGATAAAAAATAAGCCGAGAACATTTAGGTACATACAAAAAGCAATGGTAAGTCATTTTACATGGTCAATTCTCGAAATTGAATTTGTGGATATATTTATGAATAATCTAAACTTAGACATAGGAAATTACTTATTAAGCCTTTGACTAAGGTCATTTGATGAAATTATTGAAAAGGGGTCTAAGTTAAAATAATGTTTATAAATAAAGGTGCAATAAAGATATTTAAACTTGAAAATAATTCCTCCAAAAAAACTAAAAACCTAAGTTCTTTATAAAGAATAAGAACATTGTTGAAGATGGTGTAACTGCTACTAAAAAAATCCAAAAACCATGAAATAAACATCAAACTTATACCCAACCCATTAATAACATAACCATTTCTGGTGGTCAACCTTGTCATGGAAGACCAAAATGTAAGTTCACACAATTGGGTGATACCTATAAAAATGTTTTTCAAAAATTGGCCCAAGCTAACATGATCACTTGCCAAAAAACCAAGCCTTTCAATGATAACATTCCTAAACCTAACTAGTATAAATAAGATGAAGATTGCAAATACCATATGATAAAGGGACATTATACTAATTGGTGGATGCACCTCAGTCACTATGTTAAAGACCTCATTGATTGAGGGGACATAACCATTAAAAACCAAACAGCCAAGACATAAAAATAAAAATTTGGGAATATGCCAAGAACCATTCCCCAACCATGAGTAAGGAAAATGTAAAAAAAACCAAAAACAACTTGAGGCTAGTAATGTAAACCAAGCTAGTAATCCTTTTGACTTTATAGTTAATAGTGTTGATTTTATGCACAATCATGTCAATGTCATTACTTTGCAACCTCAAGAGTGCACCATTACTACAAGGTGCAAAAAAATTACCATTCATAGTTCATTGTCATCTAATTTTAAACAAAAGTATAACATTATTGATCATCTTGAGAATACACCCACCAGTATTTCCATATTGGACCTTCTCAAGACATCACCTATATATAAAGACATTTTATACAAAGTCCTTCAAGAATCTAATGTCTTGAAAGGAACATTAGTAGGTAATTTGTCCACTAATAACTAGGTAACATTTTACCATTCTAATGTCTCCCCTTTGGGATATGTTCACAATCTTCCATTATATATAGAGGTTACTATCTCTAGGCATAATGTAAAGAGGGTGTTTATAGATAATGGCTCAACATTAACTATGTGTAAATTAAGGAAAATAAAACACTTAGAATATTCAACAACATTGGAAACTAATATATCACAATAAAGGCATAAGATAATAATGAACAACAATCCATGGGTATAATTTATCTTCCTTTGATGGTGGGGTCTATTATAAAAGAAATACTAGAACATGTGATTGATCATTATTTAACATATAACCTACTTATTCGACGTCCATGGATACATTCAATGAATGTTATTATCACATCCCATTTTTCTATGTCAGGTTTTAGGATACTTGTCGGTGATACCCTATCGATGAGCTATTGCTCTTTTGTCGATGATGGCATACATGTCATTTGTAATGTGTTGGTTGTGGTACATATGCATGCATTTTGAGTGGGATGCCTTGTTAGTGGTAATGTGGTCTAAATAAGGCCAAAGAACTATGGTATAAAGTCATTGTTCACCTTGAGCTATTTGGTAAGTGAGTTGATCCAGGTTAGCTGTAACACTTACTTTTTGACCGACCATCTTTTGGTATGCTAAATTATTCAACTAAATTAAATATGCTTACCCTTTCTATAATAATTGAAGGAATTAAACTTAACTTTGGACATACATGAATGGTTAAAAGACATTAAATGATTTTGATTGAAAATATCTTACTGCATGGTAGAAATGAAATGTTATAAAAAGTATTTTTGAAATATTTAACTCTCTTTCAAATCAAATATTCAATTTTCAACCAATATGCCACCCTTAAGGGGAAAAAATAAAGTTGGTATTAAATTCAACATTGACTAAAATAAATATTTTATCTTACTATAACTCCCCAAACCCATTATGCCACATGGGGTAATAGTGAATTAGATGGAGTAAATGGTGAAGTGGGTGATAAAAATTCAATGCATGAGTATATTTATTGGCCTTTTAAATGCCAAAGGAGGGGTCAGTAGAGATGAAGTGAAAATCGTAACATAGGCGAGATGATTCTTTAGAGAAGATAGGGAGGTTGCTGACACAAACAACTTACTTTTTCCTTGATGGTAAGTGATTTTAACCTTGGTTTCCTTATGCAATGGCTAGTGTTAATCTATGTATGCACAATATATTATTTCACAAAATGATGGTTGACTATTGTGGGGAATTTCTTATTGTCTTTTTATCAGTTTAAATTTAGTTTTGAACTACTATTAAATAAGAGTTATTTTCATATTGTGTTGCAATATGAGATGACTATTTAAACCTTAAATGGCTTATATCCATAATTTTTATTTTCTGGTCCTATATGGTAGTGCAATAATAATCCACAAAGTTTCAAGATGTATGAATAAAATCTCATAATTATTTAGTGAAATAGAGAATGGCATTACAATATATATTTCCCCCCTTATTTACAACTCCATTTACTACTTTCATGTAGTCATTAAGAAATAAAATCTAACATCTATTTATACTAGTTATCATATCTCTCTTTTTGTTGTTGGAAAAAAATTGTGAGACAATTGTACACCTATTCTATGTATATGGGTGATCTATTATTTCTTTTTGTCTCTATTTAAACTTGTGTATGATCAATATTTTCTTCTGGATAGAATAGTTGATATGTAAAATCATTTGTATTAATTTTTTATCTAGAAAAGAAGGCTGTTAATTAGTATTTTTAGAATTGCATAGAAAAAGGGAAGGGGTAGAATAAGTTATAATTTCTTACCTACCTAATATAAATTTTATTTTTACTCAAATGGAAAAGATGGAGGTGTAATGAGTGGCATGGATGTGTACTAGTTATTATAAAACAAAATTTAATCTTGATGTCTTACCTGTTAGAAGGGGGGACGTTGCAATTCCTGTATTATGACATAGTAGATATGATCAAAACTATAGATTTTAGAGTGTATTATGATTAATTAAAATAGTTTTCCTCAGGCACTAATACTACTATAAAAAAGCATAAACTTTGTTTTTTAACTTTGATGGTACATTCTTACCTCTATGCCTACACTAGTCTTTGACATTTTTGATTTGATCATGAATATAAACTTGATTGGACTTGGGAAGGTCAGATAGCTATATTTATGTCAATGCTAGAATACTTAATTTTTTTTCAAAAAAAATAAAATAGTTGTAGTGCAGCTACACATATTGGCAAGGAGAGATAAATAATTATAAAACAATAATTTACCTTTTCTCCTACTTAGATTTATCTATAATTTTAGATTGGTTTCGATAGGCTGAGCATTTATTGTTATTGTTATTTGGTATAAATAATGGCATGTCCTTTTATTTCTACATAAAACCTTTCATATTTGTTCATCTTATTTTTAAGGAATGTGAATTTTTGTCC
Organism: Torreya grandis; assembly: GCA_037957365.1. NCBI lineage: Eukaryota > Viridiplantae > Streptophyta > Pinopsida > Cupressales > Taxaceae > Torreya > Torreya grandis. The sequence goes on from JARHVA010004491.1 coordinate 1,110,831, forward strand.
TTCTAGAGTCAACATATTTTATTTGGATATGGTTGATGGAGAGTCACTTTCTCTTGTGCCTCACCTTCATGATTGATTTCATAAAATTTTCACTTATTAAATTCTAGTATCCTTGTTTATCTTATGCATAGTGGTTTTCCCATAACTCCATACACCATTTTTGGGTCCAAATCACTTAATTATTTAGCATCATTAGATATTAAAAATTTATCCATAAACATGCTCATAACCTTCTCGCTAATCTATGAGTAATATTCCTCAGCTAAAAGGAATAAATACTCCCTATTGGTTAAGCTTATAATGATATAAGTATTTTGTGTTAATGATAATTTTTCACTTCTTAGGTGGTGATTTAAGTGACTAAACATTGGGTAACTCGCATTTATTGCTACCCCCTTCAATTGGCTACCCTCACATTTAAAAAAAAAACCATACAAATAAATTGAAATATGATTATAGCTAGATGGCATAGATGTGACTGCTTAGATAGGGGTCTATGCAAAATGTGGAAGTATATGTCTAAAATCACGTAAAAATTATCTCTATCCTTGATATCACCCTTAATTAATCTAATCTTGATTAGGTTTGAATGAAACAAAGTAGTCAAAAACTATACAAACCTTTTTGTCTTTAAGTAATAATAGAAAGACCAGCATGTGGGAATTGAGGAGGATTTATTGATAAATGTGTGAATTTAATATCAGGATGTGGTCTTATCAATCTAAAATATAATACGAAGAGTATTGTATGAGATGGTTCTTGATTGTAATTTCATGTAATTGACTATTAATTATATAATTACTTAGGTATCCTTTAAATTAATACCATTGGTGGTATATGTCTTATCTTACTATTTTACTATTAAGAACTTTAAATACTTTTTAAGGGAGGAAATAATGGGATGTATCTTTGAAGCATCCAATTATAACAAGTTTTGAATGAATGAAATAACTATAGACCAAATTCATATAAGAATGAGGACTCCATTCAGTAACAAACTTTGATAAAAACTTAAATATTGAGAAATCTTATTGAATTGAATAACGTTATTATAGAATATTAAATGATCTACAAAGCCTATAAAATTAGATGAAATATTATATAATGCTTTGATTTAAATAAATATATGGAGATTCCAAAGGTTCTCTAACTTAAAGGAAGGTGGTAATTAGAGGAGTTAGTTCACAATAAGCCTTGCCATAAGTGTAAAATATTTACACAGAGATTTACTTTGGTTTTCAATAATAATTTTACCATAATTTAATTAAACTTGAAATGTAATCCTAGACACTTATGGTATATCACAATAGATTATAACAATTTAACTAGAGAATTTAGAGAAATATTCATCCTGACTATTGAATAGTGGATGATTGGTGCTTATAATATTATAACTAAAAGGGATAAATTTTGATACTTAGGGAAAAATCTAAGTTGCATTCTAGAAAGGAATATAACACCATGACATAGATAAGCCTTATGATGACATGTATGAGATGTTAAGGCTCATGTACATATTGAGTCTTTGAGGACTATGCATTTATAAATCCAAGTTCGAATCTGGACCACTTTATGGGAAATTTATGTTTTAAGGGAATGCACTGTTTATATTAAACGACATCAATATATGTGATTGCAATTTTGATTAATAAGACTTCTAGTGAAAATTGGTACATCCACTATCATATTGTTACACCTTTAAATTATATTAATTTCTTCATGAAAGAATAAATTGGTGAATTATTTAATCAATTAAAATACAGTCTCACTTATGTAGATATTATATCTTTGAAGATGGTGTTATGGTTTGGAATTACTCAGTGGTGTTATTGAAATGTATTGGTATAAGTGAAAAACTATTTGATACTCTTTTGTATGTGGTTAAATCCCATAGTGTGGCAATATATGAGGACATGAGAGTGATGGTGGACATCACTAGTCCTATATTATACACATTTTGATGTGAATGATATGGTTGTAAAGACTATTGAGTTTTATCTCTATAATTAAGGAACATAATTATTATAACTACCTCTTTGTATGCCCTTGTGCGCTAATATTTTTGAGAAGACATTTATACCTTTAGTAGTTTTGGAGAACTAAATTTGGCCCTAATTCTATGTATGTAGGTAACATCATAGATATGTATGGTAGCTTGGGGAGTAAGCACAAGCATAGGAAACTAACCCTAATATGTTTTCCTTAGTGTGACATTTATGATTTTATAATAAAATTATTGGAAAATATGTATAATCATTTTAAATCCTATAAGATGCATCCACAATGTGAATGTTTAGTATTTTATCCATGTATTGATAACCACAAAAGATTGTTGAGGTGATTTTATATGGATCAAAGAATGTGGATTCTTTCATCATTTCTATTATCTGGGTTTTTATGTGAGAATGTTTGGGTAAGCACACAAGCCTAAATTAGTAAGGTGTTATTCTTGAGTGTGTAATTGATGACCAAAGCTTTAGAATCTTTTCTGTGTCATGACTAGATAGTTCTTTATTTGGCATAGAGTGCCAACCTCTTCGATGATGATGTATTATGGAAGAAACCATCACAAGTGGAAGGAAAAATACATCAAACCCTAATTTTGAGGATAAAATATATAGGCTGCCCAAGTTATGGTGGGGGCATCGGGACTAGGTCCTTAGACGAGGTTAGGATTGGATTGATGGCATAACAATCCTTGTGACTGATTGAATTGGTTCCAATGTTTGGCATGTGAAATGTGGATTATGTTAATGTCACTAGTGAGGTAGTGAAATTTTAGTATCATATCTTATTCTAAGCTTTGTTGTCATGTAAAAACTAACTCAGTGAGTCATGATGATTCACACTTGCTAAATTAAGGAAGGAAATGCAAGAATACATTTCAAGTGAAATATATAAAAAAATATGGTAAATTATTATGATACCTAATTGGATGGGTTCTTACATTGTGGTATTAGATCTCTAGGTTCAACACTCAGCCTAATGTACTCATTCACAAGTGTGCGAATTATATTTTAAAGATATTACTCAATTAGATTGATTTGAGATTACTGTTTACTAGCATGACATCTAGTGTTATCTTCTATAATTTAGTATAGATTTGGATTCTAATTTGCTAGTATAGGAGGTGCAACATCACTATAGATAGCCAATCATAGTTTATTAATATTATTAAGAATTTTGAGTTTTCTAGGAGACTATTATGTGCACATCATAAATCCTAGGTTTAACATTGGGAGTGATGGGATAATTAGTTATGTGCTTTTGGTTTTTTAAAACTAGTGTTGCTCTCATGTGTCAAGGCTAAGTCCATCAAGACCATGAGGTAATTAGTTATGGAATCCAATTGTGGTTTAATCACCTATATCATATATTATTTTATTTTTATTATGATAATTCCTTGTGTATCACTGAGGATTTTGATCTATATTATTATATTGGTGGTCCAATACAAAGCAAATGGGAACAGATGTTGAAGGTGATCTTAAGTTTTGTTTCATTGGATCAATGAACCCTTTTGTTATATTATGTTACCTTGACCCTCTAATGGAGTGAGTCTAAGATGTCTTGTGGTTCCCTCACTCTACATAATAAGATAGAGTGTGTTATGGAAGCCATTCTCTTATTCCATAAATGACGACTCTTTCCATGTGAGTAGTCCCTAGAAGTGTTCATGGATAGTTGTTTTTCTTTGGATGAAGCCTTGTCTACATGGATCCTAGATGGTTTCATAAATTTTGGTCTATGTTGGAATCAAGGATCCATGATATTATACATGGATTTCCATTATAATTATTTGCTTACATGTGAATATGGGATGTGACCCTCCATTAGAGTGATAATTTAGTGTTATCATGTGAATAATATTTATAGGGAACCTCATATGAGTTCCTTTTTATGTTTTGTCTCTTGGTGGTGGATGACCTTATCTCCTTAGATAATGACATGTGTTGGTCAACTACACACTCAAGAGTGTTTATCCTTGGAGTTGGATATTAGGTTTCATTAAGATAAGTTCTTGTGGATAGTTGAGACATATTATCACTAATTAGGTATAGGCATCAACCTTTTATAGAGATGGTCATGTTAGATTGTGAATCTAACCTATTTTGTGTATATACTAATTTTGAGGCATCCAGATCTAGTTTGGATGTGGGCACCCTAAGGTTTGGTCAACTGCTATTTTTCCACTATATCAGAGAGAGTTGGGAAACTTTTGGTGTTTTCTCTCACCTAAAGGGTTAAGAATAGAATAAATTTGGGTGCTTAGTGTGACCTTATTGGGGTATTTTTCCCTTCACCATTACTAAGAGTAGAGGATACTCTTGCTATGATAGGTTATTCTAGTGGCTTAAAACTTTTTAAAGCACTATTGGTGCTATCTTGGATATTTTGATGTCAATCGTGGGGGTGACCCACTTATGCTTACATGTCATGGACATAGTTTTTACTACTGTAACTATAAGATACCCATGCATGCTAGAATATATAAATGGTGGTTTATCTTGGATTGTGATATCTAAACCTTTATGAGTGTCAACATTTTGAATCATCTTTTCATTTTTTGTGTTGATTATTTCATCATTTTGATAGTACATGTTGTACAACTCAATGAGTAATCTAATGGTATGCAATACCATACTTGATAACTGAGTTGAATCTTGGGTTTGTATTTCTATTTGTGTGAAACCATGCCATACCCATGATTGGGGTTGCGAGTCTTTGGAGATTCTTGTGGATAAATTTATAAGCTAATTAGGTGTTGTACATCCATGATTCTTGGGATTTTGCTACCTATGTGGATGAATGTTACCATTGAATAATTAAAGTAATCAAGTAAGGAACGTCATTTGTATTTTGAATCCTTATATGATGTCTTTTTGCCTTTTTACAAGGTTGTCCTTGATTATTATTTGAGTTGAAATGGGAATCAACTAGCCTCTATTATCTATCTTAGGTTTAGTTTGTTTAAATAACATGTTTAACATAATCCTGTGGTGTGTAGAACATCATGATAAAGGAAGGGGACTCCAGAAATGTTTAGGCATAATTAACTAGACCTAGGTAAATTTAATCATAGGGAGTGATGAGGATTGATAGTTCAATTCTAATAAAAAGAGTGAGTTTAAACTAACAAGAATATTTTAAAGGTTTATGATATATTCTTAGCAATATAAGTAAAATATCATATTGCATAAGTAATAGGAAATGTTGTGTGAAACATTGAACCACGTGCACTTTGTGGAGATTATAGGTTGAGTATACCTAAGGGATGAGTGATGAATAAAGAAAGTGAGTAATAAGAGATGGGAGGGAATCCTAGCTAGTCTCACATTAACTCGATAGTTACTAAGTTTGGATTTGACAAGGAGAGCTTGTTGAAATCTAGGATTTAGCAAGGGGGGCTTGTCAAATTTAGTCATATGGCCATACACATGTATACTGGGGAAGGTTTATTCTTAAATATTGTATTTTTGTATACATTGGATAATTATTACTTCCAATTCCTATTCATCATTCTTGTCAAGAGCTATGTGGAGTAGTGACAATACTAATTTAGAGGCTTTATATAACTCTCTTTAGCCATTTGTTTTTGGCTTTGTGTAGATCTCATGTGTACATGTGTAATGGAAAATATTTATGTAATATGTGATAATGTTTCACGTATGTGGTATGGGACACATACGGGTATGTTGTTACTCTTCACTCTAATTGAAATAAGTGATAAAATTTAAATAAAGTTTTTAGAAAAACTTGATAAGCATGTGCATTTATTGTGAACAAATATAAAAATCAAACAAAATCTTGCCAAGGAAGAAAACTTGTGTGTTTTCATTGATGGGAAATCAAAAGAAAGTAATACAATTTTTGAAAACAACTCATGTTTTCCAAAGGTACTGCTTGATCAACAATACAGTTGGACAATTATGAGACATTTATTTTGCATTTACACTCAATCCTAAGTTAACTGAGCCATTGAGATGATGTCTTTTTCAAGGGGGGGAGGATGTCACATCCTATTTTTTTGTGCTAGGTTTTAGGGCACTTATCAGTGATACCCTACTGATGAGCTATTACTCTTTTGTTGATGATGGCATATGTGTCATTTACAATGTGTTGGTTTTGGTACATGTGCATGCATTTTGAGTGGGATGCCTTGTTGGTGGTAATGCAGTCTAAATAAATCTAAAGATCTATTGTTTAGATTCATTGTTCAACTTGAGCTATTTGGTAAGTGGGCTGATTTGGGTTAGCTATAGTGCTTACTTTTTGACTGACCATCTTTTGGTATGCTAAATTAAATATACTTACCTTTTCTATAATAATTAAAGGAATTCAACTTAACCTGGGACATGCATGACTAGTTAAAAGGCACTAAATGATTTTGATTGAAAATATCTTACCGCATGGTAGAAAAGAAATGTTATAAAAAGGATTTTTGAAATATTTAATTCTCTTTTAAATCAAATCTTCAATTTTTAACTAATATGCTATCCTTAAGGGGGTGAAAATAAAGTTGGTATTAAATTCAACATTGACTAAATTACATATTTTATCCTACTACAATTCCCCCAAACTCATTACACCACATGGGGTAATAGTGAATTAGATGGAGTAAATAGTGAAGTGGGTGACATAAATTCAATGCATGAGTTTATTTATTGGCCTTTTAAATGCCAAAAGAGGGGCTCAATGGAGGAGAAGAGGAAAGCATAATAGAGGAGAGAGGATGCTTTAGAGAAGATAGGGAGGTTGTTGATAGAGATAGCTTACTTTTTCCTTGATGGTAAGTAATTTTAACCTTAGTTTCCTTTTGTAATGGTGGCATAGTATATTATTTCCCAAAATGATGGTTGACTATTGTAGGGCATTTCCCATTGTCTTTTTACCAGTTTAAATTTAGTTTTGCACTGCTGTTAAATAATAGTTTTTTCCTATTGTGTTGAAATATTAGATGATTATTTAAACCTTAAATGGCTTATATCCATAGTTTTTATTTTATGATCCTATATGGTAGCACAATAATAATCCATAAAGTTTCAAGATGTATTCAATTGTATGAAGAAAATCTCATAATGCTTTAGCGCAATACAAGATTACATTGTAGTTTATATTTTTTTCCTTATTTACCACTCCATTTCTTAATTTCTTGTAGTCATTAAGAAATAAAAACTAAAAGCTATTTATACCAGTTATCATATCTCTCTTTTTATTATTGAAAAAAACCTTTAAGATAGTTGTACACCTATTCTGTGAAGATGGGTGACCTCTTATTTCTTCATGTCTTTGTTTAAACTTATGTATGATCACTCTTTACTTCTGGATATAATAGATAATAGGTAAAATAATTTGTATTAATGTTTTATCTAGCAAATAAGGTTGTTAAGTAGTATTTGTAGAACTACGTAGAAAAAGGGAAGGAGTAGAATAAGTTGTAATTTCTTACCTACCTAATAGAAATGTTATTTTTACTCAAAGGGAAAAGATGGAGGTGTAATGAGTGGCATGGATGTGTATTGGTTGTTTTAAAATAAATACCTTAATCTTGATGTTTTACCTATCAGAGGGGAGGGGAAGTTATAATTTCTATATTTTGACATAACAGATAGGATCAAAATTATAGATTTTAAAGTGTATTATGATTAATTGAGATAGTTTTTCTTAGGCACTAATACTGTTGCAAAAAAAAAATAGATTTTGTTTTTTTAGCTTTTATTCCACATTATTACCTCTATGCTTATCACCAGTCTTTGACATTTTTGATATGATCAAGAATATAAACATAATTGGTCTTGGGAAGTTCAGATAGCTATATTTATGTCAATGCCAAAATAATAGTTTGTTTAAAAAAAAATCTAGTTGTAACATAGCTACTCATAATGGCAAGGAGAGACAAATAAATATAAAATAATAGTTTACCTTTTCTCCTACTTAGAGTTATTTATAAGTTTAGATTGGTTCTTATAAGCTAAGCATGTCATGTCATTGCTATTTGGTAGAAATAATGGCATGTCCTTTTCTTTCTCCATAAAAAATTTCATATTTGTTCATCTTGTTTTTTAGGACTATGAATTTTTGTCCTTCCAGACTCAATATATTTTGTTTGGATATAGCTGAGTGGAGAGGCACTTTATCTTGCACCTCACCTCCATGATTGATTTCAAAATATTTGCACTTATTAAATTCGAGTATCCTTATTTATCCTATGTGTAGTGGTTTGCCCATACCCCTGTACACCACTTTTTGGGCCAAATCAGTTAATTATTTAGCATCATTAGAAATAATTTTTTTTCCATAAACTTGCTCATAACCTTTGCGCTAATCTATGAGTAATATTCCTTAGCTAACAGGAATAAATACTCCCTATTGTTTAAGCTTATAATGATATATTTATTTTGTGTTGATGATAATTTTTCACTTGCTAGGTGGTGATTTAAGTGACTAAACATTAGGTAACTTTCATTTATTGCTACCCCCTTCAATTGTCTACCCTCATGTTTCAAAAAAAAAACCATACAAATAAATTGAAATATGATTTTAACTAGATGGCATAGATGTGACTACCTAGATAGGGGTCTATGTAAAATGTGGAAGTATATGTCTAAATTCACATAAAAATTATCTCTATCCCTGGTAGCACCCTTAATTAATCTATTATTTATTGGTTTTGAGTGAAATAGAGTAGTCGAGAACTAAACAAACCTTTTTGTCTTTGAGTAATAATAGAAAGACCGTCATGTGGGACCTGAGGAGGATTTATTGATAAATGTGCTAATTTAATACAAGGATGTGGTCTTATTAATCCAAAATATAATATGAATAATATTGTATGAGATGGTTCTCAATTGTAATTTCATGTAATTGACTATTAATTATATAATTACTCAGGTATCCTTCAAATAAATACCATTGGTGGTATATGTCTTATCTTACTATTTTACTATTAAGAGCTTTAAATACATTTTAAGGGAGGAAATAATGGGATATATATTTGAAGCATCCAAGCATAACATGTTTTGAATGAATGAAATAACTATAGACCAAATTCATATAAGAATGAGGACTCCATTTAGTATCAAACTTTGATGAAAATTTAAATATTGAGAAATCTTATTGAATTAAATAACGTTATTGTAGAATATCAAATGATCTACAAATCCTATAATGTTAGATGGAATATTATATAATGATTTAATTTAAATAATTATATGAAAATTCCAAAGGTTATCTAACTTAAATGAAGGTGGTAATTAGAGGAGTTAGTTCATAATAAGCCTTACCATAAGTGTAAAATATTTACATAAAGATTTACTTTGGTTGCCAGTAATAATTTTACCATAATTTAATTAGTCTCAGAATGTAATCCTAGACAACCATAAGTGTAAAATATTTACATAAAGATTTACTTTGGTTTCCAGTAATAATTTTACCATAATTTAATTAGTCTCGGAATGTAATCCCAGACACTTATGGTATATCACAATAGATTATAAAAATTTAACAAGATAATTTACAAAAATATTCATCTGGACTATTGAATAGTGGGTGATTGGTGCTTATAAGATGATAACTAAAAGGGATAAATTTTGATACTTAGGGTGAAAGATAAGTTTCATTCTAGAAAGGAATATAATACCATGACATAGATAAGCCTTATGATGACATGTATGAAATGTTAAGGCTCATGTATATATTGAGACTTTGAGGACTATGTATTTATAAATCCAAGCTCAAATGTGGACCACTTTGTGGGAAATTTAAGTTTTAAGGGAATGCACTATTTAAATTAAACAACATCAATATATGTGATTGAAATTTTGATTAATAAGGCTTCACTTTGAATAATAGTAATTTCTTCATGAAAGAATAAATTGGTGAAGTATTTAATCAAATAAAATATAGTCTCACTTATGTAGATATTATACCTTTGAAGATGGTGTTATGGTTTGGATTTACTTAGTTGTGTTATTGAAATGTATTGGTCTAAGTGAAAAACTATTTGATACTCTTTTGTATGTGGTTAAAGTCCACAGTGTCGCAATATATGAGGACATGAGAGTGATGGTGGACATCACTAGTCCTAACTTATACACATTTTGATGTGAGTGATATGGTTGTAAATACTATTGAGTCTTATATCTATAATTAAGGAACATAATTATTATACCTACCTCCTTGTATGCACTTGTGTGAGAATACTTTTGAGGAAACATTTATACCTTTAGTAATTTTGGAGAACTACATATGGCCCTAATTTTGTGTATGTAGGTAATATCATAGATATGTATGTTAGCTTGGGGAGTGAGCACGGGCATAGGAAACTAACCCTAATATGTTTTATTTAGTGTGACATTTATTATTTTATAATAAAATTCTTGGTTCATATGTATAATAATTTTAAATCTTATAAGACTCATCCATAGTGTGAATGTTTAGTTTTTTATCCATGTATTGATAACCATGAAATATTGTTGAGGCGATTCTATATGGATCAAAGAATGTGGATTCCTTCATCATTGCTATTATCTAAATTTTTGTGTGAGAGTGATTAGGTAAGCACACAAGCCAAGATTAGTGATTGAGCATATCATTGACAATCAAAGCTTTAAAAGCTCATTTATGTCATGATTAGATAGTTCCCTATTTGTCATAGAGTGTTAACCTCTTCGATGATGATGTCTCATGAAGGAGACCATCACAAGTGAAAGGAGAACTACATTGGACCTTTATTCTAAGGAGTGCATATGTAGGATACCCAAGTTATGGTGGTGGCATCGGGTCTAGGTCCTTAGACTAAGTTAGGATTGGATTTATTGCGTAGAAATCCTTGTGACTGATTGAATTAGTTCTAGTGTTTGGTATGTGAAATGTGGATTATGTTAATGTCACTAGTGAGGTAGTGAAATTTTAATATCGTACCTTATTTTAAGGTTTGTTTTCATGTAAACACTAACTCAGTGAGTTTTGATGATTCACACTTGTTGAATTAAAGAAGGAAAAGTAAGAATACCTTTTTGATGAAATATAATAATAAAAAAAATTTGATACATTTTTATGATACCTAATCGTAGGGGTTATTACAATTATACCCTCCACCCTACACCATATTTTTAAATTTTCACATGAAGATATAGAAGTAACCATTCAAGATTATCCTCAACCCTTCCAATATTGTAAGTTATTGGAAGGCAAATATAAAAAATCCAATTATTTACCAGTTACCAATGATAACTTCACTCCCATTAGGAATATAATTCACTTGAAAATTATGTCCATATTGAAAATTTATTTTAAACATGCCCTCTTGGTGGTTGGATCAACACACCAACTACCTCCATTTCCATGGAGAATCCTTCCACTTGTGAAGCATACAATCAACCATCTACTTTTAAATAGTATTCTTCCTCATCCCATTTCAAAATCATTAACAAAAGCATGAACAAATAAAACATTTAAGATTTTAGTTACACAAGCATAATCCATATAACTCCACATAATTATGGGAAGCCCCACCATAAAGAAGATACTCAATTGGTTAAAAGATTTAGGAAAATAATTTTTTAATAGGTGATTTAATTTTAGATGAACATATCAAAGATTCAAATCCTTCTTTTATTTACTCTAATAAATTATCTACTTGCTTCACCAACAATAAATATCTTATCATAAAATCCATTATGTGAAATATTATGAATTATAAAGTTAAAGGTCTTAGTCTTCATGAACAAGGGTCCATTGAACCAATAACATTAAAATAAAATGAATTAAATCATGGCATATGGTTTAATCAACTCAATGTACATATCACACTTTTCCAAAGCAAATCTTCTAGTGAATTAGAGTATGATTCTTCAATAGTGAAATAAGTTTCATTCTTAGTCACTTCAAATACTTTACCCTCACTAATATTTTCCATGAGAATATCATTTTTACACTATACCTCACATATCGATCCTTAATAAAGTGGGACCAACATGAAACACCTCCACTTGATCATTTCCAAAATGATAAGGCAATTTTAGAATTCTTGAAAACATGATACTACATTCTAGCAGGTGATCATAAGAAAGGGTTTTCTATTTAGTTAGATAATTATGCATACTTTGGGGAACAAAAATCATATCAACAGATCAATTCAACATCTACTTCAAATCAAAAGGACATAGAGGATAAATTAAATCTTCCTCCACCACCCCAAAACTATAAAGAAGAGTCAACTCTCCTATTTTAGGATACTATTCTTGTAAACATTAGAATAAAATAAAATCCTAAAATTGTCAAACTTGCAATCTCCCTTACTCAAGAAGAAAGAGAAATAATTACACTTTTACTTCAAGAATTTTTTAATGTATTCATATGGTCTTATGTGTATATGTCAGGGATTGATCCATCACTAGTATTGCATTATATTATTGTGCATCCATATGCCAAACCCATTAAACAAAAACTTGACAAGATGTATCCCAAGATAGCACTATTAGTGCAAAAAGAGTTGAAAAATCAACTAGAAGTTAGTTTCATATGCCCTATCAACTATTTAGATTGAATATACAATATAGTAATTGTATCAAAAAATTCATAAAGAATCATAGTTTGTACATATTTTCATGATATCAATAAAATGTGTCCAAAATATTATTTACCATTGCCCAATATCGACATCATCATGGATTCTATTACAGGTCATGAAATTTTGTCTTTAATGGATGGTTTTCCAAGGTACATCCAAATCAAAACCACTACTGAAGACCAACATAAAATAATATTCACAATGACATGGGGAACATTTTGTTACCAAGTGGTGCCTTTTGGACTAAATAATTTTGGAGCTACATACCAAAGGGAAAATCATTAGGCTTCATTATCTCTTATAAGGGCATTGAATTTGATCTAGCCAAATTTTGAGCCATTGCAAAAATGGTGTTTCCATCTACCTTGAAGTAGATTCATAGTTTGTAGGTTAAAATATAGTAAATATGATGCTTCATATCATAGTTGGCTGAAAAAATCTACCCTTTTACACACTTGATGAAGAAGGACATTACTTTCTCATGGAATGAAGATTGCCAAAAAGCATTTGATCATCTCAAATAATTCTTGAAAAATCCACCTATTTTATTTCCATCGATGCTGAACAAGCCATTTTTAATTTACCTATTAGTGATTGATAATGCCCAAGGGGAACTTTTGGCACAACATGATGAATAGGGTAAATAACATGCCATTTTATTATATGATTCAAACCTTAGTCGCATATGAGCACAATTATACACAAATCAAAAAATATTGTTTAGCTATGGTTTTCACAACACAAAAATTATGTCACTACATGTTTAATAAAAAGACCATTATAATTGCCAAAGTAGATCCTCTCAAGTATATACTTTATAAAATAGCTTTATAGGGTCGTATGGCAAAGTGGATCATGCTTTTGATAAAATTTAAGATTGAATATGCCAATCAAAAAACCATTAAGGGACAAGTAATTGTAGATTAGCTTATATAAGATCCTCTTCACGATAATCAACCTCTTGTATTTGGATTTATAGATGAGGCCATTATGATCATAACATAAGTAGAAACACCTCCTAAAGCAAAATAGTGGAAAATGTATTTTGATGATTCCTTCACAGAATGTGGATTAGGCACCGACATATTATTTATCACACCATAAGGATATATTATACCTAAGTCCTTTCATATTGGTTTTATATATATTAATAACATGGCCAACTAAAAATAAGTCATAATAGGAATTTGAGAAGCATTACAATGGAATACTCAACATTTACTAGGTCATGGTGATTCATATCTTATCATCAATTAGGTTACAAAATAGTACCAGATGAAGGATGCAAAGTTTGTGTTGATGTGGGTCCTATGAACACCCCCATATTTAACAAGGTAGCCTCTAATATTTTAGTATTTAAATGGAGGTAAAATCCACTCCAGGGAATGATTTGTAGGTATGGGTTAAATAACCTTGTGGTGAAATAGAAGGATGAGCATGTAGTTTGTTAACTAGGTGTGCTTGTAGTGAATTGAATCATATTAAATAAATAAAAAATTAAGTGAGTTTTATGGATGGAATATATTTTAGAGTAGGTAGGTCTCAATCAAAGAAACTTCAAAAAGAGGGAAGGGTAGAGCATAAAAGATAGTTCTATGGTCTCAAGGGATCACTTCCTGGTTTGGTTCCTTTATGGATAAATGTTTTTAGAACTAATGTTTTCCATTTATAGATGTTTCAAACTTATATACAAACATAGTTAGGGAGTCTAAGAGAAATGGTATAAGAAACTTAATGGTCTCAGCTGAAGGTTGCTCTATTTAAAATATTTATTTCACACCCATATTCAGGAGGTTATAGATCGGACTAGAAAGGTATCTAAGTCAGCGATGGCACAAACTTAGAATATTATATTAAAGGGAAAACACTCATATACACTTCAAAATATTAAGACAATCAACTAATTGTTTAAAATCAACAATTTTTTAAAACTTTTTAATAACTTTTGCACATCTAGATTAACATACATCAATGACCAAAAAAGTATTAATTGTATTTTTTTCTCACTTAAAATTATTGAATAAAAAAAACCAAGAAAATGAAAAATTAATTACATAAATATGAAAGAAAATTACATCTACATAGTTGTATGATAATCAAAACAATCTCTTCCTGAATTGATAAAAATTATGACCTTTTGGAATGTGTGATTATATGAATATATAGACTTGGAGAGGGGTCATATCATCCTTCAAGTTCATGTAAAATCATTGTTAACCCAAGTAATTATAACTTTATTTCTAATTTTAGTGTCAAAACTGCATGTGTGCATGCTTACAATTAATTACAACTATGTCAAAAGTAAGTTAGCCTGTATAATGCAATGAAACATGTGCATGCTTAAATTTTTTTTAGGAATTTTTTTTAAAAATTAAATACAAAGTGTAAGTAAACTATAATTAAAAATATTAGTCCTATATGTATGACTACATACAAAATTAGCCTTTAACTAAGGCTTGTTTGGTAACTACATGATACTCCTTGTTATTGTAGTAGGCACTAAATTGATAGTTTGAGTTGAACTAGAAGTTGAACTACCTTCTTCTTAGCTTCTAAAACTTGAAAACACTAGTGTCTAACATTGTGATGGTACCTAATGATGTCCATGTTCAATAATGGGGGTCTGTGTACCTTCTTTACTTGCTCCATTAGTTGTGTATGTTTAAATTCCATATTCCTAAAGTTAATATTGAATATTTCCACTTCAATGACTTTTTTTCTTGCAAAATTTAACTAGGCTTCAATGTCTTCCAATGTTAATCCCTGTAGGTTATTTGGAGTTAGTTGAGCCCTATTGAAGAAGCTAGTCAAAATTGGCTCTACTTATTAGCCTGCCCATATAATCCCTTGCTTATGAGAGAGTCAATTCTTTTAGAATCTAAAAAATGAGTCTCTCATACTTTGCAGACTTGGGAACTATTTGCCTCATCTACTGTAACCCACTCTCTTACTTCTTATGTCCTGATAACCACTAGGTTGAGAGCATTTTAAGCCTCCAATAGTGTCATCAAATTGACATGTCCATATGCCTTATTTGTTTTATAAATAATGAGGAGATTTAATTTATTTTCATCTTGATTTAATGAATTAAATAATTTGATAGTTTTAATTATCTAAGGAGATGATTCAACCCTCATTACAACAATGGCCTCTAGAATATTATATAGTCTTGATGATGCACCCTATACATTTGTTTCAATTTGTATGGGAACATGTACTATTTGTTGATGTTACTTAACTTATTATAACTCCTGATCAAGCTCCTTCATGGCCATTTATATTCCCTCATGAATCTTGACCAAAACATCCTTGTGAATCTTAAAATAGGATTTAAAATCCTCAATTCAGGGAGACTATCCCAATTTCATGTTCTTTCTCTGAGACAAGGTGAATACTTCTTATCTTTCTTCCAAAATCACCCCCTTACAACCTCATATTCAATTTTCCTTTTAGTCACCCTTTGTACACTCATTGTATATTTGTTAAATATGGAGCTTACTATGGGAAAATATGTTATTATAAGATTTGGTTGTTGAGAAGCTTGTGATTAAAAATCATTTGCCCATTGTGGGATGACCAATTGGGTTATATTTGTTGGATGAGTGTCCTAAGATATAGTCTCAACCAATATATTTTTTGAGGGATACTTCATGGAATCTTCAAGTAATGGATTAAGAAGGGAAGGATATATTATTTTAGACCAATCCACACCACCATATTGAGGTAGTGGGTGGACTGTAAACATTTGTTTGTTCTTTCCAACCTTCTTCAATGTTATTATAGTGGTATCTTAAGAATAAATAGAGGGAGGTAATTGAATACATAAATGAGTAGATTATACATGTATTTTTGGGCTTGATAATGCTCCCCTTGATTTATTGGATGCCTCATTTTTGTCTTTGGGGATGCCGAGGTAGTGGTGGAAGTAACCACAATGGAAATAAGAGGAATGAGCATAGAAGATACAATTGGAAGAGTAGGAATTGTTAGGGAAGTAAAGATAACATGGGTAGAGGAAGAATCCTATAATTTTGGAACAACTATATATGGTTGGAAACTAGGATTACAGGAAATGACCTCTACTTTAGGTACCAAAAAGGAAGGGAAAACACTAGGATTAAGAGAAACATACTCAAATGAACCAACAAATAAAAGGGAAACAAAAGACATAATGTGAGTGGTGGAAATTTAAGGATTTTCAACCTCACTTTTTTTTTTCCATGTAGTGGTGATTTTAACTTAGTGTATTGAAGGCTCAAAACTTTAACTCTTTGTAAATCCTACCCTCATCTATAAATTTACCTCTAACTAATGTTATCTACTAGACTTGCACCCTTGTGAAGGTAGTTTTAAGCCTTCTCAGTTTGAGGTAACATGGAGATAACCTTAGGCTATGGGTTTCCTAATATATGGATTGAATCTATAGATTTTAAGGGCTATATCCCATTGATTTATCAGTTAGGATCTTTACTCTACACTTCCATCTTGCAAAGGAAAATGGAAGAAGATTAATTGAAAGGAAACCTATATATCTGAGGTGATATACCAAAATATGTCCTTAAATTATATAATATGAAATAATAAGGATGAATAAAGACATGGGTATGATTTAAATTCTCAAATTATGGTATCCAAACATCAATATTTTACATATAAGCTTAGCTTGATGTATGATCTAAGACAACTGATCAATAGATCTCTCAAAGCCACTAAAGAAAGATTGTGTACGCCATACATACAAGATGATTAAACCATATTATGAAAAATTTAAGGGTGAAATAAAAACTACAAATAATTAAAAATGATATAACAAAATGAAATGAATCATGCACTATCACTACCATTCATCAACTAACCATGAACACACACTAGTCACAAGCTTTGTGGGGGCATGAATTTAGTCTTATTCATTCAAAAGAGGAAATTAAAAGTGTTTTTATGAGTATGGATTAAAAAAAATAAGGTTAAGGATTATTTTAAAATTCCAAAAATAATATTACATATTAAAAATATGAGAAAGGAGAGAGAGACAAAGTAAAATCCTAAAAACTAGGAAATTAGACATTCACTAGGTCCTTCCCCAACTCCAACGTATTAGTTACTTGATTATATCTAATATTATTTCACAAAAGTGTATTATATGTAGAAATTAGTATTGTATTTAATGTTTTAATAAGTCATTAACATTCATTTTTTGTCTTTGACCCATACAATATCTTAGATCTTTGATTGCATATACCTATATTCTTGGTGAAGAAGTCACCTCCTTGAAAATAGGCCTCAAAGGCTTAGTAAAGTTTTCATTAATATATCCATTGATATAGGAGTTATCTCCATATTTCCTAGGCTATTAGAAGGCTTCTTCCATTGTTTTGACTTTGTCCTCTTGAATTGGCATTGGAAGGAAGGAAGGTCTTATTAGGAGTCTTTGAGACCTTTTCAACCCCTTGAATGTCCTTTGAATCCTTATTCCAACTAAAATTGACTTATTAATAATTTATTATGAGTATGAGGGATATATAAACATAAATAAAGTCTCTTGAAGAGCTTTTATGTATCAATTTGGTGCTTTGATCACTTAACTCTTTATGCAAAAATGGCATAAGGGAGAGAGAATTGGGGTTTGCATTGAATCAAGCAATATTCCACCATGGATGGATTATAAAAATGACATAAAAATTGAAACAAGGAATTTGTATCCATCAAACCCTATAAAAGATGCAATTTTGCTCTTATAGCATGCTTTTTCACTCATTCCTTATAGCCCTAAAAAATAGTAAAGCTCCTTATCCATAAGAATGTACAAATCACATTAGAAAAATTAACACATTTTTGAGTACCCTCTATCCCTTTATAGATTATTAAAAATTTTAATTATCCAAATCCAAGTGTAAGTATCTATTTTAGATCCTTTATCTCTCCAGTAATGCCTAATTAGGCCTCCTAGGCCTAGAAAGATAAATTTGGCCCAAATGACCACTCACACATATGAAACTTTCAAAAAGTTTTTTATTAACTTTACCTAGAATAATAATCTCCTCCATGAAAAATTTAAAACTCTCTAATGTTGTGTAGAAGGGCAAACTATTAAATGACCATTTACAAGCCTAGATGCTTTTGTGTGCTTGAGGGGTAGTTTGAGATACTTTTCAAGAAAATTGTAGGTTTTGATGATTTAAAATGACTTTATAAGACCTATAACACCTTAAAAAAACTAATCCCTTTATATTTAAGTCCTTTATTTCACTCTTAAGCCTTCACCATTGATTTTAGGCTTGCAAAATTGAGTTCTCTTACTTGTTGAGCTAGTGGCCGACTTGTAGGGGTTGTGTAACTCTTTGAAATAATTGTATAAGATTTTTAATGATAATAAAACCTATATAAAGTAACCATAAACATATTCAAATGGTTTGGAGATCATTCCACTACATATACCCTCACAAACAAGCTAAAAATTATCTATTTTGCCTTGTATTGCATGGTATTGTACCTGCACATGTGAAAAAATACCCAAGAATTGAAGATCAAGAGAGTTTTTAACATAATAAAGACCATTTATAAGTAAAAACATAGTATTTTTAGGCATTATAAATCATATCTCTTCAATCAGGTCAATTGAAGGGTTTAAGGAGGGTTTTGAGGGGTTTATGTTATTAACAATGGTTCATAAAGGACATGGGTCATTTCCAAAGAAAAATGCCAAGAATTTGTGTTATGGGGACCCATATAACATATCATATGGGATTTAGTTCCAATTCAAAACCTTATACAATATATGAGCAAACAAAGTGACCTCTTTGAGCTCTTTAAGCAAAATAGGGTTTTGTCACCTTTTGATGATTGTTCATGCAGTTACAGGACTAAAAGACCAAAAAAATATAGAAGTTTGAATTTTAATAACTCATTAAACACCTAAATAATCTTAAAGTCACTAGACATCAACTTAAACCATATCTAATCCATTCAAATCTACTTCTTTACTAGTTACTATGTATGACAAGGCCGATAAAGGTCATTTTGGGTCTTAAGACCTCAAAATCCATTTCAAAATAAAATAAATATTTTAAAGAATGTTTTGAATAATACATTAAATTATTTGAAATTATCCTTAAGATAAATAACCTCTTGAATAGGTCCAAAACATTAAACTTCACCACAAAGGGTTTCTATGCCAACTATGTGTGTTGACCCTAGAGGTCTATGAACTATGTTTCCTCCTTATGAAATGTTTGAAACTTGATGAAATAATTTATGTTGATTCATCTAAACTCCATAATTATAATAATTTTAACTTATATTGAGACAAACATGTCCTAATTACCTTTACTTGTGAGTGATAATATAGGTTTATTAGTCTCCAATGGACTATGTTAGTAGACAATGCATTGTTCTACTGTGTTTATGATCTTCAAAGAAACATTTCATGGAAATGAGTTCAATTCATACTCTTAGATATATTAAAATTAATCTATAACACCCATTTCCCTTACATTCATTACCACTATCCACATATTCACTCTATTCAAAGGTTGCGTATAGGTACATTAGCTGTAGGTGTGCATATTCTCCCCCCTTTTAGGTGTATATGGAGAAATTTGATTGAAAAAAGTCATATAATATGTCATGACATGTATTTAAAACATCCTAAAATATTTTATAAAACACCAAACTCCTTAAATATATACTCACACACAAACTTCTCATTTATCCAATACATAGGTTGACTGTTAGTTTAGCTTGTCTAACTATAGCTTTCAATTAAGGCTTGACTATAGGTGAATTCATGAGAAATATACTTGATTTGAAAGACTCTTTGTGATTTTATATCAAAATACACCCTCTAATAGATGATTAATCAACCAAAATTTTAACCATGTGTTTCATACTTATGCTATTGACCTTAGAGCCCAATTAGGCCCTGTTAGCTGGCTGTAGGTGTCTATTTTAGAGTTTGTACAACTTGAGGGAAGAATGTTAATAAACTTAGGAAATTGAATAGGTTTAATGATAAATTTTCACCTCATGATAATTTTTTATAGTTCTCTCTTAGTTCAATATCTCTCTATCAAGCAATTATATTCATGTGATAACATTCAAGATAACCTAGTTGATTGTGACTATAGACTTGCAGTCAATTTGCCTTACTTTAATCGATAACCTTATTTTAAAATTCAATGGATAAAATTATCTTCATTATATGTAATCAACTAAACCATCATATCCATATTATTTATCTTTATGACCTTCAAACAATAAGTTCACATTGCATAGAGGCTAATGACTATGCTAAAACATCATGGTTGAGCTGTAGATGATTGTTTTGTGGACTATAGATACAAAATACCATAAAAATTACCTTATGATCTCAAAATTACAAGTGATCATGGATATTATTTGAGTTACTAATAAAAAATTCCACCTTTTAAGACTCCTCTCTACAACATGATACTTCTTGGAATAGCCCTATTGTGGATGACTACTATAGGTGGTGATTTTACCCACTGTACAAACTATACAAAAGACATATGACATGGTTGGTGATGTGATAATCATGATTAAAAAACCATTGAAAATATACCATATATAAAATTTAATAAGCATCCAAATAACTTGATAAACATGGAGACCAAATCATATGTTCTTACCTTAATAACTACTACCTTATCTTAATTTCTGCTAAATAGTGCCTTAAAGAGGTCTTCTTGCTTCTAGCATACAATGTGGTGACCTTATAAACAATTTTATCCATTAAAAGTGACGTAATTAAACTTTAAAATTAATCATGACACCTCATGAACACATTAATAAATACATGAAGTCCTTTGGATGTCTCTCAAGATCGTAACATAGTCAAACATAGTCATGACTATGTTATTTAGGCATTAAAGGCTCCAAAGAGATCTTTTGATCTCATAGTGTTAATAGATATAATTAAGAAATTATAATCACTATAAAAAAATATCTTTCTCTCAAAATAAACCTCTATTTCTTGTTGACTACTCATAAATCCTATAATCTACCATTATGTTTGTCTAACATGCTCATTAGGCCTACAAGTGCTTAATTGAGCAATGAGAGAGAACATAATATTGAGAGAGTATGATATCTAAGACATAATATGAAATTTATAATTGAGATGAATAAAAAATTCTTATTCACTAATCATTTGATAAGATCATGTTGATCTCACTGAGATACTCTTACACATTAGAAGCTCCTTAAACTTGCAACTATTCATTGTGAAAGGCCTTATCTCATTCAAGCTATCTCAAGAAAGACCCTTTAAAAATGAAGGCATATAAATTTTTTTATTAGATTAAATATGTGTAATATACTTTAAACATGGACTTAAGAAACCTTTGAATATGAATACATTTAATTAATATTCAAAAATGCTTAAAACTACCAAAACTAAAGTCAAGATAGACAATCGATTTATTGTTAAAAGACTCCTTACCAAGATAAATTAGTTGATGATTACACCATGAAAAATATAATATTTCACCATGAAATAATCCCCCTCTAACTATTTTTCTCCATCAATCTTTGAAGTGAATAAACAGAGACAAACCCGGACCTTGTTTGGATGACTAGGACATAGTGACCCTCTTACACTCTTAGTAATTATTCATAAATATGGGGGGATGAATATAAAAAACAATGGAAAAAAATTTAAGATAAATATGGTCCCTATAATTTATATAGATATTTTTACTTTAATCTCACTCTCTCTTGCCTGTACTGAGCAAAAACCATGGCCTTCTTAGAGCTATGAAGGAGGTTGATATGAGAGATAAGTTGATTTTCTTCATTTTGACACCCAGAACTCATTATAAACCATGGATTAAAATTTTTAATGAACAAATAATGTATTAAATATTCCTAAAGATTAATTTTACCTTGAATAATTGTATGGATAACCTCAAAATAGGCCTTTTTAACACTAAAATGGCCAAAATCACTTGATAACCTGATGAAACTACTACAAAAAGCATTTATTAGATATTTGCATTCCTAAAAAGGTAAACCATGTCATTATTTTGATATTATAATATACCATTATCATGTAAAACCTACTCTAAAAGCCATAAAATGATCCAAAAGGCAGTCAACTAGGTCATGAAGTTAGCTAAACATATCACCAACTAGTTTGATCAATCCTTCAACATGTCATGACTTTGACACAATACATGAAGCCTATTAGGATGTTTTAAACTCATTTCATCACTTGAAACAACCTAAAATAGGTCAAAAGGTGGCTAGACAAGCACATGGTCATGATGATCAAAACCTTAAACTCATCAAATTTACCTTAAAATATGCTAATCAAAGTTTTGGATGACCATTACCATAACAAGATAGCAACAAATAGGGCAAACAAGCATGACAAGAAAAGTTTTGAATTATAAGGGTGATAGTTTAACTTGTGAGGTCAAACTTGTCAACATTTTGGTAACTCAACTGGGAAGCATGCTTGCTATGCTTGAGAATCAGACCATTGACATTTATTTTAGACTCATA
Organism: Torreya grandis; assembly: GCA_037957365.1. Classification (NCBI taxonomy): domain Eukaryota; kingdom Viridiplantae; phylum Streptophyta; class Pinopsida; order Cupressales; family Taxaceae; genus Torreya; species Torreya grandis. The sequence goes on from JARHVA010004491.1 coordinate 1,133,926, forward strand.
AGATCACACTTAGATTTTGAAATGAACAATAACAAATCTAATAAATAACTACTAGACTCTTGAATTGAAACAAGACAACTCTTCTCCTCCAAAATAAAGAAAGAAAACACACAAAACAAAGGAAATAAACTAACAAGATAAATGTGAAATCAAAGAAATTATTTGAAACAAAACATAAGCAAACTAGTGTGCTAGACAACACTTAGAGGAAAGCTAAATTGACTACAACTAACATGCAAAAAATCCTCCTCCAGGATCAAAATGAAAGTTTTTTGGATTACTTACTTCATGAAGTATGCAATGGTGTATGAAATCACACTTGATTAACCTCTTAATTAGATAAACCTTCTTTTTGATTGACAACACATTTTAAATGTATTGTAATATGTCTACATCATCAAATATATCTCTAATGAACACATATTGGTCCTAAACTTCAACCTCTACCTTTAGTAGTTTCTCTTATTTAGAAATAGTCTCTAAGATAGCTAGATATTGGTTTGAAAGACTTGTTGAATCATGAAATTCATATTACTAATTGAAGTAACATACATGTATCCTAATATCCTTTTGAATTATTTTAACTTGTCCATCATTATCTCCAAAATAGAGTGTTTGTTGTTCTTTAAGAAATTATGGCCAATTGAGACCCTCATTATTTTCCAAGGATACACCAAGGTTTGGAAATGGAGTGAGAGGATGATAACCCATGTTGATTATTTCAAACAAATCATCATCTATTTATGTTGTCTCTTGAAATGATAAATTTGTGAGACTATCTCCCTCTAAATTGTTGATTAGTTCACCAAAACTACCTCTTATTGCCTTACTCAACTCATAATCACTTAGGATAAGTGAGTATCTTGATTCCAAAGCTTAAAACAAGTATTCAATATGATCTTGAATAATATAAGGGAGATCAAAGAAAATATTTACCTTCTATTTTTCATGTTCAATCACATCTAAATGAAGTTCTTGAAACAAGTCAACATCACCTTCATCTTTTTTAACTTTTTCATCTAGTTTAAAATTAAAATGCCTTTGTTCTCACCAAGGGGAGTACCAATAAATATTTATTATTCATGCACACTTAAAAAATCCTCATCACACTCTCCTTAAAACTCAATTACAACTACAATTCATTCCTTTATCCTCCATAGAATAGGCTCCTCTTTAAGAAGGATGATAGTGGGAGGGCAATGAATATGTTCATGACTTTGATTGGGAATGAAGGGACTACTCTTGTAATTTGAGGTCTTGGGAATGGAATATTATTGCAAGAATGTTTGAAGAGAAAGAAAATTCATTTATCCTATGATTTTTTCATCCTTCTCAAGAACCATTTCAATCTTATTATAGTCTTCTTGAGGTTCCATCTCAGTGGCAACTTGATTTAAAACCTTCTATAAAATGACATCTTTCTTGTCTTGAGAGGCTTCTTGGATTGACCTCTAATATGGAATAAATTTAGGTTCTTGAGGAAGGTAAAATGGGGTTTGAATAGGCATAAGGTCATTTTTGGGTTCAAATTCTAAATCTTGACTCTTTTCCTTTTGTTTCTCTCAAGACTTAACTACTTGGTTCCAAGGTAGAGACTTTGAAACTAGTAGGTTCACTTGGAGGTTGAATTGGCTCTCTTGGAGGATCTATTTGAGAATGGTCAAAGACTTCATGAGGAAAAGGAGAATGAGAGGGATGATATGGTAAACAATAGTTTTCTTGAAAAGTGATGGAAGGGGATTCATCCACAAGACTTGGCATGGCATAACTAGGAATCAAAGCCCAAGAAGGCCTCCAAGATGAAGTGAGATTGTTTTCTTGAGGAAGGGTAGGTGTAGATGGAAGGAAACTTAGAATACAAGAAATTTGACCAGGGGTAGGAAGATATGCTTGAGGTTTTTTAGGTTAGATATCTTTATTCTCCCATCTCATTACCATGTCTACCCACCATTAGCTCTTGGTTCTCATTTCATGCAACTCATAAGTCATGACATACTGATTTTACTCTCCAAATGATACCCACATATTTGTTGACATATGTATTGTCTTATTTATCTTCTTTATGAGATGAAAATGTATCACATCTAACTCTATATCCCATAATCTCATCACCCCTTCAGACTTTAGCATATTTGGCTTGAATGCCAATATGGATATGGTAGGGGTAACATGACTTTGAGTTGTAAATAGAGTAGGAGGAGGTGAGTATGACTACTAAAAGTATTGATAAGGCTACTGAGGGATATAGTTAGGGTCATAGTGAGGCTGGTTAGGATCACTATAAATCTGATATGAACCATCATACTCTTGACAAGACTGATCATAAGACTTGATAAGACTCTTGGTAAAGCTGATTAGGCTCATAAAAAAACTCATATGGATCATGAAAAGCTCATATAGATCATGATAATGCTCATATGGATCATGAAAAGGATGTGATGACTCATTATAAGGCTAATAAGGAAGTATAACATAGGAATTATCCTCATATGCAACCATCAAACTTCATCAAGATAGTAAATTCAAAACATAACTTACTTGAACTAGTGCCTAAGATGATAGAACTAGATGATTGAGCTTGGATTTTATTTTGATTTTTTGGTTTCCTCTAAAGGCTAACTTGTATAAGAACCACACCAACAGTCCTTCCACAATTTGGAATTGTGTCCCATTGGGCATGCCAAAAATTGTTATCTACTAGACTTGTACCCTTGTAAAAGTAGTTTCAAGCTTTCAAAGTCTAAGGTAACATGGAGAAAATAATAGCTTTTGGGTGGATTAATAGATGGATTAAATCTTTAAATTTTAATGGCTAGCTCCCCTTGATGTATCAGTTAGGATCTTTACTCTACACTACCAACTTGCCATGGAAAAGGGAAGAAGATAAACTGAAATGAAACCTATCTAATTGAGGTGATACACCAAAATATGTCCTTTACTTATATAATATGAACTAAGAAGGCTAAATGAATACGTGGAATTTATTTCACTTCTCAAATTAAGGTATCCAAACATCAATATTTCACATAGAAGCTTAGCTTGATGTATGATCTAAGGCATCTAATCAATAGGTCTCTCAATGCCACTAAGGAAAGATTACACTTGTCACACTATAAAACCTATATAAATTAAATAAAAATTAAAAATAAGTGAAAAATAGAGGAAAAAATGAAAGGAAGCATGCACTATCACTATCATTCATCAACTAACCATGAACATACACTAGTCACAAACTTTGGGGAGGCATGAATTCAGTCTTATTCATTCAAAAGAGGAAAGTGAAAGTGTTTTTTTGAGAATGGCCTTGCCAAAATTTAGGTTAAAGATTATTTTAAAATTAAAAAAATAATCTTACATATAGAAAATATGAGAAAGGAGAGAGAGACAAAGTAAAAGCCTAAGAACTAAGATATGAGACATTCACTAGGTCTTTCCCCAACTCAAACATAGTAGTTCCTTGATTATCTCTAATATTATTTCAAAAAATTGGCATAGAGTTATAAATGAGATTTGTCTTGAAGGTTTTAATAAGTCATTAACATTCATTTTTGGTCTTTAACCCATACAATCTCCTAGATCTTTGCTTGCATATATGTATATTCTTGGTGAAGAAGTCACCTCCTTGAAAATAGGCCTCAAAAGATTAGTCAAGTTTTCATTACTCTCTCCATTTAAACATTATACAATGATTTAAGATATCCTTCCATATTTCTTAGGTTGTTACAAGGCTTCTTCAATTGCTTTGACTTTGTCCTTTTGAATTGGCGTTGGAAGGAAGGAAGGTCTTGTTAGGAGTCTTTGAGACCTTTTCAACCCATTGAATGTCCTTTGAATAATTATTCCAAATAAAATTGACTTATTCATACTTGAGTATGCATAGGAGGGATAGATAAAAATCAATAAATTCTCTTGAAGAGCTTTTATGCATCAATTTGGTGCTTTGATCACTTAACTCCTTATGCAATAATGACGTATGAGAGAGAAAACTAGGTTTTGCATTGAATAAAGAAATATTACACCATGTATGGATTCTCAACATGACATAATACCTAAAACAAGGTATCTATATCCATGAAACTCTTTATAATATGTAATTTTGCTCCTATAGCATGCTTTTTCACTCATTCTTTATAGCCCTAAAAATTGGTAAAGCTCCTTATCTAGAATAATGTATAGATCACCTTGGTAAAATGAGAACATTTTTTAGTACCCTATATCCTCTTAAATTTTCATACAAAATTTAACTATCCAAATCCAAGTTTAAGTATCTCTTTTCTATCATTTATCTCTTCAATTAGGCCTAATTAGGCCTCCTAGGCCTAGAAAGAGAAATTCAAGCCAAATGACCAACCAAAGGTGTGAGATTTTCCAAAATTATTTGATTTAATTTATCTGGAATAAGACACTCCTCCATTTTAAATTTTAATTTCTATAATGTTGTGTAGAAGGACAAACCATGAAATGGCCATTTCCAAGCCTAGATGCTTTTGTGTGCTTTAGGGGTAGTTTGAGATACTTTTCAAGAAAATTTTAGGTTTTTATGATTTAAAATTACTTTATAGTACCTATAAAATCTTAACACAACTCATCCATTTATATTTAAGTCCTTTATTACACTCTCAATCCTTCACCATTGATTTTGGGCTTGCAAAACTGAGTTTTCTTACCTATCGATCTAGTGGCCAACTTGTAGGGGATGTGTAATTTTTGAGATAACTTTATAAGATTTTTATTGATCATTAAAAACATATAAATTACCCATAAACATATTCAAATGGTTTTGATATCACTCCACTACATATACCCAAACAAACAAGCTAAAAACTACCTATTTGCCTTGTATTGTTTAGTATTGTACCTACACATGTGAAAAAATAACCTAAAGTGAATCACAAGAGAGTTTTGAACATCATGAGGACACTTTTTAAGTTAAAACACAAGATTTTGAGGCAATATAAATCATATCTCTTTAATCAGGCCAATTGAAGGCTTTAAGGAGGGTTTTGAGGGGTTTATGTTCTTAACAATGGTTCATAAAGGACATGGGTCCTTTCCAAAAACCAATACCAATAATTTGTGCTATGGGGACCCCTATAAAATATAATATGGGATTGAGTTCCCATGAAAAATATTATGCAATATCTAAGCAAACAAAGTGACCTCTTTGACTTCTTTGTTATTGCAAAACAAGTTTATGCTACCTTTTAATGATTGTTGTTGCACTTGCATGACTAAAAGACCAAAACAACTATATAAGTTTGAAGTATATGACCCAATTAAAAACATTAATAAATTTAAAGTCACCATACATCCTCTAAAATCAGTTCTAATCTCTTAAAATCAGCTTCTCCACTAGTTAATTTGTATGACAATGCTGTGAAAGGCCATTTTCGGTCTTAAGACCTCAAAATCCATTTTCACATCAAATAAAGATTTTAAACATATTTTAAATAATCCAAGAAATTATATTAAATTATCCTCAATATAAATTACTTCTCAAATATGTCTAAAACATTGAACTTCACCATTGAGGGTTTTTATGCCAACTATGTATGTTGACCTTAAAGGTCTATGAAATGTGTTTCATCCTTATGAACTATATAAAACTTAATGAAAGCATTTATTTTGAGTCATATAAACTCCCTCAATATCATAATTTTAACTTTTATTGAGACAAATATGCCCTACTTAGCTTTACTTGTAAGTGGGATTGTAGGTCTATTAGTCTCCAATGGACTATGTTAGTACACTGTGCATTGTTCTACTAGGTTTGTGATCTTAAAATACTACTTTCATGGACATGAGTTACATTAATAATATAAGATATATTTAAATTAATATCTAACACCAATTTACCTTACATTCATGACCCTTATCCACATATTCACTCTATGCAAAGGCTACTTGTAGGTGCGTTGGTTGTAGGTGTGCATATTCTACTCCTTGTAGGTATATATGGGGAAATTTGATTACAAAAAGTTTCATAATAGGTCATGACATGGATTTATAAAATAATAACATCTTTAATAAAAAAATAAACTCCTAAAATCTCTACTCACAAACAAACTTCTCATTTATCTAGTACATAGGTTGACTGTTAGTTTACCTTGTTTGGTTGTAGCTTTCAATTAAATCTTGACTATAGGTGAATTCGTGAGAAATATCCTTTATTTTAAATAATACTTGTGATTTTATATCCAAATCCAACCTCAAAGATATTAATGATCAACCAAACTTTCAACCATGTGTTTCCTACTTATGTTATTGACCTTAGAGCTCAATTAAGCCCAATTAATTGGTTGTATGTGTCTATTTTGGAGTTTTTATGGATTGAGGGAAGAATATGAATTAAATTAGGAATTTTAATAGGTTTATATATAAATTTTAACCTCATTCCAATTTATTATGCTTCTTTCTTAGTTTAATCTCTCTCTCTCTCTCTCTCTCTCTCTCTCTCTCTCTCTCTCTCTCTCTCTCTCTCTCTCTCTCTCTCTCTCTCTCTCTCTCTCTCTCTCTCTCTCTCTCTCTCTCTCTCTCTCTCTCTCTCTCTCAAGCAATTATCTTCATGTGATAACATTCAAGACAACCTAGTTGACTGTGACTGTAGACTTGCAGTCAATTTACCTTAACTTGATAAATTTATTTTAACCTTAAATGGATAAAATTATCTTCATTATCTATAGTATATAAAAACATCATATCACTCTTATTCATATTCATGACCTTCACACAACAAGTTCACATTGAATAGAGGCTACTGACTGTGCTAAAACATCATGATTGAGCTGTAGATGACTATTTGGTGGACTGTAGATATAAAATACCATAAACATTACCTTATGATATAAAAATTAAAAGTTATAATTTATATTATGTGAGTTAATAATTAGAAATTCTACCTTTAAAAACTCTAATCTATAACATGATACTTCTTGGAATAACCCTATTGTGGATGACTATTGTAGGTGGTGATTTTACCCACTATACAGACAGTAGAAAAGGCATATGACATGGTTGGTGATGTGAAAATAATTATTCCCAAACCATTAAATAATTTTTATATACATTATATAAACTTTAATAAGAATCCAAATAAGTTTATAAACATAGAGACCAAATCATATGTTCTTACCTTAATAACTGCTACCTTATCTTAATTTCTACTAAACAGTGCCTCAAGGAGGTTTTGTTGCTTCTAACCTGCACCTTGGTGACCTTATAAACACTATTATCCATTAAAATTGAATTAATTAAAATTTTAAATTAATCTTGACACCTCATGAACACATTTATAAAGACACCAAGTCCTTTAGAGGTATCTCAAGATGGTAACACCGTCATACATAATCATGAGTATGTTATTTAGGCATTAAAGGCTCCAAAGAGGTATTTTGATCTCATGATATCAAAACAACCCTTTATTTCTTGTTGAATCCTAATATATCCTATAATTTGTCATTATGTCCTTCTAGCCTGCTCATTAGGCCTACAAGTGTTCAATTGAGCTTTGAGAGAGAATATAGTCTTAAGAGAGTATGGTATCTAATACATCACATGAAATTTATTATTTATATTGATAAACAATTATTATTCATTAATCATATGATAAAATCATGTTGATCTCACTAAGATACTCCTACACATTAGAAGCTCCTAAAATCTGCAACTATTCATTGTGAAAGGCCCTATCTCATTCAAGCTATCTTAGGAAAGACCATTTAAATACGAAGTTATATAAATTTTTTTCTTGGTTTAAATATTTTTATTTTACTTGAAACATGTACTTAAGAAACCTTTGAATATGAATACATTCAGTTGATATATCAAAAATGCTTAAAATTTGTCAAAACTCAAGTCAATATAGACAACCAGTTTCTTGTAAAAAAAATCCTTATAAATAAAAAGTAGCTAATGATTAAAAAATTATAAATATCCTATTTTAAACTTAAATCGTTCCCCTATAACCATTTTTATCCATCAAGCTCTGAAGTGAAGAAACAAAGACAAACCTGGACCCTATCTAGATGACTAGGACATAATGACCACCTTACACTTTTAGTGATTGTTCATAAAGATGGGGGGATGAATTTGAAAAAAATGAAACTAAATTTAATTTAATTAGGGTAAATATAATTTAAAAATATCTTTATACCTGACTCTCTCTCTCTCCTACCTTTATTGATAAAAAACTGATGGCCTTCCTAGAGCTGCCAAGGAGGTCGATATGAGAGATAAGTCAATTTTATTCATTTTGACACCTATAACTCCTTAAAAAATGTGTATTTTAATTTCCAATAAACAAATAAGGTCATAAATATTATTTAATAGAAATTTTACCTTGAATAACTATATGGATAGCCTTAAAATAGGCATTTTTAGAACTAAAACTACCACAATCACTTGATAAACCTGATGAAACTATTGAAAAAATCATTTATTAGATATTTTCATTACTAAATAGGTAAAACATGTCATTATTATGATATTATAATTCCATTATCATGTAAAACCTACTCCAAAAGACACAAAGTGATCCAAAATTTAGTCAACTGGGTCATGAAGTTAGCCAAACATATCACCAACCAGTTTGATCAATCATTCAGTATGTCACAGCCTTGATACAATCCATGAGGAATATTATGATGTTATGGAATCATTTCATCACTTGAAATAACCTTAAATAAGTCAAAAGGTGGGTAGACAAACACATGGTCATGATGATCAAAACCTTAAACTCATCAAATTTACCTTAAAATATACTAATCAAGGTTTTGGATGATAATTACCATAAAAAAATAATATCCAATATGGAAAAAAATCATGAAAAATAAAGTTTCAAATTATAGGGGTGACAGTTTGACCTATGAGGTTAAACTTGTCAACACCTACCTCTCTTGATCATCTTTATATTGATATTAGTTCAATATCTAAAATTTATGGAGGGAGGTGAGCCCTTGGCTCCCTTTTATAAAAAATAATAACTTTCTCATCTATGGGGGAGACCTCATGTGTGGGTTTGGTTGAGGTAACCAAAATAGTAGTTTTTTTGGTTGATGTAGTAATATAATAGGTATTGTCTTTCTAAGTCCTGAGAATAAAATAAAATTGGATCATCATGAGCTCTCCCAAGTGAAGTGTCAGCCACCCCAAGATCTTTCTTTACAAATTTTTATTCCACAGGAAATGTTTGTGAAGGTTTAAATTACAATACTAATGGTTAATAAGGACTATTAACCAAAACACCATAGGCAACCCATCTTCCTATGGGTGGGAGTCTAATTTGTGTATCTACAATTGAAATGGAGGGCTCCCCTTGAATGATTTTTAGGAGCTCCTTGCCAAATATCACTATCTATGCCCTCTCTTTGACCTGGGCATCATCCTTAGAATTGAGAAACATGAAATCATGGTCATATATCTCATGTTGGTATGGAATACCAAGGCTTTTAATGTGATTTTATACTCTGCCATGAGGATCCCAGTCCTTGTGTGGTAGTGTGGCTAATGAGTAGTATTCCTTATATGTGTTAGCCACATAAAAGTGTATACAATTACATAACACATTCTTATATTCATGAGGTGAGAGCCATGGAAGGTTATCTTCTTCATCATCATCATATCTTCATACATCCACCACCAAATTTGGTAGGCTATCTCTTGCTCTGCTAGTTCATCTGGTACATATTTGGGGAGATATAGGGGTTCTACCTTGTGGCATATGACCATAATCATAGTATAGTTAGGATATAATCAATAATCTACCCTAGATACTAATTTTTTTATAATTTTCTTAAATACCATGGTTGATGGGGACTCATGAATGTCCATCCACACCTAGGGGTATACATTCTCCATAATGCCTGGTATAAGCCTATAAGTACATAAAGGAATATGAATGACATATATGATTTTAAATAAAGTGTGGGGTTGGGATCCAAATTGACCCATAGTGTATATAAACTATGCCAAAAATAACATCTAGAAGATAAGACATCATATAAAAATACATGCCTTGAGTCCTCTTATCCTTGTGTAGTATTTGTTCTCAAAGCTTTGTACTAATTACCTCAGCCAGAGCAAATGTTAACTTTGAGGTCATCAATAAGTCCAAAAATAAAACCCATTTAATTTAAAGGAATTATATGCTTGGGTATATATATATATATATATATATATATATATATATATATATATATATATAACCTATTCAAGATGGCCATCTTAATATGTATTTCTATCTGAATCTTAATCACCAACACAAGTTGTTTCTCCTTCAGATTGATGGTCTCCCAGAGAACCATCCACTTGCTTAATGTTTTCTCAATTGATTTCTCCTTCTTCCATGAAACTCATATGTTTAAGTCATATGTAGCATATATGATAGGGAGAGATACATACCTTTGGAATGCATCCCATAAGATGCATTCTATAATAGCTTTATGATCTAAGTGGTGCAATAACTACCTCCAATCAATTTACTAGTGAAAAACAAGTCTCGTAAGAGGTATATACATGATATGACCTTAGAATTTACCACTAAAAAATTAAATCATTGTCATTTGAAGTTGAATAGGTATGAAATTAATTATGTTTGACTTGGTTTTGAATTTTCATCATGAGTGTGAACATCTACCTTGTGAATCACTTCCCACAATGTTGACTAACTAAGGTAGTCATTATTGAAAACTGTTATATCGAAGATGATGTCCTTATACTATTTTGAATCCTTAATAGATAATCTAGATGGAGGAAGGAATTATTAAAGTGTCTTTGATGAGGGTGTCATTACTAACTGACTAGGTTGACAAAGTTCTAGTTCTTTAATGTAGCAGTTCAACTCTTCTAGATGCATTATACGATCTAAATGTAGGTAGCTAGTGCTTGTTACCAAGGAAACAAGTGAGCTAAAAATTAGTTTGTGATCAATGAACACATTATTTGTTTCCAATTAATTAGTATATTTGTAACATTAAATTGTAGTTTATGCAAGATTAATATCCAACATCTATAACTTTGTTTTGTTTGTTCAATTCAAACTTTGCCACTTCATTTGTCAAGTATGCCACATAGGAACTATTGATGTTTGGAAAGAGTGAATATCATTGTCTTTTACCAAGTTCTCTTTCATCACTTATTTTTATTTATTCTACCTATGCCATGGAGGGTCATGATAGTTAGGAGTTATACATTGCATTAAAATAGTGTTTGAAAAGAGAATGAATCTTCTAAATAAAAAACCTGAACACCTTTTGCCAAACACTTTTATCAAAGTCCAAAATGAGCTGAAAACAAAAATTCTAAACAATTTATATGCAAAATTTTGTTGAAGACTGAAGTGATGAACATTTTACCTAAAATTTTTATTTGACGACCAAATTCATACCAAGTACTTTTGATGAAGAGTTTTGCTAAATAATTTTATCGAAGACTAACTCTAAAGACCAAAAATCCTAAAATATGAATTATGAATAATTTTTATGAAGAATAATTATATAAATGCAATTTAATAAAAACATGGTTCTTTAAGAGTAAATGGTGAAGACTTTAATGCATGGTGAATAAAGTTATGATGGCCCAACCTATAAATAGAAGCTCCAAACAAAAGTTCCAAACAAGACCTATGAAAAAAACTCCAAAGAGTAACTTCATGACAAGGTTCATATAGGTGTGAAGTACTTAAGACTACCGAAGATAGCCTTCTGAACAATAGTTTTGAAGATAAAATTATACAAAGCCTTTGACTTCAAAAATTGTGCATCTATAGAAAACCTATGCATATACATAACTTTCAAAGGGTGTTAATACATTAGTCTAAATAAATAGGACATGTTCATAAGCATTTCACAAATAGTGAAGTTAGGTGAAACACATAAATATCTCTTGGAAGGAGACTTTAAATATAGACCTATATGTTTTCATAAATATAATGGGTCCCTATTATAAAAAAAATAATGGGGAAATGTTGTGTATAATAGTTGGTTCTGTATAAAGACATGGTTGACACTCTTAAATAATAAATTGCCAACATTTATTTTAAATAGATACCTAGAGCCAATAACAAAAAAATTGATGCCATGGACACAATTGGATCCATGATTCAGATTATGAATAGAGTCAGGGACTATTAATTTCTTGTGGAACATCTCCTAACACTGGCACATAAACAATCAGTTGATGAGATGGTTTGTGTTATTGTTGGTCCCATATCTACTTTGTATTCTAACATATATGCCTAACTCAAAGACTAAATCATTATCCCAAATCTTTCATGTAAGAAAAAAAAAGTCTTCATTCATAAAGCTTCCCATTATACTGTACTTGGACTTACCTTGTATCATAGAAGCTATGATGGAATTATGCTTCATTGCTTGTCTTTGGAAAATTTTAGATTAGCTTTGAGGGAAGTTCCTAAAGGAGTGTGTGGAGCCCACACTAATGGGGTCATCCTTACCAAAAAATTATTGTGTACTAGTTATTCTTGGATGACTATGGAAATGGATGTAGATGCCTATGTGAAGAAGTGTGTGAATTGTTAGAAGCATGCTAATCTAATCCATACTTCATCCAAAATGATCAAACCACTAACAACACCATGGCTATTCTCAATGTGGGGAATAAACCTCATAGACAAGATTAATCCTACATCTTTAGATGGCCATAAACATGTCCTTACTATTTCCAAATATTTTATTAAGTGGGTTGAATCCATTCCCCTCACTTATTTAACTGGTAAGTAGATATCCAAATTCATATTTTACCATCTCATTTTCCACTATGGTATACCTTTCAATATTATATTTGACTAATGGTAGTTAATTTAAAAATAAATATGTGAAAGCACTTTGTGCCCAATACTGTATCAAACAACATTTTTTTTCACCTACTACCCACAAGGAAATGACCAAGCTGAGGATACTAATAAAACCATTGTCAATATTTTGAAGAAGATTGTCAATAATGTTGGTCTTAATTGGCACTTGCAACTATTTAATGCTCTTTGGGCCTATGATACCACTTTATATACTCCAATAGGAGCTACCTATATTCCCTTGTTTATGATACCAAGGCCATTCTTCCTATTGAGGTTGAGTTTCCTTCTCTCTAGATTTCACTGTAGCACATCATTGATGATGAGGACTAAAGAGTAGTTCATTTTCAAGAGCTAGACTTACTAGATGGGAATCACATAACCACCTTGAATAACCTTCAAGCATATTATAATATATTATGAGGCCAATACAATTATCATGTCAAGCATCGAGAATTCAAGCTTGGTGACCTTGTATTAAAATAAAATTAGAAGAAAGTCAGTGTTGAGACAAAGAAGGGGATGTTCTAACATAACTAGTTAGGGCCTTATGTAGTTATTTATAACTATGGTTCTAGAGCATATAGACTATATCCATTCCACAAAGAGATGAAATTGAAAAATTGATGAACATAATGCACCTCAAACATTTTTAGGCTTGAGGGACTCAAATTAATATCTAAAAGGATCATTTAAGTTATGCCATGATATATCATTCTTTGTATCATACCGTACCCTATAACTTCCCCCACCATACCTTAGCCTATTTCCAATTAGTTCTTTTTACCTACCCCTATACATTTTAGTCTGGGTTCTATTTCATTTTTAATTTAGGCACATTCAATGGTTGATATCAGATGTAGTTCCAGTCATATTCAAAATTTTGAATGGCAATATATGAAAGTAGTATGACAATGGTCCTAGTAATTGCATCCTTCATTTGTTGTTACAATATATTTCATTTCTCATGCTACTAATTATAACCACTTAAGGGAAAATTAGTATCATTGACCCTTACCATTGTGTCTTAATTATAACCATCTTTGGGAAAACTAGGAACAACCCCTTTACCATGCATTGTTGCATCACCTTGCCATCATTGTTGCTATACCTTGCCATTTACATATACCTAAACTTGTTAGTAATTCACCAGATGCCTCAATATAGGAAAAAATATAGTGGCTTGAGGTCTATTTGGAATATATAGGCAATACTTATTATTTTTTGATTTTAGCTCAACCACCCTTGTTTGAATGCTCTTACAATTTTATGGTAAATTTAAACTTGAACCCTCTCATCATTTTATATGCAATTTAAGTTTGAATGCTCTCATTATTTTGAGAGCACCCTAGGCCATGATCTCACCATTTTTAAATTTGGACCATTCGATATCTCATAATTCTCCATTGAGTTGAGATGCCTTGGAAATTGCAAAAACATTTAAAAAGACTTAAGAAAATACTAAAAGTCACAAAATTATGAAAAATGGCTTAGAATTTCCATGTGAGATATAATTCCATAAATTTTTTTTGGGATGGACTTTATTACATGTCTAGCTTCATTTCTAAACCACCTTTGCCATTTCCCTCCCATTTCTAAGAGAAATACATCGGCCTAAGGTCCACATAGACTATGTAAGAAACACTTGGATATATGGGGTTCTTGAGTTAGCTCATCCCTGACCACTTATTTGCCTTAAGTATTTTGAGTCCTATATCTATTTCACAAGTAATAACTTATCTTTTAGTTTCCACATACTTCTAATTTTCTAATTCTCTCATTCTTATGAGCAACCCTGGCCAGTGCTCTTTCCATTTTGTGAGAAACCTTAGCCAACACTCTCACCATTTTGAGAGAAACGTTAGCCAACACTCTCACCATTTTGTGAGCAAACTTAGCCAATGATCTCATTGTTTTGTGAGTAGCCTCAATCAACACTTTCAATGTTTTGCAAGCTCATTCTCATTCCAAGCCATATATAGAAAACATTATGAATTACCAGTTTAGTTCATTATTTGATGCGCATCTCATCTTTTAGTGTAGTTTTAGCCTAAACCATGTTCCTGTGCTTCCATGATTTATTTGTTTTTACACTTTCATGATTGTGAATGTCACCCCCTATTTTATTATGCACTCAACATTTTATGAGACCATTTGTATATTCCTCTATAATCATCCTCTTATCATTATCATCATTTTTCTTCTATCTCATATGCTAGGAGAACTACATTTATCCTAAAGTTCACATTGGACCTAGTGTCCATGGAACTATGTAAGTAATGTCCACTTATTGAGTGTATCTAGAGTCAGATTGGATACCCCTTTCTATTTCTTCTATTCCCTCCATTTTATTTATTTTTGTGTCATTGTCTCCTATAGCCTAGGGGAAACATTTACCATCTTGTTTGTGTCATTTCTCCCTATGTCCTAAAGGAAATGTTTGTCATCTCACCTTTTTTGTTTCTCCCTATATCCTAAGGGAAACATTGTATCATTTATTCTTGGGTTGTTTTACTTGTTTCATTGCTACCTAACCTAGGGGAAACATTTTTGCCAAGTGTAACACCTCTATTATACATGCACAAATAATTTGTTTCTTGTATTGTATTTGTGACCAATTTGTGACTAACTTGTTTGTATATTGTTGTTTGTTTTGTTTGGCTATTTTTTGTTTATTTTTTTATTTTTTTTGGTTTAATTAGTTATTTTGTTTATTTTTTTCTATTTATTTGTTTTTAATTGTTTGTTGCCTTTGTGTGACTTCTTTGGTTGCTGTAGGTATATTAAATTTTATTTACACTTAAGTCTTGGTTATCTATATATTGCACTTAGGTTATGAATGTCTGGATATAGTCCTAAACTTGGTTTATTTATCTTATATTTACACTTAGGATTTGATTTTTCATATCTTATTCTTAGGTTGTTTATATTTTCATTTAAACTAGGTTTTCTATGATTCAAATATATGTTATTATGATTGTTCATAACTATGATGCATAATATCATAAGCTATAACAAACATTAGGCCAATAGAGATTATTGATCAATGTAGTTAGTACTTATCTAAGGCAAATACCAAACACTAGCCAAATAACAAACACATGCCTAAATCAATGAGTAATAACCACATCAATATGATTTATTATGTGCTAATACAAATGTGCATATTTGAATATGCATACATATAAATCATACAACATAAGTAGATAAAAAATAGGGTAACATCTCATATACATGGAAAAGTACTAAATGAATAATGTATACCTATTTAAACTAAAAATAAAAATCCATAATGCTAAAACATGAGCTACACATGAGATAAACATGGAAATAAATAGAACATCACATATATAAAATAAATTATTATCCATGTATAGAGGCCTTAAAGGACCTAATATGAATGTCAATGTATTTCAATAATGTCATATACATCAAAAATATATGCATATCATCATGGTAAAAAAAGTAAAATAATGTGCCAAATGCCAACAAAACTATAATGATCAACTCTAGATCTAAGTATTCATATGACATGTAGCTGGAGGTGGCCCTAGTGGTCCTAGTGGTGTAAATGGTTACAACTACTAAACAGACTAACCCAAGGCACCTATAACATGTGTCTTAATACTCTATCAACTTGATATATTGATAGATCCTTGAGCATCCCATACCTCAAATGTGCAAACTTACTAGTCTTTAGGAACAATAGTATCATATGCCCTATGATACTATGAGGCCTCATCCTTAGCCCAAAGGCTCTATAGAATCATCTGAGAAAAAATTATATATGGACTAGCTCTCTGAGCCTCATCACACTCATGCTAGATCCTTTGAAATTTTTTTAAGGTTGGTCTCTATCTGATATGGATTGGTCCCACTCTACTATAATTTGGGCTTAAATCTGAACCATCCTAGCCACCTCTACATTTACTTGGGTAATCTATGACTAAAGGCAAACCATATACTCATTGTGGATGTCTAGTGTAGTCTATAGATATGCTACCCACCTTTCTAAACCTATGATCTTCCACACCCTAGAAGTGATATCCTCCTCTAGCATATTAATATCCCTAACTTCCCTAGTCATACCAGATGGCCTTACCTACCCTGGATCAACATAAGTACCTACTATAACTATCATACTAGGATCTAACACCATCATGTCTTAGATGTCATCCCTACTATCATACCCTTTTCCTTATCCTCCATCATCCCATTAATCATCCCCTCTACCATCCTATCTACCATCATCCCATCCACCATCCCTTATTCCATCACCCCCTTCACCAAAAACATCATCATAGTCATCCTCCCTACCTCCATTATTATGCTAGTTTTTACCACTATCACTAGGCCTACTGGAAGCCTTAGCCTCTACCTTGTAAATATCCATAGGCACCTAACCACTTTTCAAACCACTTGCCGAACATGGGATAGTAAGCCTCAAAGGACACACCAATACCCACAGTGAATATACTTGAGTGTTGTAGACACTTAATTTTAGTCACTTTCATGCCTAAACTGGGATTTAGATCAATTTATAAAAAATGACACAATTCAAGTCTAGGAATCACATGAATTACCCAAATTTAAATATGTAATATATTTAATTTATTAGAAGCATGACACAACTTACTTAATTGGGGTATTACCCTATATGCACCAATAACCTAGTTCAGTTTCACCCCTAGCCAAGTTGTGATCTAGTAATTTGACATTCTTGGCTTGTAGAGATCTTAATTCAAAACATTTTAAAAAATTACCAAAAGCCAAAAAAAAACTAATAAATCTGAATTAAAATCAAATCCTAATTAACTTGCCTACATAAAAATTAAAGTTGAATTAGTTAATTTTTTTTATCAAAAAAGGAAATTTTCAAATATGAAGTCAAAGTAAAGGGAGCTAATAAATTGATTTATTAATTCCTAATATTCCAAAAAGGTGAGTCACAACCTCAAAAATATATAAAGTGAGTTATTATGGATTATAAATATATGAAAAATGGGTTTTCAAGACTTCATGAGTGATTTGACCCAACCCAAGGTTAACTTAACTCAACCTAGGTTTTTTTAAACTCAACCAAAGTTAGAACTAAACCTAACCTCCCTAGGGCTAGAGTTAGTTTTGAGACCTATAAATATAAATTCCCTCACCTTACCCAAATAAGTGTTTGTGTGTAAGGTTATTATATAGGAATGCCTTCAAGAATCCATCAAAGTAATGTTATAATTCTAATTTGATACCAAGATTCACACCAAGCCAGGCCAAGCCTAGAAAAGCCACAAGTGGCCATTGGAGAAGTGCTACCAATATGGAGAAGAATTGATCAAAGTCTCTAATGCCATAGACCAAGCACAAACATATATTATGCTAAAAAGTGGAAATTAATTCCAACAAGGGAGGTAAAATTCTTGTGTGTTTTATCTCTATTTTGTGGTTTTATTCATTATTTTATGCTCCCCCTAGTTCCAAGGTAAGAGTATTTAGTTTCATTATATTGTTATACATGGAATTTTACTTGATTCACTAACAAGGAACTAATAAAAATTTGTGTGCTCTTTAGACTCTTAAGATACAAAATGGTGCACCTGTAGGACCACACATCTTGTATGGCCAAGATGAATGATGTGGAACCTTTACAATTCATAAAAATAACATTTAGATCTTCATGTTTAGAGTTTTGTGATTAAAATACCATAATTTTATTTTATTTATAATAAAATACTTTAACTTGTGTAATAGTGACTTCATCATTTGTGTTCCCTATTTGTGATCTTTTATTTTTAAAAAATAATGATGTCAAAATAGTGACTTCAACCTATGTAACAATGATATTGACAAATTAAAATGGTGACACCAACCCTAATATTCACTGACATTGACAGGTATATTTATATTTGATTTCAGTGAGTTCACCCTATTTTAACATGTAATTGGTGACTTTACCTAGACTAATCAATGAATTCACCACTTTATAATGGTGACTTTGATAGAAACCAATTTTTTCTATTTGTGCTAAAATAAAATATCAACATCATTAGAATTTGTGGCTTTGATCCATTACATAATCAGTGACTTTGCTTTGTGTTATTTAAAAACCTGAGAGTTAAAATGGAATGTTGTTTGTTGATTTGTTTTTTTGATTAAATAAAAGAGAACCCCCTAAAATTTTGGTAGGAACCAAAGTGGAGAAAGAGAGGCCTAAACACTTCTATGTCTCATATACACTTTCATTTTAGTTCTTAAAATTAACCTAACCAAAATTGTCTTTTCACATTTCAATTTTACAAAAGAAACCAAGTCTAAGGGGTAAAAAATTCATTCAAATTTTATTTTGTGCCTTTAAAATGAATATAAAATTTAGTTTAGATATCTTGAGAGTTTTTTTTATCTTTTTATTTTTTCTTTATTTATTAACTAGTTTCAGAGTTCCTAGATTAAATTCTTTATTTTTTGCAAACCAAAAACATTGTGTATATGCTCTCCCCCCATCCCCTATAGGAAAATTGGGTGACCAAAAGTGTTTTGATTATTTCATTATTTGTTTATAATAGATAATAAATAACATCATATGATTTCCCCAAGCTCTGAGTGATGTGAGTGACCTAGAAACAACTTCTAAAATCTTTCTAATTTTCATTTGTTTATTTTTTTGCATTGGCTTGTGGGTGAGAGTTCATCTCCTCCTCAAAATTTATTTAGGGGTGTGTTGACCTGGGGTTTCATATCATAACATCATACCAACACCACTCAATGGTAGAGCATATAAATTAGGCACATGATACTAGGATTGAATAGTGGCTTAGAATTCTGTCTATCAATCCTAACAAAAACTTGGATCAGTTCATGCTAAATATTAGACTTCACTAAGTAGTACACAATTGAAGTAGATGTGTAAAGGAATATATATTTGCATATTAAGTTAGAGAGTTTGAATCTAATTGACATGATTCACCCTTATGTTATCCATAATTAGGACCATTTAGTGCATTTTAAAACTTATAGATTTTAGTCAACCCCACTTGCCATGAAATATATTGCCAAATGTCAAGTGCTCCTCATTATAAGTTAATGTCATGTACCAATGATTGAGAGAAAAAAGGGGGATTGAAATATATAACTATACCTATTATTTAATTTTTGTATTAAAAATTAATTCCTTTTGAGCATTGGTATTTCAGTGGAAACTTTGGTAGAATATATGCACACCTTCTCAGTTTTAGGGATAAGATGTGCACTTAGTGCTATTTCTATTTTATTTTATATACATGTTTGGGTTTAACTTTTTTTGTTTTTTTGTCAAATTTAAATGATTCTAATATATCACATGTTTTCACACAAATTTGAGCTAAGAGGTGTTACTTTGGCCATTTTGTGTCACATATTTGCCTTAGAGTTTCATTCTAAAAATGTTTGTGTGTCACTTGTTTAAATGGGGTGTTGTTATGCTGCCCATTTTATTTCAAACATTTTCCTTGGATTTTAGTCCAAAAAAATTATCATGTAATTTGTTTGAAGGAGCATTGTTATTCTACCTAAATTTTTCCAAAACACTTATCTTATTTGAAATTAGGTTCCAAAATCATTCATATCTTTTATTCCAAAACACGTAGTTATGCTACCCATTTTAGTCTAGCCTATTTGCCTTAGAAAATATTAGTCTTTTATATTAAATTTTAAATTAAATCTTTCAAAGTTCAAATCCTTAAATAATAAGGTTTACATTGAAGCCTTGTCTAATTTGGGCTTAAGTTGTTTACCTCTTGCATTTAGTTATGTTACTTGTATTGATTTCTTCTTTGGTATAAAGACCCCTTACCTAGACTTAGTGGTTATTTGTTTTTACATGCCTTATTTTAGTGTCCTTTGTTCCAAGAGTTATCATTACCATGTGCCTTGTTTAGATTTTTATTGTGCTGAGTTTTGAAATGTCATATTTCCTTTTGTCTGAAGTGTCTAGTGTGAGCCAATTATTGAGTCTTTTGTGAGCCAATTACTGAGTGTCTTCCAAGCCAATTAACTTAGCATTAGATTTTTTTATGCCATTTACCAATTTTATCCAAGTAAATTACCTTATATTTAGTTTGATTTTGAGTTATAATTTTATATCGACCTTTGTTTTTGAGTCTAACAAGTGTTTTCCACGCTAACTATTATAACCACTTTGGGAAAATTGTTATTATTATTTTGAATTAGTTCCTGATTGTTATACCTTGTTTAGATATCTTTTCCACTAAGGTAAAATAATTATTATCCTTTTGATTTAGTTCATAATTGTTATACCTTTTTTAGAAACCTTTGCCCCTAATTATAATAGTCTTTAGGAAAATTAGTACATTAGCCATAGACTAGTTTCAAGTTTTTTTCACCTTTGCCATTGATTATAACTACCAAGATCAATAGAAAATGGCACTATACCTTGATCAAGTAAATCCTATTATTGAAAAAAGACAATAAAAATATCCATACTATGTAATAACACCAATGTAGACAAGTTATAATTTGTACTTTTTAGGTCACCATGTATTAGAGAAAAAGATGAAATTCTAGTAAGGCCAGTAGAAGTAGGAACCAAATTTTGACTAGCCTTCCCTCATGAAAGTGTGTCTAGTTTGATTAGAATGGCTACTAATGTTCTTCAGAACCAATATTTCAAATAGGCATCAACTAGTTACAATCAAGATTCAGTGCAAAACCTCAACAAAGCTAAATTGTGCTTGCAAAAGGGAAAGGTCCTATGGATGATAAATTAGAATAGGTAAAACAAGTGTACCAAAATTACCTTAGCCTAACTAAAAATTATAATTCTATGGTTGTTTCAAACACACCATTTATATATCTAGATCTATAAATAAGGCCAAAAATAGATTCTTTAAGCTATGAAAATCAAAACATAGACCATTTTAGCCAAAACATGCTAGTGGTAGACATGTATAATGTCCAAATCATGATAAAATAAACTACCACTCAAATGGAAGACCTCACTAAAAACATAGTTGATAGCACATAAGTACATTTTAATTTAAACTAAAGTGGGTATAGTGTACCTTCGAGAAACACACAATATATTCCTCCAACCAATTCCTTGAGTGGTTTAACACAACAAGGGATAGGTACACCTATTTCCCAAACATAACAAACAACATCCACTCCTTAACCAGCTACTTCCTCAAGTTCACAATAGGGGGAATTAGCCAAAAACAATAGACCAACATATTGCCTCAATAATTATAGAATACTACACCACCTCAATAGGTGGAAATGAATGTTTTGTGATAATAATCATAGACTAATATAAATAAACAATAACAAATATTTATTAATCTAAAACATGTTTCTATTGGTAAAAAAGTGATGGTTGGTCAACAAAAACTAATGTCAAACCTTCAATAAGTGCCTAACTAATAATAATTATTTAATCAACAACAAGGTTCCAATGTAAAGTAGATACCAGGTGCTAGGAAATAATTAACTTTCACCTAATGAGTATCACACATAGCATAGGGATCCAAATTTTAACACCAATAATAGGGTTTTTGCCAATAATGTGTTCCCTTTATACAGTGGGGTTCTATGAATATATAACAAGTTCCCACCCAAACTTAGAATACCAGCACATCCCATCTAACCAAATATTGTTACCATAATTATGATTTGCCAACCAAGGATATGTATCCAACCCTATCCATAATTTTTACCAAAAATAACATATTTCATATCAACAATATAATCCCAATGCATAGATATGTACATTTGGTTATCTAGCCAATCTAATAAACATTTCTGTAGTATGTTATTTCTTCATACCCTCATCAAGGTAATCTATCTTTGACTACACAACCTAAATAGTAATAGGCCATGGCATCCAACTTCCTTACCCAAGAGTTACAGTAAATGAAAGATGTAATTCAATCCATCCAGACTAGAAAGTAAACAAAGAATTTCAAACTAGATGAAATATGCTTGTATCCATTCAATATGGATTATATTTAAATATCATTTCATCTGGGTTATGATCTGCCCAAATTTGACAAATACAAGGTCAAAGGCCATCCCAAAGAGCATCTAAAAGAATTATTTTTTGCTTCCCAACTAGTGGCATACAATGACATATATTTATTTCTCCTCTTTCTAAGAAATTTGTTGGATAAGCCTTGAAATGGATTTTGAAATTGTTAACAAATTTTGTACCTAACTTTGATGACCTTTCTAAGAAGTTGGTACAATATTTTTCATATGATATCAAGCATGAGATTATAGTTGTGGACTTAGGAAAAGAAAAATATAAAAATGGTGAAAGCTTAGTTTCTTAATTACAATGATGGAGAGCTCTTGTAAGCCAGTTCACTCATAAATTTTAAGACAAGTAATTGAATGTGATATTTACCAGGAGCCTACACAATGAGATATCTTATCATCTTGAGCTACAATGTGCTCATATATTTTAAAGGTTATTGAGGAAGGGATGAAAATTGAGAAGGCCCTTGTTAAAAAAGGGATTATTAAGCTATCTTCTTCTAGCTAGAGCTAAAAATTAGCATCAAGACCAATAGTTAAACCACAACCAAATCCATAACCAAAAATAGAACCTATCTAAATACCAACTTCAACACCAACTAAAGATAACAATAATTAAATACCAAAGGCCTATAACTACAACAAAAATGTTTTTGGTAATGGGGTTACTAAATTATGTCATGTGCAAATGGTGAAAACATCAATTCTCCATTTACGTCCACCCATTCAACAACCACAACCTCCATGCATTTAGCCAAGGCCTCCACAAAACCAACAACCATAAAATCAAGCCCAATTTTAAGCCCCTGCTCTAAGTAAAATACCATCCATTTCCTTATAATTCAATGACCTTGGGGAGCCTATTGAGTTTATATTCCAAAAATTGGTTCGTACAAATATGATTAGTTCATCTGTGCCAAAGCCATTTCCTGAAGGACTTCTTTTTCCTGACTAGTAAAAAAAACACACATTTTTTAAGTAACATCATCTCAAGGGATGTTTCATATGTTGGTGTATCTAGTTAAGGCATCTAATTCAAAATATGCTTGAGAATGGAAAGATACAATGAGATACCCATTCTCTTGTAACCAATTGTAACTTGGGCATCTATCAAAATCCATTTCCTCAACATAAAAACAAACAAAAATAACACCAATAACAACAACATTGGTATAAAACTCCATCTTAAAAAAAACAAAAACACCAAAAACAACAAAAACAACAATAAAATGGTTTGAACCAAGGGAAAAATTACTAGACCAACCAAAGAGGCCATCATGTTATTGAGTACAGCTACATCAACATTGTAGGACATTTCTCAGGCAGTCATGTTTCCACCATTACTATTAACCCCTAAGAAAATACCAATAGACCAAGACCTAAACCTAATAATACCTACCAACTAAATAATGCTTACCAACCTCCTTATGTCAGTAATATTTATTTAGACCACGTTAGAATCTAAGGTCAACACTACCCAAGAATTACCATCCTAGGCCCTATTACCTCCCCAACCGATCACCAAATCCCTATATAAAATTGATATTGCATAACCAAAACTCAACAAGACAATATAACCATCATAGGGCCATATCCAAATTCTAAGAATGAACCCATTCAAAACTCCATGCCTATAAAAAATAGGCCAATTACCAAAACTGAAGGGAAGGCCTATAACATTATGGAGCAGCTAAAGAAGATACCTACACAAATATCCATCATGGATTTTTTGCATATATTTAGTGCCCATAAGTATATACTGAATGAGTACTTGAACTAATCCCTCATACTTGTTGACATCATGCTAGATAAATTTCAATCCATGGTAGCACATATGGACCCTAGCCAATGACTTAGCTTTGACCAAAGTAACATGTCATCCTTGGACCCATTACATAATAACATGTTATCTATTGAGGTCATTATAACAAACCATAAGGTTAAAAATGTAATTGTATATAATGGTTTATGCCTCAACATTGTGTCCTTAAAGTTGGTCAAGAATCTCAAATATACAAAATCTAACCTACATCTATAGACCATTGTTATCAAGGCATATGATAGTGAGGAGCAAAAATCATAAGGTACTATCAACTTGTTAGTGGTCATTGGGCCTTTAACTCATCATACTCTATATAATGTTTTGGACCTAGAGTTATCTTAAAATTTTCCATTTTGTTGACCCTCATTTCATAAAATTAGGGCCATACCTTCCACATTGCATAAGTGTATTAAATTTCCCCATTCAAGGATGGAAGTGACTACCAGTTGATATCCATCTTTATCAGTATTGAAAATGTCTTGAGATTGAGTACAAAAGTTATAATTATCATTTTGGCTTAAATCCCATTCCTAAATATGATGAAGTAAGAGATGAGAAATCCAAAGCCATTGAATCAAGACCAAAATCTAATTACATTGATCCTAAGATCCTAACTTCTACCTCTTCTACACCTCTACCAGACATTTCCAATCACTTTTATATATCTAACAAAGGTATCAGAGAACACTATACCCATGATTCCTTACATATTGTTAAATTACCATAGAATCCAAAATCCTATGGGAGACCTAAATCCAAGACTACTCACATAGAGTGGCAAACCAAGAGAAAATATCATCTTTCAAAATCCATTATTTTTAAACTAGCCTCTATCCTAGAACATGACCCTTTAGTCAAAGATGATTCATGGATTTATACTGATGAGTTATCTAATTGTTACCAAAGTGTAAAATATCCTATCCCTAACTAGATTATACATAATGTAGCTTATGAAGGTTGAGGCATAGGGATACATTAGTAATGGACAATCAAACCAATTTCAATGACCAAGTACAAATGAACCCATGATATTGGATTTAAACCACCTGGGGTGACCTCACATACCTTATTTGAGTTCAAATACCATCAACTATCAAAGAAAACGTTGACAGTGATGCAAGGTCTGATTATAACATCTACAATGACTTTGACAACATAAATTTGTTTAAAACCTATGTTTTTTATATTATTAACCCTGTTTGTCATCCTTCTCCACTTACCCTTTGTCACCCACAGTTGATAAACTAGGACCAAAAAGAGTTGACAATACCATTAGATGGTTTGAAAATCATGAGGCCATCTGTAACTTTCTAAGATTAAGGAATCATATTACTATTGGAGATCACAAGAAAGGATTTTCTATTAGATTTAATTTTTCTACCTTTTTAGAGAGCAGGTAAACTTCCTTGGCGAAAAATAAAAACAAAATCAAACATTGATGTTTAAAAGTGAAAATCTCTTTGTGGCACTTTTTGACCAAGGTAAAAATAAATTAAAAAACAAGTATCTTAATGAAGACCTATTTCAGTTACCATTAGATGGGGATGTTCACCCCTCTTTGCATGAAGCACATGAGACCAATATTTCAAGGCTTATTTATGGATATAAGATCAGTACTAAGGAGTAACAAGCTTTTTCACAATAGTATAGGAGTGATTTGAAGTAGTTATTACATAGCCTTAGATACTAGTGTTAGGGTATTTTGATTCATCCTTCTTGGGAGAATTAGATGAGCCAGTGTGGCTAGAGGACTTTGCCATTGCCAACCAATTTAACTCTTTGTCAACTATTTTAGAATATGGTTATACACTTCTTGTGGAAGACACCTTTGAGGAGGACACTTTTGAGGTTAACATTGGGACTCCATAGGACCCAAAGTGGATCAAATTAGGCACATCCCTTATTGAGGATGGACATGAAGTCTTTGTATCCCTTTTAAGGGAGTTTGTGGACATATTTTCATGGGCCTATTTGGACATGCTAGGTTTGGACCCTATCTTGGTTTTACCCCATCTTGTTGTACATCTTGATGTTAAACTAGTTAATTAGAAGCTACAAAAGATGCATTCTTGTAGTATTGTGTTAGTCAAGAAAGAGTTAGATAAAATCTTAGATGTGATATGCATTTAACCAATTGATTATTCTAAATGGATTTATAACATTGTGCCAATAAGCAAGAAACTATAAGGTATCAAAAAATGCACTATTTTTTGAGATATTATTAAAGCCTACCCAAAAGATGACTTTCCTCTGCCAAACATTGACATTATTATCAATTCTATGGCTGGATATGAAATTATTTCTTTTATAGGTGGATTTTATGGATATAACCAAATCAGAATACCATTGGCAAACTAACACAAGATAGTGTTCACCATTCCATGGGGAAGGTTTTATTTTAGGTAATGAAATTTGGGATTAAAATTTTTGGAGCCATTTAACAATGAGCCATGATAGTTATTTTTCATGATATAATGCATGACATCATCAAGAACTATGTCGATGACATCTTGGGTAAATCCAAGACCTTTGTTGACTATCCAACCATAATATAGATGATTTTTGAGAGATTTCAAGAATACAGTGTCAGACTCAATCTAAAGAAGTATATATTTGGTGTAATTTATGGCAAATATTTAGGCATCATTATCTCTCATAGAGGCATTGAAGTTGATCTATCCAAATTTTTATCCATTACCAAAATGTTTTTTCCATTTCCTTGAATTATCTCTATAGTTTGTAAGATAAGATCTAGTCAATCTGATGCTTCATATCATAGTGACCAATAAATTCCATCTGCTTACACACTTATTCAATAAAGGCATTAATTTCTCGTGGAATAAAGAGTGTCCAAAATAATTAACATCTCAAGGAATATCTGGCCAATCCACCTATTTTATTACCACCTATGCCAAACAAGCCATTATTACTTTACCTATCAACAACTAAAATGCCCAGGGGCACTTTTAACACATCATGATGAATAAGGTAAAGAGCATGCTATTTATTATCTAAGAATAACCTTAGTTATATATGAACACAATAATATGCCGATCAAAAAATCCTATTTATCTATGTTTTTTTAGCCTAAAATTAATGTCATTGCATCCTGAAAAACAAAACCATTGTTATTGCTGAAGATGATTTTATCAAGTATCTACTTTCCAAAACAACTCTATAGGGTCACATGACAAAGTGGATCATGATTTTTAGAGAGTATAAAATTGAATATGCCAATCAAAATTCCATTAATGGACAAGTAATGGTGGACTATATTGTAAAATTTCATCTTCCTAATACTCAACCCCTTATATTTAGATTTCTAGCTAAAGCCATTATGAGCATAGCAAAAGCAAAAACACCTCTTAAGGAAGAATAGTGGAAAATGTAATTTGATATTTCATTCATAACTCATGAATTATGAAACATAATATTGTTTATCACATCGTAAGGGTATCTTATTACTAAGTCCTTTCACATTAGTTTTACTTATACTAATAACATCCAAGTACAAAACACTCAATATAGGGCTTCAACAAGTAGTATAGTGGAACATATAACATTAAATGGTTCATGGTGATTCATAATTCATCATAAATCATGTCACAGACTAGTACTAGAAAAAGGATGAGAAGTTGGTACTATATAAATACATGGTCAACATGTTTAAATGAAAAATTTCCAATATCAAGTTTAAAAAAATAACTCAAGCCAATAAAAGAATAGATGATATTATGGCCACCATTGGATCCATGATTTAGATTATAGGTAGAGCTAGGGATTATCAATTTCTTTTGGAACATGTCCTCACACTAACACATGAAAAATCATCTGTTGAGATGGTTTGTGACATTATTGGTTCCATGTCTCCCTAGTATTGTAACATATATGCCTACCTCCATGACCAAATTTTTCCACTTGACCTTTCACGCAAGAAACAAAAAGCCTTCATCTATAAATCTTATCATTATACCCTATTTGGACCCACCCTATATTATAGAAGATATGATGGAACTCTTCTTAGTTGCTTACCTTTGGTAGAATCTAGATTAAAATTGAGGGAAGCTCATGAAAGGAGTGTGTGGAGCCCATACCAACAAGGTAATCTTATGTAATAAATTACTGTGTGTAGACATCTAATTCCTAACACCATTTGTGTTGAAATTATCAATCTTAGTTTTCAATCAAATGCACAATTTAGGCTAAAATCACTAAAAATGCACTAAATGGTTCAAGCTTATCATATACAAGTACTAATTTAGGCCAATATATCCCTAGATGGGGCAATGCATTTTATGTGTTTCCTAACTTTGATCAATTCATTTCAATTCAAAATGACGATTTTTCCTTTTTATTCTCTCAAACACTCTTTTCTTCTAATTCATTAGTATACATCACGTACCTTTATTATTTTGTGTTGGCAACATCCTAAATGGGAATACAGTTCTAACACATCTAACATCTCCTTTAAATTGATTTGACTAAAATAATGACCTAATAATATAACTTTCTGACCATTTTGATTAATTGAGGGCCAATTTCCAAATAAGTTGCACAAATATTGATTAATCTTGTTTAAAGCTAATTAATTCAAATCAAGAGCTTAAATGGATTTTTCATGGAGGTTATTGATATTTTTAATATTGGAAATTGATTTCCAATATCTGCATCACCTAGTGACATCATCTATGGGGTGGCATCCACAAGCCATAAATTCATAAAATATCTAATTAGGCCCTCCCATGTCTCTTTAATGCCTCTCTATCCCAAATATTTATGAGGGAATTTATTGATTTTAGCCTCTAAAATTTAATGGATTCTTGGCCACACATCTTTACCTTGAGATAAATGGTCTAGATTTATTTTGATCAAATGGGAAAATATACAAATAGAATGCCTCTCACTCATATTCTTAAGATAAAATTGTGTAGATTTATAATGCTAAAATCTCTCCACAAGCAATTTCTATTTTGATTATTATGTTATTTGCATTTAGGTAAACTTCATTTGATAGACCAATTTGGATGTTTATTCTATTGAGTCTAGGTTATGCATAGATTTCTTGAGGCAATGGAGGAGACAAAAAACCATTATTGACAAAGACTAGAACTCTATATTAAGGGTAGAACATACTTGGATCCACTCTTGGGTGGTAGAATCGATTTGGGAAGGTAACTAGTATTTATTTATTTCAATTTGTTCTTCATTATCATTAAAAAACCCCACATGAATAGGTTGGGTTTATTTGTTTAGTTCTTTATGAATTTTCATGCATTTATTGACTAATGATTGACTAACAAATTTTGTATTTCATCCTACATTTTGGCATGCCCAATGGGACAACATCTCATGAATTTGATCTAATATCTCCTACAAGCAACCTAATAACCATTTCCATGTAGAATCTTGGAGTTTGAGGCTAAAGATGATAATAAATTTGATCAAAAAGATGTTTTATGGAAGTCATGATTTTGCCATTGTGGACATGCAATTTTGTCCTCTAGACCATAAAACTAGAATTGACATAGTCACAATTTTATCTTATAGTAATGATATTGCATTTAAACCAAGTTTCCAGACTAATGTTTCTCTATTTGTAGGTCAAGTTATGATATTACAATACCACAACTCAATGGTCATGATATCACAATACCATGATTTCATAAGTTATGATATTCTTGGTTGTAGTCATGATATTATATCTAAATTACTAATGGATAGCCTATACCATTGGGGTTAATCAATAATACTAAAACTCTCTAAGTTTTGGGTTTGATCTACAATTGCTATATTATTTGTTAGAGTAGTGATTTTTTCTATTTTTGTTGTTTAATCCATGAGTTGTGATATTGTGTTAACTAGTCATGATTTTATAGAGTTATGGCATTAGACTATGGAGTTATGGTATTGCATTGTGTGAAATTGAGACCTTACTTTTCAAATTTCCTTGTTTCATCCACAAAAGAGATTCAAAGCTAAATAACATTTTGACATTTTCTTTGTAGGGCCTACTTGAAAAGTGATCAAATCATGCTTAATTAGTCATTTTTAAACCTCTTTTTGAGTGCTTAAAAAGGATTAGGAACTTTCATTTGGTGCTTAAGGAAACACTTAGATGTTTATTTGAATATTTTTGTGGTTTTTATTTAAAATTTTTTCAACTTAAGGCCAAGAGGCCAAAGAATACCACCAAATCTATTTTTTAGTGCCCTAAAATTAAACTCACTTCAAAGTTAAGTTTTGTTTAAATTAATTTATTAGTTAAATTTGTTTGTGAAAAAAGGAATTTGTGCATCTATGATCTCCCCCATCCCCTATAGGTAACTTTCGGGATCAAAATCACCATATTCATTACAAACTTATACCTCAATACAAAGGTGTAAAATAGATGTTGTCAAGGCTCTCCCTAAGACTCACAAGGCTTGGGTGATATAGAAACAACCATAAATATATTTTAATTGGTTTTTATTTTATGCATCTTGGCTTGTGAGGGGGAATGCATCACCTCCCATAAGTTCTATAGGGAAGCTTTAACCCAGGGCTTCATCTCCTAACATTGTCTTCAACCCATCTTCATGGGGAGGTATATAAATTGGGATCCCCTAACTAGGATGATGGTTTGAGTGGTTAAACCATATCCATTAGTAGAGGCTAATCCCATGATATATGATCATGTTGGACATCGCACTACACTGAGCAAGCAATGGATGTAGTGGTTGTAAAAAGGGAAAGACATTTTTACAACAAGCCATATGATACAAACCTAATTGATGTGTTGATTCTCTTATGTGATAACATGAAAGATGGTACACATGGGATCCATATAGAAATGTGTGAAACTTGTTAGTTTTAGTCAACCCCATTTTGCCACACCTTGTCAACTTAGGGCTTAGGATGATTATTTAGTTATATTTGTCTTAGTCATAGATTACATGGTGTCGATTTGAGTCAAAACTTGCTTGTTAACAAAAGGTCATAACCAAACACATTATCCATAATTTTTTGAATAAGGAGGCATTATGCTATCTAAGTGAAAATCAATCTTTTTCATGTTCAAATTTGTCATCTTAAACATTGTGTCATATCTTCTAATTGGCACAGCTATGCTGCCCATTTGAGTCTAGATCATTTACCAATTTTTTTTAAGTCCTTCATTGATAATTTAAATTTGAAATTACACTTTTCTAAGTTCATAATGTTGATGTGTTAAATTAGGTGTACCATTTGCACTTAACCTGAGGGAACTTGGGTTCAATTTCCAATTTAGGTTGAAATCCATTTATAAACTCATTATTTCATTGTCATCATTAGTGGACTCAAGTCATCTTATGTATCACTCATGCTTTGAGTCCTAAAACACATTTTATACTACCATTCCTATTACCATGTGGTGAAATTATGGCACTCATTTGGTTCTAATTTTATACTTAGGAATTCTTGCATTTTTCCACATCATGAGTTTCTTGGTTTGGATTGTCTCCTTCTTAATTCGAAGGGATTTATTCTATTTTTCTAGTAGCAACTAGTCAAAGTTGAACTAGATTTTATGGTATTGATGTATCTCAAAAGACTATGTTTTAGTAAACTAGTGACACTCTAGGATTTCTAAGTTATCATACCCTCTTCTAATTCATATGATTTCAACCGTACCCAAGGTTGATTAATTTTATGAACACATTATTCTAATTGTGTGTGGTTCCAAGCCACCCTCCTTTTATAGTATCTTTGGCACCTTAGTCATTTGTTTGGAAAAAGGATCAAAATCCATACCTTGTTTAAAACATTTAAAAAACATTGATCAAAATCTAGTCAAACATATAGAGTAAACCTTCCTAGACATGACTCAAAGGTTCACTCATAGTGGGGTCCCTTATGGACCTAGCTATGAGGATGATCATTTTTATGATGGACAAGGAAATTTCATTTCCTTTGAGGACATTCCTATAATTTTAGGATTTGAAGGGGATTATCCTAAATATCAAGAAAATTAAGATGAAATACTCCTTAGGTTGATATAATATGGTGCTAGACTACCCTTAGATTTTCCTATGGATCAATTGCACACCTTAGTTAGAGAAAGAGAACAACAATAGAAAGATCAAACTTTTGCACAATCAAACATACCTTCTTCCTATAAAAAGGGTAAGGAAATAATTATAGATTCAAAACCAACTGATCAAAATATTATTAACAAGATTAATAAAATAAGACCACATTATGCCGAACAACTTATCACAGACTTAACCAATTCTCTAATTGCTACTTAAATCTACAACAATGCCTCTAAGTAAAAAGGAAATGTGGTTGAAACTATGCAACAAACATTAGATGAAAACACAACAATGAGAGATCAATGTGTCTCAAATGAAAAAGGCAAAATGTTTCACTAGACACTGAACACACATTCTTTAACCATCAAGAGCCTTTTGTCACTTTGCAAAATTAGAAACCCAAATATTCAGTTCAAATCGAGGAGACCCCAAAATATAATTTGGATAGTTCATCTCAACTAATGAAAAAGTTGGTAAATATACCAAGGACTCTCCAAAATCAATAGAGCATATATAGTTCAAGGCAATAGATTCCATGAAATCAAAATCCTATCTCTCTAAGAGCAAATCAGAACCAAGTTATAGATTAAAAGGTGTACATTACTTATAGATCCATGAAAAAATAGGGGAACATTCCACCCCAATAGAAATATAAGGGGCACATTCCACCCAAACAAAAACAATAGGGGCACATACCACTCCAATATCATTATATTCAACCCATGAATGCACCAAACATGCAAGAGTGTAACTCAATGAAGGAGATTGTGTCAGGTTTGGAGACTGGAAATAAGATCAAAAAATATAAATTTTATGAGATATGCCCTTATCTATTTGATTAAGAATTATCCAAGTCCCATATCCACCTCATTTTGAGGCACCTAAATTTGATAAATACAAAGGAAAGGGTGACCCATGTGAACATATCCAGGTATGTTTTGTATTATGATAAGAGGTTACTTATAGTAGTGTGTTCTTACTTTGATTATTTACATGAAGTTTAGTGGGACAAGATTTAGATTGGCTACTTAAGATACCTAAGGGATCGATTGTGGATTGGAATGACTTATCCAAAAAATTCATCAACCATTTCTTATACAACATTGAGCATGAATTGACTATTGTTGACTTATGCAAAGCCAAATAGTGTGATGGTGAAAGCTTTATGACATATCTACAAATGTGGAGAGCATTAACATGCCATTTTTAGCATAACTTGATAGACAAATAGTTGGAAACATATTTGCATAAAACTTGCATCTTGAAATCACACATAATATATGATTAGCTTGTGCTAACTCATTTGAAGAAATTATCAACAAAGGGGTATAGATTGAGAAGGATATTATTTCCAAGAGCCTTGTCAAGATTTTTTCACAGGGTTAAACATATAATAAAACTTCATCTTCTAGTCGTATAGTTGTGTAAAATAAGCCTAAAGGATTTAACAAGAACAAGAATAAGAACATAGTTAGAAATGGGGTGGCTAAAATATGGAATGTACAAATAGTGTAGGCTCTACCAACCCCAAATGTATAATTATATCCACCTAATCCACCACCTAATTTGTAGAACAACCTCAATAGAGAGCAAACCATGATGGTTTCAAGGTCATAAGAAATTCATGAGAACCAATAAAAATAGTATTCCAAAATCTCATAGCAGCTAACTTGATTTTCTGGCTAGTACCAAGTCCATTTCCTCATGATCAACCAAAACTAGATTGGTACAAAGAGAATGAATGGTGAAACTTTCATCGTGTTGTTGGCCACAATGCTTATCATTGCATCCAATTGTGACATATTAATGAAGATATGATTGAGAATGGTGA
Source organism: Torreya grandis (assembly GCA_037957365.1). Classification (NCBI taxonomy): domain Eukaryota; kingdom Viridiplantae; phylum Streptophyta; class Pinopsida; order Cupressales; family Taxaceae; genus Torreya; species Torreya grandis. The sequence goes on from JARHVA010004491.1 coordinate 1,168,455, forward strand.
AGTTGATATTAGGCTGGCCCCTAATTAGGACACAAATTAGGATATAAGAATCTACAAGGACCCCTTTCCTCAACATAATCAACCACCATAAAATAATAACCAAAACCAAGGATAGAGGTAGATCAAACCTAAAAATAGGGTCAAAATTGTAATTAACATGAGAATAATCATGATCATAACACCCATACTAATAATGTGGGTTACAACAATATGCCTTATGACTATAAAAATACCATGGGACACATTTCTACAACCCATATTTCCACTATTACTATCAAACCACATGAACCATCTCATACTCCTCATAGTATGGGACCCATCATTATAAGGTCAACACTCTCTCTCTAGTAATACCATATTGAGTTCACATAATTATATTTTAACTCCATTTGCATGGGTTACTATTTATGGACATCACCCTCCTTCTAATTATAATGGCTCTATATCGACTCAAAATTGTAATAATGCAACTAGATGCCCGTGAGTCACCCTTCAAGGCCATTTGTCTTCATATTCTAATTATATTGGCTTCCCACCACCTCTAAGTTACATAGTCATAACTAGGTACTCATGAATTACTCTCTAGGACCCTTTGTATACTTCCTTCATAGAACCCAATGTGAACATTATGCCAACAGATCTAAGGCTAACTACTGTCCTAACCAAAGCTAAGCCGTCTCATCCCAAAGTTGAAAAACCTTATAGTCTATTAGACTAATTGAGTAAAACCCCTGCACAAATTTCCATTTTTGATCTCTTGCAAACATCTAAAGTCCATAGAACTATCCTAAATAATATTTTACAAAAATCCATTATTCTCAACGATATAAATCCTGAATAGTTTCAGAACCTTGTGGGAAATTTATCTTCATTTCATCAAGTAACATTTGATCAAAAATACATGTCTACACTTGGACCAAGCCTTAATAGCCTACTATACATTGAAGTAATCATTGAAAATTGTAAGATCAAGTGGGTTCTTATAGATAATGGTTCGGGGCTGAACATCATATCTCTTAGTTTGGTACAAATATTAGGTTACACTATGAAAGGCATTCAACTAGAGATGATTACCATGAAGGCTTATGATAATGCCAAAAGGGAGTCTACTGGTACTATTTAGTTATCAATCATTGTTGGGTTTATTTAACATCATACATTATTGCATATTGTGGACATTGAATTGCCTTATAACATACTTCTTGGTTGTCCTTGGACCCATGAATTATAGGTTGTTCCCTTCACCTTGAATCAGTGCCTTAATTTTCCCCATGATGGGATTAAGGTTATTATTCTTGTCGATCAACAATCTTATGAGCATTACAAACATCTTGAGGCCTAATTCTATAATTATAGCTATTGTCTAGGTTATGAATTCATAACAAAGAAGAATAAGGTTATAGTTTCACATCCACCTCCATCCAACTATATCAACCCTAGTGATATTGATTCCACTTTGGTTGATCCGTTTCCCATAACTCTTATGAAGCAGGTTGTTATTAAAGGCATGGGTATTTCCATATATAGTCTTAAAGATGCCTTCCATGTTGCAAAATTTCATAAAACTCCAAAAACATTTGGTAAGCCTAAACCTTCAAAGAAATTTAATGGACCTAACATGGTTTGGAAATTGAAGAAGAAAAAAAAAAATCTACCTATGGTTTTTGTACTAGCTATTTCACCAAAGAAATATTAAGAGGCTTTTACTAAGGAAGACTAGTTATATTCTAAAGTGCTTGCTAATTGCTTTCATAATCCAAAGTATCCAGTCCCTAATCGAATCATGGATCACCTTATTTATATTGGAAAAAGCCTTGGCCCATGAGTGCAAGGAATCTTAGGACCCTTATTATTTAGAGTACCTAATTTGAATCATGGTCTCATATTTATACTATCTGTGGGTGACCTCATAAATTTTGATAGTGATTCTTTCAAATTAACTAGCAATGAGAATCTTGGTAGTAACACAACATCCCATTATAGCCTTTTTAATGAGCTTATTAACATAGACCTATTTGATTCTAATGTCATTATGACCTTAACTATTGGAGCTTCCCATTTAAAACAAACCCTAATTATTCCCTATGCCTTTTCCATCCCTAACTCATTGATTGGGACCAATAAAATTTAGTCATACATCTTGATGAGTTTTAAAATGAAGAATCAATTGTAGAATACATGGGCCTATGAGATGGATTTCATTGGCAATCACAAATAAGGATTTGATATTTCATTAGATACTTCTACCTAATTTGGAGAGTAAGAAAATTTTCTTGGTCATAATAAAAATGAAACATCAAGATCTTCGAGTGAAAACCTCTTTGAGGTGCTCATTGATCAGGGGAAAAGTAAAGAAAAAGACAAGCTTTTGAGTGAAAACCTATTTTAGGTGCTCTCAGGTGGGAAAGTTTGTTCATACCCGTATGATGTAGAAGGTCCATCTAGCCCAAGTTATATAACTAATACAAGCATCTCTTCAGAACAAAAATAAATGTTTGAGCATCTTACTATTGAGTTTATAGAGGTTTTTTCTACTTGGCCTTTACTTGAGATGGAGGATTCTGATTCATCACACTATCTAAAACTTTGGGAGGAATAATAAGAAGATGTAGTAAAATAAGAGGATCATGATCATACCTTGCCTACAATTTTAGAAGATGGATCCACACTTCTAATGGAAAACATGACAAAAGTGAACCTAGGAGCCTATGAGGATCCCAAAATTATTTATCTTGGAGCTTCCCTTATTAAAGTATAATGTGAACAAATTATATCCCTCCTAAGGGATTATGTTGACATATTTACATGGGCATACTCTAACATGCCAAGCTTGGATCCAGATTTGGTTGTGCATCACCTTGTTGTCCATCCTAATGCTAAACCAATTAAGTAGAAATTGAGGAAGATGCATCCACACATTTCCCTATTGGTTAAAGTAGAATTAAAAAAGTTTATAGGATCAAGTTTTATTAGGTCACTAGATTACTCTAAATGTATCTCAAACATAGTCCTAGTGATTAAAAAGACCCAGGGTATATGCATTTATATTGATTTCAGAGATGTCAATAAAATGTGCTTCAAAGATGATTTTCCTCTATCCAACATCGACATGATTATCAAATCAATTGCTGGGTATGACATGTTGTCCTTAATGGATGGTTTTTTTGGATACAACCAAATAAAGATAGCCCATGAAGATCAACACAAGACTACATTCACCACTCCATGGGGAACATTATGTTACTAAGTCATGCCATTCAACTTGAAAAATGTTGGCACACATATTATCATGCCATGACTATCATTTTCTATGACATGATGCATGATATTATTAAGGACTATGTTGATGATATACTATAAAAATTAAGCATAAGAGATAGACATCTCGATGTTCTATGAAGAATATTTGAGAGGCTTTATGAATATAAAGTCCACCTAAATATTAATAAGTGTGTCTTTGGTGTCACTTCAAGAAAATTTCTAGGTTTCATTATATCACAAAGTGGGATCAAAGTTGACCCTACCAAGGTCAAGGCCATTGTATTAATACCTCCACCAAATAATCTTAAATAGATATGAAGTGTGTAAGGAAAGATCCAATCTATACGTAGGTTCATTTCTCAATTGGTAGATAAGTGCCACCCATTTACCCATATATTGAAGAAAGGGACCACATTTCAATGGGATAAAGATTATCAGATAGAATTTGTGAAACTCAAGACATACTTGGCCAATTTTCTAGTCTTAAGACTACCAACACCTGGATGACCATAGATTCTTTACATATCAAAAACAAAGCATGCACTAGGGGAACTTTTGGCCCAACATGATGATCATGGTAAAGAACATATAGTATATTATTTAAGCCACACTCTAATGGCTTATGAAAATAATTATATGCCAATCAATAAGGCATGTTTAGTTATGGTGTTTTATACTAAAAAATTATGACATTATATGCTAAACAATAAAACTATTATCATCATCAAGATGGATCTTCTCAAATTCTTATTATCCAAAGCAACTCTTCAATGATTCATGGTTACGTGGGTCATGATCCTAAGTGAATTTGACATCAAGTATCAAAATTAGAAAGCAATCAAGGGGTAGGTTATTTCTGATCAACTTGTAGGAACTCCTATTAAAGACACTTAACCACTCACATTCAACTTTCTAGATGATTATATAATGGTAATATAACAAGCATCATAAGAACCTAAAAAATGGAAGATATATTTTAATGGCTCCTTTACATCTCATGGATCTAGGGTTGGTATATTATTATTAAACCCTAGGGGGATTTAATTCCCTAAGAATTTCATATATAATTCATTGTATGAATAATATGGCTAAGTATGAGGCATTAATTGTAGGGCTTCACCTTACCATATAATGGGATATTCAGAACTTAAAGGTTTATGGTGATTCATAATTAATCATAAATCAAACCACTAATCAGTATCAAATTAGAGATGACAAGATTGTTCCTTATAATCAAATCATTGATAACCTTAAAACACATTTTAAATCGCTACAATTTGAACAAGTTCTAAGAGAAAATAATTGATCCACTGATACAATGGTGATGATTGGTTTCATGATTCAAATTGATGGTAATGCTAAAGAGTATCAATACCTAATTGAAAATATTCTTTAGCCTATACATATTATAATAGATTCAGAGAGGATATGTGTCATTACTAGTCTAAATAGCACACTTGAATTTCCATGGTTTAAATTTTTTTATAACTACTTCCATGATCATGTATTCCCAACCAACCTATCCAACAATTAGTATAAACTAATTCATCCCCATTTATCACATTATACCCTCTTTAGAAGCACACTTTATTACAAAGGCTATAATGGAATGCTTCTTCATTGTTTATCTTTAAGAGAATCTAAGCTAGTGTTGAGGGAGGTTCATGAAGGAATGTGTGGGGCCCACACCAATAGTGTAGTCTTAAAAAAAATCTCCTCAGAATAGGCTATTATTAGCTAAAAATGGAGACCAATGCTTAAAATTATGTAATTAAGTGCATTCCTTGTCATCAACATAGAAATTTGATACACACACCTTTACCACTACAGTCAATCACAACACCATGGCCTTTCTCAACATGGGGTCTCGATCTCATCAAGAAAATTAACCCAACATCTTCAGATAGCCATAATCACATTTTGAATACTATCAAGTACTTTAATAAGTAGATTAATTCCATTCCTCTCACTTATGCCATTAGGAAGTAGATAGCCAAATTCATCCATTACCATATCATCTATCGATATGGCATCCTAGTTCACCTTATATCTAATAACGGTGGATATTTTGTAAACTAATATGTAAAATCTCTCTGTGAAAAATTCAAGATCAAGGACAAGAAATAAAATATATATAACCTACAAGGTAACATACAATATGAGGAATCAAACAAAACCATTATAGCCATTTTAAATAAGATTGATAATGACACTAGCCATAATTGGCACTTGAAAATATTTCTTGCCCTTTGGGCTTATATAACCAATCATCAAACCCCAATAGGAGCCACTCCATACTCCCTTATCTATGGAACTAAAGCTATTATCCTAATCGAGATCAAGCTACCATCATTATGAGTATCACTGGAGCACATTAAAGATGATAATGAATACAGGGTCTCAAGGCTACATGAACTAAACTTCTTGATGGTAAACATTTAAATCCTTAGAAAACTTGAAAGCCTATTAGAATAGATTGTGAAGAAAATAAAACAAGTGAATTCTCCCTCAAGAGTTTGAGATTGATGATTTGGTCTTAAAATAGAACCAAAATAACATAAACATTAAATGTAATAAAAAAGGTAAGTTTCAACCTAATTGGTTGGGACCATTTGTTATCATGACAAACTATGGATTAGGGGCATATCAATTGACTAAACTGAATGGTGAAGAAATTTCAGAGCCTATGAACATTATGAACCTTAAGAGGTTATACACATGACCAACTTTAAATCATTGTCTATAAAACCCCTTACTTGGGGGCAACTTATGCTGAAGTAATTTTATCCTACCCTGAACACATTTTATACTACCCTGGACCACTTTTCACAACTTTGAATATTGAAATATTTTTGAACCATTGGCACTTTGAACACATTTTATCCCACTCTGGGACATTCTCTTTGAGAATAGTATTATTTAGACCATTGTTGAAGGAGAAACATATTCTTTATTCCACCCTAGACTGACCATTTGTTGGACCCTATTCTTTGGACTATTCTCTTGGAAAACCATATTCTTTGTTATGTCTTGGGCTTATTGTAACTTACACACTTTTATCCCTTGACTCCTTATGATCCTAATTATGTCTCATCCACATTATGAACACCTTAAATTCTAGTTCTACAAAGTTGTTCACCTAGGACTATATTTTTTAGCTTCTTTTATAGACAAGTGAACAAAGACATCTTCTCAACTTAAGGTCTTTTCCTGTTGCATGGTTCTTCAAATTGATTTTGTGTTGCACATTATTCTATATTACATTTGTTGTTATTTGGTGAATTTATTTTTCTTTTTAGGATCCTCACCCTCACCAATTTATGAGTATGTGTCATTACAACTAAATTCAATTATTATTGGAGCTCTCAGTTAATTCTTTGGTCCATTATTTATATTCCCATAGTGTCATTGTAGCTGACTTAGCTATTTATTGGAGCTTATACTCTTAGATGAGTATCTCCATGACTATATAGTCCCACCTTATGCATATTTTATCCCAAAAACACCAAAAAAGATTAGAAAATGACCTACAAAAGAACAAAAACATTATATTACACTTTTGTATATTCTAATCCTCATGCTCCTAGCATTTTGCAAGCATTTTATCCTACTAAATTTTTATTGTGTGAGTCATCTTGTCTTGTGAACTTATCATTTTTTAAGATAATTCTTATTCATACCATCATACCATGCTCTTACCATTTTTCAAGAAAATTTAGTATCACTAGCTTGTCATTTTGTAAGTCATCTCATCTCATCAATATGCTATTTGTAAGATCATTCTCATTTTTTAAGTCTTCCCTTTTATTATAAAATATTAATCATATGTTTTATAATGATAATCATGTCTTCTATCCCACTTCTTTGGAGAACTAATTTTGGTCTTAATTTCATGTTAGAACATGCATCTATGGAACTATGTAGGCAACACCCACTTATCTTGTACATCTAGAGTCAACTCAGCCAACCCCTTCCTTTTCTTCTCTCCCCCATTTCTTCTATAGTTTTTCCTCTTTAATTAGAGAACAAATTTTGTGTCCTTTTTCTTTACTACATTGTGGTGGAAAGTAATGCCTCTACCACACATGCATGAACACTTATTTTTAAATCGTACTAACTTGGTTGTTATTTGTGTGTGTTTATTTGAGTTTTATTGGTGTTTTATTGTGATTTTTCACCTCTTCATTTATTTATTATCCTTTTATCTTTCCATTTCTTCTTGTCTCACCTTGGTTTTGTGTTTCCCTATATGTTTTTTCTCTTCTTTATTTTCAAAAACATCTTGATGGTCCACATGGATCTTGATTATTTATATCTTAATATCATGTTATTAAGTTATTCTTATTTTATTCTTATTCCTACTTAAGTCTTGATTGCTCATATCTAGATTTTAAGTTAGGTTCATTTATATTTATCTTTATCTTTATTTTTAAAAAAATGTAAATAGCTGTAACTCTAGTTTTGGTCATTGTTTACCATTATCCTTAGTTATAGATATTCACATTTAAACCAGCTCCATGCATCTAAAATGCCATGTCATTATGAGATATTCATACTTATGATGCCTAATTTCTTTTTTTATAGCAAGCACTTTGTGGTCTAGACTCAAGTCCTAAACATCAACAAAAATATGATGAATAGATCTCAAGAACACTATCCATAAACTAGGCTCAATAGGTTGGCACTTGACTCAATGCTTAGACATTCATATCTTTGAATACATCATGAGTCTAATCAATATTTGGTTAGTTTTATTCATCCTTCATTCCATTATCTCTCATTTTTGGGTGAACTACATTGGCCTGAAGTTCATATTGGAACATGCATCCATGAAGCTATGTAGGTAACATCCACTTGTCTTATACATCTAGAGTCAACTCAACCATTTTGATTCTTCTTTTCATCTCTTTCATCCTTTTGTGCATTCTTGCATGCTTAGTTTTTGTGGCTTTTTATAAACCATTATAACATCACATCTATGTTTACACATGCTCATATTTAATCTATATTTTAGGTTATATCATTGAGCTGATTGTTTTCCAATTTTACCATGATGGGGCACAACATTTGAACCAAGTCACAAATTTAAATCATCCCTATGAGGGAAAAACCATTATTTATTCTTTATCAATGATCAAAATTAGCCCAATTGGGGGACAATTGTCTTATCACAATCAAATTTTCTCTAATGAGGCACTTCTTATTATCATCTTTTAAAGACTGCATTCTCTTTTTCTTATAATTCCAAGCTCTGCACACTAATACCCATGATGACAATGTTTTAATGTGTAACTTATCTCGAGATTGATCAATGTTTTAAGTGCATAGTTTGCACTCTCAAATTGGGTGCATTCAAAGTGTGTCCCTTACATGTTTGGATTGAATCCTTCCCTTTACCCCCATATTTGGTACCCATTATACCTTTAATTATATTTTGATCATTGATGGTAACCACATGTGCAAGAATTAGTTCATTTAGATGTGATCTATTCCATGGGTTAATCTCTCACTTTCCCTCTCTTTTTGAGAGTTCATCCTTCTCTTTCATCTTAATATGTCCTATCAAGGAGGCATCATGGGTCATTTCCAATTTCTTATTGACAACTCTTTTCTTTGAAAAGATGTTGCTTTGCTTGAATGTCTCACTATCACCTTCTCAAATAGGGTAAAAATGTAGACATCCAATTCCTAACACCATTTATGTTAAAATTGTCAATCTTACTCAATTTCCACTCAAATGCATAATTTAAGCCAAAATCACTAAAAACACATTAAATGGTTTGAGATTTGTGTATACAAGTGATGATTTAGGCCAATGTATCCCTAAATGGGGTAATGCATTTTATGTGATTCCTAAATTTGGTCAATTCATTTCTAGTCAAAATGATAATTTCACCTTTTTGTACTCTAGAACACTCTTTTCTTCTAATTCATTAGTACATGTCACGTACCTTTGTTATTTTATGTTGGCAACATCCTAAATGGGAATATAGTTCTAATCCATCTAACATCACCTTCCAGTTCTTCCTGAGTCAAATTATGACTCAGTAATATGATTTTATGACCATTTTGATTAATTGAGGGCCAATTTCCAAATAAATTGCATAAATATTGATTAATATTATTTAAATATAATTAATTAAAATAAAGATCTTAAGTGAATTTTCCATAGAGTTTATTTATTATTTAAATATTAGAAATTGATTCCCAATATCTATATAACCTAGTGACATCATCTATGGGGTGGCATCCACAAGTCATAAATGCATAAAATATCTGATTAAGCCCTCCCATACCTCTTTAATGCCTCTCTATCCTAAATATTGATGAGGGCATTTATTGATTTTAGCCTTCAAAATTTAATGGATTCTTAGCCACACATCTTCATATTGAGATGGATGGTTTGGGTTCATTCTAATCAAATGGGAAAATATATAAATAAAAAGCCCCTCACTCATATTCTTAAAATAAAATTATGTAGACTTATAATGCTAAAATCTCTCTATAATCCATTTTTGTTTTGATTATTATGTTATTTGCATTTGGGTAAGATTCATTTGATAGACAAATCTAGATATTTATTATATTGAGTCTAGGTTATGCATAGAGTTCTTGAGGTAATGGAGGAACAAAGAAACCATTGTTGACAAAGACTAGAACTCTAGATCAAGGGGAGAACATGATTGGAGCTGCTCTTGTGTGGTGGACTCGATTTAGGAAGATAACTAGTATTGATTTATTTCAATTAATTCTACATTATCATTAACAAACCCTACATGAATTGGTTGGCTTTTTCTATTTAGTTCTTTATGCATTTTCATATTTTTATTGACTAATGCTTGACTAACAACCTTTGTATTCCATCCTACACTATGTACTAGTTATTACTGGTCAACTATGGAAATAGACATAGTTGCATATGTGAAGAGGTATGTTAAGTTTTAGAAACATGATAATATGATTCATGATCTAGCTAAAACACTCAAACAACTGATAACACCATGGTCATTCTCAATGTCAGGACTTTACATCATAGGAAAGATTAATTCTACATCCTCAGATGGCCATAAATATGTCCTTACTACTACTGAGTATTTCACTAAGTGGGTGAAATACATTCCCATCACTTATGTAACTAGTAAGTAGATATCCAAATTTATATTTTTAGAAACCCAAATTTGGCTACAACTGGCTTTTGATGAGACATCAGATTGATTTCTACCAACCATTATAAATTAAGCTTAAGAATCACTAAACATCCCAATTTTAGCCATGCATCATTCATCAACTCTCAAAATCATGTTGAGGCATCCCTATTTGGGATATTAACCCATATGAAATAATAACCTCTCATATATAAATCCTCAATCACCTTGAAACATAACAATTATCACTTTGGCCTATGGGCCCATTAAGCAAAGCACTTTATCAAATCTTGAAAGAGCAAAAATGCTAATAAAATTGAATCATCTATTTAAAAATATTAAATTCTTACTTTAATTATCCATTTGAAATTATGAATATCTTAAAATATAAATTCTAAAAATCCAAATATTATGCCTTTTCATTATTGCCTTTATGAGTTGTCAAGCTCTTTGAAAATTTCCCAAAATATTTGATTTGAGAGCCATGCCTAGTAATTGAAAATTATAATTATATGACAAATTTTAACTCAACTGGAGTTAGTCTCAACTCACCTAGGGTTAATTTAAACACATTACATGTTTAAACTCAACCTTAACTCACTTCAGGTGAGAGTTAAATTTTAAGACTTTAAATACAAGGCCATGCATATTGATTTTTAAGCTATTTTAGTGCAAAGTTATTATGCATAAATATATTCAAAAATATATCTTAGTGTAATGTTATTATGCATAAATGCATTCAATGCTCTCATAATCCAAAGTTATATTGCTAATTTTGAGAGAGACAAGCTTTTCAAGTAATGTTACCATGCCAAAATCATAAGCCAAGTAACCAAGCCAAGGTGCTAAGGAAATGTGAAGCTAACAAACCTCCATTGATGCACAAATTGAGCAAGCCAATTCAATAATCCATTTGGAGATCCAAGGAAGGTAAAAGAGTGATTTATTTTGTGTTTTAGTTGTGTTTTCATATGCATGTTTTTACCTATGCTCTCCTTTGTGTCTAGGCTAGAGATTTTAGGATTTTAGAATGTTATTTTGATTTATTTTATTGAACTAACACAATAATAACCTCCCCTCTACATATTCCTTATTCATAATATTTAACCATCTCATCTACCATTATGGTATCCCTTTAATATTATATCTAACAATGGTGGATCATTTAAAAACAAACATGTGAAAATTCTTTTTACCTAATACTATATCAAACAACAATTTTCTACCACCTATTACTTGCAAGGCAATGGCCATGCTGAGGCTTATAATAAATTAATTGTCAATATTATGAAGAATATTATTAATGATTTTGGTCATAATTTTCACGTATAGTTATTTAATTCCCTTTAGGCCTTCCATACCACATTATGTACTCCAATAGTAGCTACCCCATATTGAATTATTTATTACACTAAGGCCATTCTTCCTATTGAGGTCAAGTTGACTTCTCTCTAGATTTCACTGCAACACATAATTGATGATGATGACTAAAGAATTTCTCATTTAAAAGAGCTAGACTTACTTCATATAAAGTATATGGTTTCATTGAATAACCTTTAAGCTTACTAGAATATATTATGTGGCCAATATAAATAGTGCGTAACATAAAAAATTCAAGCTTAGTGATATTGTATTATTTTTTTCAAAGAATGTTAATGCCAAGATAAATAATAAAGGAAAGTTCTAACCTAACTGGTTAGGGCCTTATTAGTTATTTTTAACTATGGTTTTGGAGCATATAGACTCGCCATGATAGAAGGAGATGAACTTGATGAACATAATGTACCTAAAATATTTTTACGCTTGATGGACTCAAATTATTGTATACAAAGATCATTTAAGTTATGCCACACTATACCTATTTTTTGTACCATTCCCTATACCAATCCACCATATCTTGGCCATTTTCTAGCAAGTTCTTTTTACATAACCCTATCACTTTTGGCCTTGGTTCAAATTCATTTTTACTTCAAGAACATTCAGTGGTTGATGACATATTCAATTCCAAATATTGTTTAAGAATCAAACTTTTGAATGTTAGTATACAAAATTAGTACGACAGTAGTCCTAACAATTTCATCATTTATTTATTGTTATGTTCTATATTAATACTTGTGCCACTAATTATAAATGCCCATGGGAAATTATAGTACCATTGACCATTTTCATTATTTTCTAATTATAACTACCTTTGGAAAAATTAAGAACAACCCCTTTACCATGTATTGCCACATCACCTTACCATCAATATTTTATGCCTTACCATTTACATAAACTTGAACTTGTTGGTTCTTAATTGGATGCATGTAAATGTAACTATAGTGCCTTAAGGTCCTATAAGATTATGTAGGAAACATTAAATTTACATTAAGGTTAGATAAATCACCTATTTGTCATGCTCTCACCATTTTTTGAGTTTGGACTATGTTTTATATCATAATTATACATTGAGTTGAGATACTAAAAACACCAAAACATTGGAAGTATTTAAGTCAGTTTTCACCACTATAGGTAGAACTATAGTGACTTGAGGTCTATTTGGACTTGTAGGCAGTGCTCAATTTACATTGAAGTCACCTTAGTCACCACTTTCCATGCTCTCACCATTTTATGATAATTTTTAATCCATACTCTAACCATTTTATGAGTTTAGACTATGTTGTATCTCATAATTATCCATTGAGTTAAGATACTAAAAACACCAAAACTCTGGGAGCATTTAAGTTAGCTTTCATCACTATAGGAAGAACTACAATGACTTGAAGTCCATTTAGACTATATAGGAAATTCTTAATTTACATTGAGGTTATCTCAATCACCCCTTTTCCATGTCCACACCATTTTTCAAGAATTTTTAAGCCACACTCTCATCATTTTAAAAGTTTAGATTATGTTATATGTCATAATTCTCCATTGAGTTAGGTTACTAAAAACACCAAAAACATTGGAAGTATTTAAGTCAGCTTTCACTGCTATAAGTAAAACTACAGTGACTTTAGGTCCTAAAAGACTATGTTGGTAACACTCAATTTACATTGAGGTCAGCTCAGTCACCCCTTTGCCATGATCTCTCTATTTTGAGATCATTTCTAAGCCACTGTCTCACCATTTTGAGAGTTATACCATGTTGTGTCTCATAATTATCTACTGAGTTGACATACAAAAAACACCAAAACATTGGAAACATTTCCCAAGATTTCACCACTATAGGTATAACTATAGTGGCTTGAGGTCCAAATTAGACTATGTAGGTAGCACTCAGTGTTTTCTAAGTTCAATTCAACCACCATTGTTTGAACTATCTCACCATTTTTTGAGAAACCTAAGCCATGTTCTCTCTCTTTTTTGAGTTTAGATCATATTGTATTGTGTAATTATCCATTGAGTTGAGATACCAAAAACAATAAAACCATTATAAACATTTCCCAACTTTCACCACTGTAGGTGGAACTATAGTGGCTTGATGTCCTTTTGGACTATGTAGGCAACATTGAATATTTTTTAAGGTCATCTCAACCACCCTTGTTTGAAAACTCACCATTTTGAAAGTAACATGTAGCCTAAATTTTATATTCACTTCTTATTACTAATTTTAGTAATAAAAACCTAAAATCAAGACACTCAAATAGGAAGGGATAAAAGAGATAATAAGATCAATAAGAACATTATTGCCATCACTTTACCTCTTTATAGCTCCTCTATAACATTGTCTAATGGATGTTTGATGCAAAATTTGAAGATGTTGGATTACTTGCTTGATGTTGTTAATGACATCCAATGGATGATTGAGCTTGATAGTGGATTTATATAGATACAAGGAAAATTATAATGGTATCAAGATAGAAACTAGTATTCAAGATTTACAATTAGTTTAAGGGAGGGGAGAGCTTGGTTATATAGGCATGGAGGGAGAAATCAATAGCTCAAATTCAAATTTGAGCCATTGAGATCAATGGCTAGGGATTTTCCTTGGAATTTTTAATTACATGGAGATCTCTAGAATAGAAAATTCTATAGGAAGGGGGAATAAAATGGATAGAATCCTCCAATTCTATAAATATCCTATTAGGGTTTAGGGGTTTAGTAGAAGCTAGAATAGGGTGGTAGTTGGGTAAGTAGATTATTTTGTATTTTTAAATTAGCTAGTGGCTTAGTGAGTAGGTTAGTGGGTGAATAGGTTTTTTTATTAGTTTTGGGATGGGGTAAGGGTTTTATAATATAGGGATGGGATATGGGACAATATAAAATTAGTTAAATTAGCTAGGAAATGTGGTTATAGGTTAAACTAGCAAAAAATAGCATAATTAATAGGGTGAGTGGATTTTAGTTCATACATTTTGCCCCTCTTTGAAGGGGAATTATGAGTGGAACAAGGTGAAAATAATGATCATATTTCAAAGAAGAATCATAATGTTATCCAATGTTAGAAATGAGTTAGTATGGTATGATGCCCCTCAAAGGAGCATGTAGGGAAAACTGACCTGGATGGTCACTCCAATAACAATCTTGGGTTGGGGATCCCCAAGTTATAGTTTGAAATTAATTTCCTTGAGATTTAGGGGTAATAGTAGCTCTAATATGATGGATTCTAGACAAATGACCACTATCTCAAAAGAATTTGATTAATAAGATGAAATTGGTTAAGATGAGATGGGTTTAAGCTGGTGATAAATCTCTTAGAAAAAACACATGATATAGAAGGCTTGAAAATTAATAATAGAGACAATAGTGTTTGATTGATGATAGGGAGCTATTTTATGTAAGATATGTAGCCTACATGGATAGGTGATTGTCAAGCGACTGGTTTGAAGATGGGATGGTGATGAAGGATGACCGGTGGGTGAGTTATATCGAGTCACAAAAGTGAGACCAGGTGCTACCTACATAGTCTAAAAATACCTTAGGCTGATGTGGTTCTAACATGGGATGAAGAATGGGAAGTGAGGAGATGGAGGATCCATGCTCCAGATGATGTTATAAATGATTAGATATGACTAATTGGGATAATATGAGAGTTTAAAAGGATTGGATGTGGGTTGTGTTAACAAAGGGCTATTGGGGGTGTATGAGGGGGGTCATATAGGACAAAAATTTCAAAATAGGGTCATTTGAGTATTTTGTCTTTTTTAAATTTGGAGCTCTAAGTGATAATCATGGATTGGCTTCCCTAAGCTTCCCATCATGGCGAACGAGTGCAAGAGTTCCAAAATTATGAAAAATTACAACAAAATAAGGTGTCACAAGTGTTGCAATAATACAATAATTAAAGAATAAATATTAATAAATAATCTTGTTTAATATTAATTTTACTTTATTTGATAGTAAATCAAATTATAAGTATAAAAAATAAATAGTTGTTCAGATATATGCTAAACAATGTGGAGAATTCGAAGCAAAAAATCACTAATTTATGTGTTGCAAGTGTCACACACAAAATAAATATAAAAAAACTCTGATTAAAAAATGTGTAAAACCTATAATATGAGGCTTCAAAATTTATAAAAATGGACCTCACCAATTTGCCTAAAATATGTAAAAACTAGGAAACAACTGGTCATATGATTATGTTCAGTGATAGATTGCCAAGGTGAAGTGTCGTAATTTTTTTGAAAACACTAGGGTTTTAAACACATGATACTTGGCACACAAACCCAAAGAACTATAATAAAATAATTTGACAAAAAAAATTGGTGGTAGTGTGTTTTGAACACTAGACCTCCATTTTGCAAAAGCCTAGAAAAATCACACCCACCAACTCCTCTACACTACTAATTCAAAATATACATGCAATAATTTATTTTTAAATATTATTTATAATATTATAAAAATCACACACACACACACACACACACACACACACACACACACACACACACACACACACACACACACACACACACACACACACACACACACACACACACAATGCATGTAAAAGATTTTGGTTTTTTTAAAATTTTAGATAAAAATAAGTGCAAATTAGTAGGACCCCTTTTATTTGCAATGATAATAAAAGATATAAATAAATTAAATATTTTTTGAAAAATATTCCAAGACTTAATACTAACCTTTAAGCTTTCTTGTAGGTGACAATGGCAAAACTGTGGAATCAAGGGGGTAATGGAGAGTGACAGAGGCCTTGTCGAGCCTTTAAAACTTGTAGATCACCATGAAGTTACCATCCAATGCTAAAAAGCATTAAAAATTGAATTTTGGTGTGAAAAACAATTTTTATAGCCTCCCACACTATACTATGGTGCCTAGGTGGAAGTAATTAAAAAAAAAAAAAACTAATAGTAATCCTTATGAGAGTTTGGAAGAGGTTTTGATAGGCTAAGATGATAAATATTCAATCTTTAAGTACCTCAAACTAGAACTAGAAGCTTTGATTTTTTTTATAAATTTCTTAAGGCAAGAGGTTGTACAAGTTTGAAAATGGCATCTCGAGGAAGATTTGCTTGAAAAAAAGATCATTAGATTGATATTTGATTGCATGTTTGAGATTTGAATGTTCAATTTGATATTTATTAAGATCCACAAACCTACAAGGATGGCCAAAAAAAAAACTAAGGAATCGTAACATTTTATAAATATTTTAAGGCTGTATCATTCCTCTAAAGGTCTGAATTTTGCTTCAAAATTGATTTTTAGTAGCTTGATAGAAGTATTAAATGTTTTGATTGAGGTCTCCGATGATCAATAGTATTTTCAATCAGTCACAGTATCCCAAATCTCTAATACCACAAATACATATTATGTAATATAATATGTATGTAATGATCTAGATAAATGATTAATAAGCAAATATTACACAAATCAAAAACACATTACATAGGTAATTAGTTGGGAAAACATCCAATGGAGGTAAAAACCCCACATTAGTTGATATTCAATATTTAATAAACTATAATACCCCAATACAAATCCTCTTCCTCTTCTCACTTATTAGACAATATTCACAAAGCCATTACAAATATTTTCCACATGAAAATATGATTTTTTCAATTAGTAATATTTCACACTAGGGGTAAAACCCTATTCATAGTGAAATGTGAAGGGAGGTAACAATTATAACCAACAGGTCGAACCATCTTGAAAGACATTTTAATAACATTGGTAAGTATTAAATAATATAACTCTATTATTTAATTACACAAGGTTTTCACCTCATGTTAATAAATAATATATTATTATTATTATTTAATTAATTACCAAGGTAAGATAATGGTCAATTAAGGACACTTAGACATTAAATTCTCTAACAAAGGGGTCTAAATAAAATAACTACACAAGTAGTAAAACCACATAGATCTAATTCTTACCCTTATTGCTCACAATCAATTACAACAATAGGAAGTAGAGGTGCTGAAGAAGATTATGATCAAGGGAAAATGCCTAAATTGGCCTATGGGAGAGACTCCTCACTAAGAGTTAAAATTTAATTCAAGAGATCTCCTATCCTACCTACCTAGTCAAGTAAAGTGCCTTATTCTCATGATCTTGATTCACTTGTTTTGATTGATACTAAAACACCCAAATTCCAACCCCACTCGGTGTAAATATGTCATCTTCAACTCATGAACTTATTCTACTTTTATTTATATATCTAAAGCAACCTAATACTCTTAATTGAACTCATGGTTGTGATGACCAAGTTATTGGTTCATATAATTCCACATCATTTTTCTGGATCCATTAACACTTGAAAAATAATAAATTTGATGTAGATGCTATCGTACCTAAATTCAATGTAGTAGTAAATAATTTTCATATTCCACCTCTAAAAAATTGAAGGTTACCTCAAGATTGGTTTTAGATTCTTTTAGCACATTATTTTTAGAGATATCAAAACCACTCATTAAAAATAATGAAGATGACATGATATTAATGAGCTAAAAATTGAATAGAGTTCCCTAGAGAAAAGTCATGAGAGGCATATTCACAACTTCAAAGAGTCTATGACTAGATTTATGAAGAGAATAGAAGAAATAAAGTTGACACAATAACAACTTGAAGATCAAGTTTGCACATTTGTTGCATAAATCAAGTTATTTTTGAACATGTAAGACACTTATTTGGATTATTTCCTATATTTTATCTCTATTGAAGGTATTCATAAAGAGCCCATCACTATTATGATTAAATATAAAAGCCATGGCTAAGTGATGTAAATTTGGGTATAAAAAACACTGATGAATGGAATGAAGTACATTGATGAGAACAAAATAACATTTGATTTACTGATAGTTGAATAACCTAAGTTCATTGAAGAGATAAAAACCATGAATAAAAAATTGACAACGTGAAGGGGTTTGGAAAGAGATGTAAAGGAAATGGCCTACATTGATGAGAAACTACTCATATGAGAGGTTATTTTCAATCAAGTTGAAGATAATGCTTCCTATCTATGGTTTCAAAGTTTCAAATGGAAAATAAATGCTCTGGAAGATGCTCTTGAAGATCTCCATATTTAAAAAAATAAAAGGGATGACATGAAATCAGAGATTCACTCTAACATTTTATTGATTTACTGTGAGCTTTTGAAAGAAGATGGATAAAATCTATACACAACAATTGAACTAAAATAGAAAATAAGAATTTGGATAAGGAATAATTGTTTAGAGAAAACCATTTTATTGTCAAAGTGATGAATAAATTTATTAGCATTCATAATTTATTCTATGAATTCAATAAGAGTCTTGCCAATTTATTCAAAGGGCTTTATGATATGGTCAATGTCATGGAAACATGACTGCTGTGTTGTTCAAACACTACCATTCTAAAAATTGATGGTATATTTACCAATATGACCAAATTTAGTACTATTATACTAAATAAATCACAATATGAAGATCAAATCATTGCCAAGTAAACAATGCAAAAGGAGGACCTATAAAGCAAACAATCTCTTCCATTTAAACTTCTAAATTCTCCTATTTTCTTCTACTTCCTTCTTACACTTTTTTAATATTATTTCATTGTGAATGTATTACTTAAATTACCTTTTAATGTGAAAAGGTTGAAAATTCAATGTAAAAATAAAATATTTACCCTATGAAGTTGGTTATAAATTAGTTACATCATGTTTATTATAAATAGTAGTTACATTAATTGTAAATGGAATTTTGACATTTCAAGTGTTTTTTTTGTAAAAATGGAAATAAAAGGAAGATTTTGTATTTGTTTCTCAAGAAATACAAAGATGTTTTTTAAGGAATTTATGTCTCATTATTTCTTTATGTGGATATGCATCACTCTTATATCTAATGTGTATCTTTTATTGTGCTTCTTAATACTATGAAATAAAATGTTAAACGCCAACATTCATATAAGTTATTTATTACATCAAAAAGTGAAATACAAGGTTATTTATGCATGTACCCATATATTCCTTTCTTTAACAATATTCTCCCTTCCAAATCATTTTATTTATTTTAATAAATGAAATATTCTCATATAATATAGAAGGTATTTTCTATTCCCAACATTATTATCAAATGCCTCATTTTGGCTTATGTTGAACCTAGGGAATCAACTAAGTCTTAACCAAGAATAAAATGTGTAAGTGTGCATTAGGTAGAGACAAACCAATACTAATATCCAAATAATGGTGCATTAAATCTAAACCCATAACCTATGTGTACACCCATTATGGACTATCAACAAGGTGGGTACAAGCCTTCAAAAAACATATGCATGTGCTCTAAACGATAAACAATAAGATCCAGACATGAAACCATCTAAATACAAGAACCACACTAGAAATCATGGGGATAGATGTCGAGAGTTTAGTATGACAACTAATATTTAAAATAATTTTAGAAGTGACAGTGATAAATAACATTGGGAAATCCAAAGCATTAGCTTATATGCTATAAATGTTACATGGTTGGTGTTGGTGGCAGGAAGGGATCTTAAGAGCATATAAAAGGTAGACAATAAAGAGAATAAAGAGGTAGATTTTATGACTAATAAAGATAATGCTTTTATGAAGAGAGAATTAAAACTTAAAGAAACTCTGCCAAATTCTATCTAGAATACTAAAAATAAGAACAATAAATTAGGATATAACTAGAGCTAGTAGTGAGAAGAGTGGCATTATAAGCACCATGAATCACCTTGTAAATCATGAAAAGTTATGTAATAATAAAATTTCAATCAATACATCTATGTTATTGATTTTATGATGTTTGTTTATGATTATATATTTAATGACACTATCATATTACTTAGGATTGGTTGATACATGCTAAATCATGTTTTGTTAGTTTTTAGTGGAGTTACTATAGACTATGCACATTCAAGTTAGTTTATGGTTGTGGTTCAAGAGGATATGGTTGAGTATGATCTAGGAATGAGTGTGAATTAGTAGAATATTATAGGAACATGTTTTCATGACCTTATACATAACTAACCCTAACCTACACTAGTTTATATTCTTTGTGCCTTGGGTGAGTGTGTAAGGTTCTCTTGTATGATATGTAGATACATGAGTTGATTCATTAATGGTTTGATAGCATGGATGGACTGACACACTTAGAATACACTAGAATATAACACAATATTTTGGTTCCATTTTTTTTATGGGTCACATTTTATTATTATGATGGTAAGTGGAAGTGATCTATAGAGCATGAAGATGTCTAGATAAGCCATTACACATGTCAGTTGTGTTGATGACTAGGGGAGAAGGGACATGATATCTGGATGTTAGTAAGGAAATTTTAAGCATGGAAATACCAAGTGAGAGTGAGATTATAATACACATATATAGTGAGAATTAGTGGAAGGTGATGGCCAAAATGGACCCCAGGAAAATAAGGGAGTCTGACTTAAGAGATGCCATGAGGATTTGCACAAATATATAATGGCATAAGGAGGGATATCACACATAGATTTATGATCTAGTGATAAATAATTAAGAACCAATGAGCAAGAGAGAGACTTGGAAGAAGAGGATGAAGCATCCTAGGATAGGGATAAATTTGAGGAAATTACTTAAGGTGTGCCTGAGTACCCTCGACCTGACACACATGCTCATGCACCTCAATATGCATCAAAATAAAAAATTTAGGGCATTTTATAATTTGGTGAAATCTAAGGATTCATTAGACATATGGGGGAAGGGACCCCACTAGAACAACTAGTCCCAATCCCACCAATTAAACTAGTGGACACATAATGAATGCATCACATAGATACTATGTAATATAGTATGCCACCTATGGGAGGAACTACCAACCCTTAGATGAGTGGTTCAATCAAAAGTGGAGGAATAGGAGCTAGAGAATCATTAGTGACCCATAAGGTTATCTAAGTGGTTGTAGGAGTTTTGGTACACCAAATTAAAATCATTGGTGGGGTCATACCACCAAATAGAGTAAGTCAAGGCTTGGACACACCTTCAAATAGCATATCAGTGATAAACGTCCCACAAGCACTTAATGCACATGTTCTTATCCCATAATACTAACATGGAATAACCTTGATATTACATAAGTATTTTAGGGTTAACAATGTTATTGAGCATGTCCATAAGTGTTAAATCATTTGTCCCATGAAAGGAATCACTATGTGAAAGTGTAAAGTAAGCCATTTTTCCACCACTTTGCTAGATTGTGTGCATACCTAGTATAAGAAGCTAGACATTAGATAAACTAATGTGGACTATAATTTATTAAGGAATGCATTCCCAAAATACTTTAACATCATCAATTTTAAATAATAGGGCATTATTTCACTCAAGGAGATAAATGAGGAGCTAAAGGAAAGCATTTGTGCATACGATGTTAGAATTACAACCCTGATGTCTAAGTTATAATATGTGTTTCACCCAATGTAACATGCCCAATGGTTTTTTTGGGGGTTAATTATGTTGATTAAGTGAACACTTTCAATGAGGACATTATCCAAACTAAGAGAAGCACTAAAAGTGTCATTAAGAGTTAAGGCTATTGGGACAATACACATAGGAGTCATCCCCATGATGGAGGTGAAAGACATATTGATGAAATAATTATTGTAGTTAATGTCAATGAACCAATTACATGACACATGATTTAGATTGTGGTGCATTGCTATGAGGTGGAAAGAAATACAAATAATAATTTCCTAAGGTGTAGTGTGTGCACCTTGATAACCTCATGTGAGATTTATCAGGAGGGACATTACACACATAATTACCCTCTTCTATAGTGTTTGAAAAATATAAAGGTGTATTTATAGTGTAATATATATGATTATTCCCCCCCATAATACTAATAATTATCAGGTGATTGATGAATTCCATGAGGTGTGAGAGTAAAGCTCATGATAAGCTTCGACAAGACTCTCCAACTAGAGACTAGTGAACCAATGTTATGGTGGGCCATATAACTAAGGCTATGGAAACTACATGAATCCAAATGAAAATAGAGGTCATGTTTGAGGAAACCAAAATGGTAGGTTTCCACAATGATCTAGTTATAATTTTTGGTTGTTAGACCATTTTTAGCACAACTATCTCTAGTTTCCCACTTGTGTGTACTATCATGGCATACACAATGTCAAAGAATGCCCAGACCTATATTCCATGATCACATAGAATGGAAAGATTTATAAAGGTGATATAATTATATGTTACACACACAAGTCAAAGGTGTAGCATAAGAATAATGCTAAAACCAATTTCTAGTCATTGACACATAATGGCATAACTACATAGCTAAAAATGACTCCCAGAAAAGTGGTTATACCAAGATACAATCCTACGGGGTGAGGATTTAGAGTAGTACACTTATATATTATCTTTGTAACCTTACAAAATATATCATGGCTTACTAAGGTACTGAGTAGGGCCATGAAAGTAATTCAAATCATGCAAGGAGAGTTTCAACTCACTTAGGAATTGGAGGAAAAATCTTAGGGAGAAATTTGGGCCCATGAAGAGTAAGTTGGTGAGCTTTATAACTTGATATATCTCCTATGGTTTAAAGGAATGATTACCTTGATAAAATATATTTTGGAAAGATATGATGGTATGAACCTAACTAATGTCTTGATACCAGACCTAAATCAAGGGTGTAAGGAAAGAATCACCCAAAACACATGTTCTATGTATACACACAATATTTTCAAACTTTATCATTACTGATGATTTTTATCTTGTAGGAACCCATCGAGTCTCAATATCTATGAGTGCATGCCCCAAGGGGTGTACTAAAAAAGGGACGGATAGACCATTGGTGCTTCATAGGATTGTTTTCCCTATACTACCACTTGCTATCAATCCAATCATCTCCTAAAAACATTTGCCTAAGCTTTGTATCCCTTTTTTTACCTTTCTCTAGTCATTTTATACTTTCCTTAGACCTTACCTACCCTAAAACCCTTTCCAATGGTTTATTTTACACTATCATCCCCACCAACCCTATACTCTAATTGATGAAACTTATTTAGGGTCTATGTCAGCCCCTAGTCAACCTAAATCAAGACCTAATTTGATTTTATCAATAACGATATAGATTCTATTAGGTTGACCCTATTGGCTAAATTTTTTTAGGTTTATGGTTAGATTCAAATATATATACACATTCATTTTGTCATTTATAAGAGACTATAAGAGTTAATTATTTATTAATGCTTTTTTACAATATGCTCTTATACCATTCTACTTGAGGACTTATAGATTATGGTTCATACTTGGAGAAGAATCTTGTCTTGTGTAAAAGTCTTGGATGCTTTGGCATTTCTTAGTGATCCTTACAAGCCAAAACAAACTTATTTCAAATCACCTTTGGCTAAGGAAGAGATTGAGTCTCGATGAGTTCATCTTCAAGGTAAGTATCTCTAACTTTACTCCTCTCTTTTAGTAGATAGAAGTAACATAAGTAATGCATTTTAAATATATTATTCTCTCCATGCATTAGGCTATTACCTATACATATATTAATTAATATTATCTTATGCATTCTTACTTTTTATGTCTATTACACCCACTTTGTGCACAAGATTTGGTGAGCACTAGATTAGATTTTACTTTACTTATCATTTACTTTCATGAATATGAAAGAATAGGACCTAGTTAGGGTTATTGCATAGTTTTGCTTGACTAGAGGCTTTAGAACTCTCCCTAGTGATTTTTTTATGGTAAGATATCCCTTGTCTAGGTCTAGTGTATCCATCTTGGTTATGACCCCAAATATATAATGTATCAACAATCAAAAGTGTAAGTAGGATTTATCTTCTCCAAGATAGGATTTATTTATAGATCAATTGCATTTCCCTTTACATACATTTTGGTGAACCTAACATGAATCTAATGCTTGCAGGTTTTATTTCACACCCTCATTTTTTTCATCATATTATATTTTTCTATATGTACTACTATATCAAACCAGTTGGTATAGTTATAACTTTTTGTGTGCATGTTTAACACACAATCACTTCAAAATGACTTTGTTATATATGTGTAGTTCTTCCCCAATTATAGGTTACCAGATTAATCAGTTCAATAAAGTATTCTTCTTTAGCTCCAGATTCACATACATAGCCAAACTAGTCAACTCTATCTATTATTTTCTTTTATCAACATACATGTATATAAACATAGTCGAATAGATCGACTATGTTTACCATTTCTTCTTTATCACATAGGGTTTTAAAAACATGATCAAACCAATTGACCTAGTTAGAAAAAAATTGAAGCAACATTTGAGCATCACAGTATAAAAAATCTACAATATAAAACATCTTCAATCCCACCAAGGTTTCTTCCTTTCTATCTCTATCATTTCAACTCTTCTTTGAGTACTATTTTTCACAAGTTTGTAGTTCTATACTTTGTCTTCTATCTAGAAGACATATTCAACCTATTTGAGTGTGTTGTTATAGACCTTGCTTCTGTAGAACAATAATGACCTAGTTGACTCTATTCTATAATATTTAGATATAGTATCACTTGAACCAACTCTATACTATTCTCAATTAAGGAATTCGCCTATATTTACTAGTAATTAATTACCTTTCCTTTTCAATTATTTTCATGCTTAAAGTAACTCATATAGATTAAATACATGGTTTTCCAAATTAGCATTTTAGTTACACTATTTTTATCTTTTGAACATACTACCAAGTCCTTTTAGATTCAAAAAAATTAAACATTTGTCTTTCCAAGGCCTACCTACTTGGACTTCATCACAAAGAGGGAAGCTAACTTGGTTTTCTATCCAAGTATAAACATATAGTTGATGGTATATATTGGAAAATCACCTGACACCCTTATCATTTTGGGATTGTGAAGTGAGGGGGTAGGCCCCAATACCAAGCTAGTACCATTGCCAATACAGATCATTTCAATCTAAACATCTTGAAACCAACCTGAGACTACTTTTTAGTTCCTTATTTTAGCCAACTTCCCTATCACATTAAAATTAAACTTTATTATAACTTAATAACACTTAGGATGACCATATCATTATCATTTACTTTATAGTTTCTTCTTTTTCTTTGATCATTGTGTGTTGTATTACAAAACTTGCATTGGCCAACATTGGTGTAAGGATTATGATGCATGTTCCAACTAGATCAGTCACATTGATCTAATTATTTGTGTGCTTAATTTAATTTTGATTCAAAATTATCTTTCAAAAATTCTCCCTATTTCAGATCATTATCATTCTAGTTGATGTAGTCTCTTGTAGACTATTTAGCCTTCTTTTCTATGGTACACAGTCGACCTTTATGACTGTGTATCCTTATCTTCCTAATACTGTCTGTGTTTAGTAGTACATTATCAACCCATACAACTATGTAATATTTTTAGCCTATTTCAATTTCATTCATTCTAACACACATTCGACTAACTTGACTGTGTCCTCTTATCTCTCTATTCTATGAATTTCCTTTATAGTACTTTGTTGATCTAGTCAATTATGTACCTATTGGATGAAATTATTATTTATTTGGCTGACTCTATCTTAGTTTATGATTCTTCTTTCCTCATCTCAGTTCATTTCATTAAGCATCATGAAATCCCCTATCATAATCATATTGGATAACCTAAAACCATTTAGACACTATATGGGGTGCTTTTTCTTTCCTTTCTTTACTTCCCAAGAGAATCCTCACTCTTGGACTACCTCTTCTTGTCCCTCATATTTGGATTTCAACATGGTTCAAATCATGCCATAAGATGAGATTGGTGGATCTGATCATTTTCGTACCTATTATAATACTTCCTACATTCAAACAGCTCACCATAATGTGGGGAAAATTGATACAAGTCTATTTGATAACTCCATAGGAAATCCACCACCTAACAACCCTCCCCTAATACCAATTTGGGGATTCATCCTAAAAACACCAATCCACCTATTGACACCACTCAAATTATTGCACAGATAGTGAAACATATGAGCAAAATTCAAAAATATAACACCTTCTAAATGATACAACTACAACATCATTTGATCAATATGTATAATCAACATCCTATTATTCTCCCTCAAAAGAATCAAAACTTTATTCTTCACCTCTTAAAGATGCCATGGGGAATGTCATTCCCCAACCTATAATGAATACTAAGATGCTTCAAAATATCCAAAATGATCCTTGAGCCCCTTTAATTATTTCTATTGATATTGGTAACATATCTCCAACTATTAAATATGATGGCAATAAATATCCTACATCTTTTCTTAAGGCATTTGACAATCTTCATAAGTAGTGTATCCAAAATAATACTTTCACTACAACTAAACTTTTAGTTAAAACTTTCAATGATGATTTTTTGTAATGGTACAATCAACTTCCCCAACATTCCATATGGAAACTAGAATATTTAGTCAATCCTCTAGTTAAATAATTTCAATACAATGACCTTCTCAAAAATTGTCTTAGTCATTTCATAAATGCTAAGAAATATCCCACCAAATCAGCTCATGATTTTATCAAGCGATGGAAATATTTGGATCACAAGGATAATCATAATATGACTGATGATAATTTGTTTAAAATTTTCATAATAACATTAAATCTTTCACTTTAATATAAGGTTTGGACTTTGGCTCCCCAAACACTCAATGAATCCCTTGACCAAACTAAGCATCAAGAGTTATTAATGCAACATTTTGAACCTAATACTAAACTCATTAAAGGATCTTTTCAACATTTAATTGATGTGATAATTGGTAATCCTCTTCAACCCAAACCAGGAGTTATCGAAGCTGACAATCCCTAATCCTATCACACACCATTAACCATGCAATAAATGAAAAAATTCTTAGCACCATCCAAACCGTTAACTTATCCTAATAATCCTCCTAAATGGTATGACCCTAATAAATTTTTTTAGTTCCACACCAATGTAGGTCATTCCAATGAAAAATGTAGAGTGCTTACCAAATTTGATGTCTCCTATATGCTTGGTGATTAATTCAATCAAGAAGCCATGATTCAACTATGTCATTAAGATTATAATAACGATTTTAAAAAATGACAAGCACCCAAAGATTCTTATTCTAATAACCAAAAATATTTTTCCACATCTAATGCTCAATAAGCTAACAGAATTGTTTGTGTGATTGATACCGACTATGACCAATACTACACCAATTCTCAATATGTCAATACATTCGAGGTTAATTATTAGCATAAACTAGCTCAAAAATATCCCATCACAAAACCTAAGAAACCATATTTGGAAGAAACTCTCCTCAAAGATACTACCACTACTCACTTAGCTTCGAAAACCAATGAGGAACCATCTCCTCCTTTAAAACTCCCAACCACTTCTTTTCCTCCTAAAGTTAATTTACATTCTAATCCTCTTATCATTTCTTCTTCTAAAACCCATTATAAATTCTTATAAGAAATCAAATACATGCCTTATAAAATTCCTTTATATGGAGTTAGTTTGTACCTCTCCTTATCATTGCAAATTCCTCATGCAAAAATTTGAATAAATTGAAGAACCATCTTCTTCAGATGATGAACCACCTTTTCATGATCCTCAACCAATTAAAGTGCATACCATTGAATCCATTTTTCCTTACTTAAAACCCTCCATAGAGTTCCTTAAAGAAGACATGATCAACAATGAGATCCTCTTTCAAGCCAATGATCCACCCCTCTTCATTAAAATAACCATTAATACCACCCTCATTTGCAAAGTCCTAGTAGATGAAAGGTCCAGTATTAATATGACATCTTTATGGTTTATCTAATAACTTTGATATAATAAAGATCATCTTAAGCAAACTCACTTCACATGTCATAGATTTGATAAAACTAATCAAAAGCCACTTAGTTGTATTTGTCTCCCTCTTAAGATTGGACCTAAGACTATTTTAACTAAGATCATGGTCCTCAATTTACCCTTATCTTAAAAAAAAAATATGCCCATAGACTCATATAATGAGGGATATAACCTCTTCTGGTAGCCAATGTATCAAATTCCTTCATAATGGAAAAAGGTATAAACACGAGGCCTATCCTAACCCTTGGAATATTCAACTTCCAAATCCCAAATCTCAATATTGAATTCCCACCATTCCAATGATTAATAGTGCTCCTTTGCTTGAATTCATCGACAAGAATCCATATTTACATGTCACTCTTGATGATTTTGATGATGATGAGCCCAATGACTTGAAAAATACCTATAACACTACCAAGCTACCTCTTTACATCTTAGAGTGGCTTATTCCATTTTGTTTTACTCATGATTATATCACTAATTTCCCCCTTCCATACAATGATTAGAAAACATATTACATAGAAGATGATTTCACATGCAATGATTATGGAGTGGCTAAACTATTTCAATATCTTTTAATCATATCTCCATGTAAATTTAGTGATTTATGCATCTCCCCTTCTAAATTTCCTCTAGAATATCAATCATATACAATCTCTATAGCTTATGATGATAACTACATCATGGCCCAAAATCAATCATGAGACTTGGATGTTCAACATTATCAGAAAACTCTAGTGCAAATACATGCTTTTAATCTTGATGTTCATACCATTTCAATAAATTTTGAGTTAACACCTGAAGTTCATGTACCTCTTACTAATCCTCCACTTATCAACACTCATTAGGTGGTGGAACAAATCTTACCCCTCAAACCTCCAAAACTTCTAACATCTTCTATAACTTATACCAAACCAATCATTCCATCTGATCTTCTTCTTGTTAATGATGCTAATAGTAAACCAATTACACTAGATCAACCTTCTTCTCCAGTTCCACCTACTCCTAAGATCAAAATAGATGCCAAGGCCATATATGTATGTCAAATACATTCTAAAAATGATTTCCATTATAAAAAAATCATTGATCTCAAATTAGATGTGGATTATTATGGTCCTCTTCCCACTTTTCCTAGTGATAAAGCCATTCTTGAATTATTCCATGCCTGAGAACCTCAACTTCCTTAGTAACATCATAAACTTGGGAATTTAAAGCAAAAGGCCCCTCATTTCAATAGCATCATCTTTATCATTTATCCCAAAACAAATCACATATCCTCTTTACCTAATTCACCATATCATTTCCAATATGGAAATGCTATGCTTATCGAGGAAACTACCAAAATTGAATATGGTACCCCATTATACCCTTGACCAATCACAGTCTTTCAAAAACTTACACCAACTAATCATGATAACTTTAGCTTATTATTTTATAAATATCATGGTACCTTCACTTGGTCCTATAAGGACATGTTTGGTATTGATCCTAGCATTTTGGTGCATAACATCATCACCTATCCTAATGCCAAACCTGTGTGACAAAAACAACACAAATTTCCACCTAAAGATTGTAATTTATAACATAAATAAATTATTAAAATTCTCAAAGATAAATTTATAAATCCTATGGAATATTTATGATGGGTCTCAAACATTATTCTTGTTTATAAAAAAGTCACCATAGTCATTCATATATGCATCAAAATTTGTAACCTCAACCTTGCTTATCCCAAGGATAACTTCCCTTTACCTTCCATAGATGCCATCATTGATTCCACTACTAGATATGAAATGTTGTCCCTTATGGATGTTTTTTCATGTTATAATCCAATTCACACTACCCCTAAAGATCAACATAAGATAACTTTCACCATGGAATTTGGCACCTATTGTTACGTTAAAATGACCTTTAGCCTTAAAAATGTCAGAACTACCTATCAGTGGGCTATGAGCCACATTTTCCATGAACTTATCCATAAAATTGTGGAAACATATGTGGACAACCTCATCGCTAAGTCTAAAATTTGAAAAACTCATCTTTTTGATCTTGTTATCATTTTTTATTGCCTCATCAAATATAAAGTTAGACTAAAACCCTAAAAATGTGTCTTTGGTGTCACATCTAGAAAATTACTAGGGTTTTGAGTCTCTCTTCACATTATTGATATCTATCCTGCTAATATCGACACTATTGTCAACATGCCTATCCCTCATTCCATTCTAGATATTCACACTTACCTTGGAAGTTTGGGTCAATAAGATAATTTGTCCCCAAAATGGCTTACCACATCTATTCCATTAATTATGTTCTAAAGAAAGGTAATTCTCTTAAATGGATGGATCCTTATTAGAAAGTGTTTGACAATATGAAATAATCTTTACTTTATCCACCCACCCTTTATCCACCTTATAATGATCATCCTTTAATCTTATATACTTCTTCCACACCCATATCAATTGGGGAAATGCTTGCCCAATAAAATGATACTGAAAGAGAATATCCCATCTATTATATCAGTCAAGGCCTCATTGACTATGAAAAATATTATACAAAAGTAGAATGTGATTGCCTTGCCATATATTTTACAACTAAAAAGCTCCATAATTATATGCTTTATCAAACCACTTACATTATTAGTCATTCTAATCCACTTTGTCACTTCTTCTCCAAAATATTTCTTTCTACAGATAGAATTGGAAAGTGGATGGTCCTAATCAAATTTGATCTCCAAAATATTATGCAAAAAGCTATCAAAGGATAATTCATTGTTGATCAACTCAAAGTAGCTCCCATACATGCCACTGATCACCTTCAAGATAGTTTCCTTAATGATAATATCCTCTATATTAGAGGTCTTAATCAAGGTATATATCTTAAGATTACTTCAATAATTTCACTATTGATATTGAAGTAAGAAAACTATAAGAGTCCTCTATCCTTTCTAGTATTACTAAATCTAAAGTAGTCATCAAAGAACTTCTTGAAATTAACATCGATTTACATGAAGATACTTAGACCCTTCATTTTGATAGCACCATATGCCTTCAAGTAGCTAGGGTAGGTTGTATACTCACTAGTCCTTTTGGTAAAATTATCCCTTTGGAAGTTTACCTCACATTTAATGTCACTAATAACATGGTAGAATATGAAGCATTAATCCTAAGCATGAGATTGGCACTCAATTTAGACATTACATAATTTCACACTTTAGGTGACTTCTAACTCATCTACCACCAGGTTAATGGTGATTATAAATGTAAAAGTGAAAAAATAATTATTTATCATCAAATTACCATTACCCTTGATAAAAAATTCCCTTATTTTACCATCGAGCCCATCCCTCGAGATCAAAATTCTATCACTAATTCCCTTGCTTCTTCAACATCTCTTTTTCATCCTCACCAAGTTCTTACTAATTCCACCTTTCTTATCCAAATAAGAAAGTCCCCATATTCTATTCAACCACTAGATTAAATTATATGCCATATTAAGGCTATCACCATTCAAAAAATCCCATGGTACAAAGACATCATTCAATTCCTTGAGTATCAAACCTATCCTCTAAACATTGATTCCTAAAAACTCAAATTTGTAAACAAGATTTCAAATATGTATTTTGATCTAACATAATATATTATTGAAATGTTGAAGGTACCATACTCCAATATGTTATGAAATAAGATGTTCCTCTTCTTCTTGAACAATCACATGGGAGAATTTATGGTGGTGATTATAAAAGACATGTTACAACCTGCAAATGCTTACGTATGGGTTAATTTTGGTCTACTCTTGAAAAGGATACCATTAAGTTTGATAAAAATTATAGTCTATGAAAAATTCATGGTGATATAATCGATTCACCTCTAGTGGAACTACAAATGGTGGATTCTCCCTATCCATTCTCAATGTGGGGGTTAGATTTCATAGGCAAACCCCCTAGATCATATGATGGACATGTGTTTATTATCATGGGTATCGAGTATTTTACCAAATGGGTCAAAGCCATGCCTCTTTTTAATGTCACAAGAACAACCATTACTATATTAATCCTTAACTAAATAATTTTTCACTTTGATGTTACTCATACTCTCATTTATGATAATGCTGCTCACTTCAAAAATAAAGACATCAAACAACTCTATGCTAAATTCAAAATGAATCACAAATTTTCTACACCCTACCATCCAAAATGTAATGGAAAAACTAAGGAAACTAAAAAAAACCTCAATAAAATTCTCCAAAATATAATTCATGACACTCACATAGATTGGCATCTTTATCTATATCCCACTCTCTAGGCCTATCACACTAGCATACACACTGCCACTGAGGCAACCCCATTTTTTCTAGTCTATGGTTTTGAATCAGTCCTCCCATTATAATTTGAGCTTACCTCTCTCCATATCTTTATTAAAGGTATCATATGAAATGAATAATTACATGAATCTTGCCTTCATGCTCTTGATATTATTAATGAACACCATTTTTTTGCTTTATAACATAATCACCAATACAAGGCCTACATTGCCAAGTAACATAAAAAAAGGGTTAAAGTTTACACTTTTAATTTTGGTGATATTGTCCTAAAATTAGACTAAAATAATGAAAAATAATTCAAATATTCCAAAAAAATGGTGGGGCCCTTACTTAGTCAAAGACATCCTTGGTCCTAACACCTATCACCTTCAAACTAATGAAGGCCATATTTTCAAAGAGCCTATGAATGCAAAATTTTTAAAGATTATTTTACATAGATCCTTCTATTATTATAATTATTTATATAAGATATATTTATAACACTTTTTATAGGATATCTACATGGGTCTCACTCTCTACAATAACTTCTATTTTCACAAACCGTAGTTCCTTCTTTTGGTCCTTTGGTTTTCTTTTTCTCATGAGTTGCATTGTAACATGATTTTAATTTTATTCTAATTATTTATTAATTTATAATACTTTTATCACCCCCTTGGGGTTCTATTTTATGAATTATAGTGTAAGACCATCTTTAATTCAGTGTTCCTTTTCTAGAATGTGTTTATAATGGTAACAAGTTCAAGATCCCTTGTTCTTAGCTTTGGCTTTTTCTTATTTTGTAGATAAAATTTGCACAACAATAAGGTGTTAGCATGTTTTCATCCATTTACCTCATTATTATGATAAGGAATCATATTTCAATATCATTATATCCCTTTTTTCACCCTTTTTCACATTTTTTATGATTTGAAGTAATTTAAATTATTTCATGTTCATTCCTCTTGATTTCCTTTCCTTTCATTCCATTCTAGATAAACAAATTTTAATTCAATATATCACTTTTATTTCACCTAAATTAACAAGACTCTTAGACACCATGTTCTCTAAGTTCTCTTTCCTAAAAACTAAGTCAAAAGTTTCAAATGATAGTCATCTTAAGCACCTATGTTTGGTTCTCCAAATCTGTATATAGGAGGAATAGAAAAATACATTAAAAAATTTAAAATCTAAATCATTTAAAACAAAAGGAAATGATACAAAAGGTAACATTCAAAGTCAAAATTCAAAATCACACTAAAAGACATGATTTATAGCACATCTCCTATTTCTAATCAAATCTCAAACTCCACAATTGGCCTCATGATAAGAGCCAAGGTTCATTGGGGTGTGGTAGGACAATAGATTGGGATAGGATAATTCAAAAAAATCTATTCTTCTACCTAATTTCTCATGTAAGTACCCAATATTCACAGTAGACTAATGACTCTATAAGGTGTCTTGAAGAATGGGGAACATGTTGTGGGAAGGTAGGCCTATTTTAATTTCCATGCATATAGCCTTCATGGGATGATCTTCATACTTCATTTATTGACTAATGATTTGTGTAGATAAGAGAAGTTATTTAGAGTCCTTAATGCCAAAATTCCTCTTATTTTGACAAACATAATTTGAGTGTCTTGACTTCGATAAAGAGTTTTTATACCTTAGTTTTCCCTTCATTTCCCCCCTTAATAGATGAGTGTGATTCTAAATCTGTTTTCCCACTTATATAGTCCATCTTCTTAATATATTAAAAACATTATAGCACTTTTTTGTTTTATTTTTATCTATCCTTAGAACAAAACATGTTTGAATGACTATGGATTACTTTATTTACACTAGTTCTTTACATTTCTAGACATACCTTGCTTTATTTTACCATTTTCCATTATTTTACCTCTTTTTTTTAGATATTTGAGTTTGTTTCTACTTTTATGTACTTTTTCCATTGTTGAGTGAGGTTGTCTTGTTACTTCTCACTCACCAATGTTGTTTTTCCTTTTATGCACTTTTTCCATTGATGATTGAATAAGGATTATTACTACTCACTCATCAATGTTATTTTACCATTTTCTTGTCCATATTTGTTTAAGTAAGGATTATTACTAATTTCAAATTGATGTTTGATTACCATTTTTTGACATGTATCCTTAGTTTGACTTGGTGAGTTTGCCTTTCTTACTTAAGGTTTACTTGTTTGAGTTTTTGGGTCTTAAATAGCCTTGGATATTTGGTTACCTAAACTACTCTAAATTTTCACTTGGTAATTTGGTCCTCACTTAAATTTAGTCACCCCAACTTACCAAATTTATCTTAAAACCTTTTCCAATAGTTTATGTTACAATGTCAACCCCATCGACCCTATATTATAATTGATGAAACTTATTTAGGGTCTAAGTCCACCTTTGGCCAACCTAAACCAAGATATAGTTTGATTTTATTAATAATGATATAGATTCAATTGGGCTAACCCTATCAGCTAAAATTTTGGGAAGGTTTAGGGTTAGATTAAACTTTATATAAACATTAATTTCATGATTTATAAGAGACAAAAAGATTTGATTATTTAATTGTGCTTCTTTACAATCTGCTCTTTCTCCATTCTAATTGAGGAGTTAAAGATTAGGGTTTATACTTGGAGAATAATCTTGTCTTGTGGAAAATTCTTGAATACTTTGGCCTTTTTTAGTGATCCTTACAAAACACAACATCCTTTTGTAAAGCATATTTGGCCAAGGGAGAGATTGAGTCTTGATGGGTTCATCTTCAAGGTAAGTATATCTAACTTTGCTCCTCTCTTTTAGTAGCTAGAAGTAGCATAAGTAATGGATTTTGAATATATTGCTCTCTCTATGTATTAGGATCTTACCTATACATAAATTAATTAGGATTCTCTTATGCATGTTTAATTTTTATGTTTATTACCCCCACTTGGTGCCATAAAATTTGGTGAGCACTATATTAGACTTTACTTTACTTATCATTTACTTTCGTGAATATGAAAGCATAAGACCTAGTTAGGGTTATTGCATAGTTTTACTTGACTAAAGGCTTTAGAACCCTCTCTAGTGAATTTATTATGGTAAGATATCCCTTAGCTAGGTCTAGCAGGTCCATCTTGGTCATGACCCTAAATATATAATGTATCAACAATAAAAAGTGTAAGTAGGATTTATCTTCTCTAAGATAGGATTGATTTATAGATCAGTTACATTTCCCTTTACATACATGATAATCGGGAGTTGTTTTTCAATATATGGTTGGTATATTACATCTTGATGGACACATGTACTGAGGTGAATGTCTTCAAAATATATTCATGGAAAAAATAGGGAAGTCCCATGCTATAGCCATCACCTCACATTTTTTTCATGGTGAACAAGACCAAAGAATAACCCATAGGGGTTATACATGATACTGACATAGAGATCATGATAGATCTTGTTAAGGGATAAAATTAACCTACATTACTAGGAAGGTCATGGTGTTATGCCAATAATGTGGACATGAGATTTAAATAACATTGCATGATTTTTGATAATGGGAGTAAGCATGTGTTGATACTGCTAACTATAGACCATGATGCCCTATATTTTGGTCAAGTAGAGATCATAGACACATTCATTAATTTATAAAATATCACCACATAGATTAGGGAGAGTTTGGGGCTAAATGGGGATAACACCCTTAACTGGGACATTTTGGAGT
Source organism: Torreya grandis (assembly GCA_037957365.1). Taxonomy (NCBI): domain Eukaryota; kingdom Viridiplantae; phylum Streptophyta; class Pinopsida; order Cupressales; family Taxaceae; genus Torreya; species Torreya grandis. Next base: position 1,205,103 of record JARHVA010004491.1, read on the forward strand.
CTAACTTTGGGACCATAGGTATTGTTGATAATGGATGAGTGTAGGAGACATATGAGATCACTAAAATAAGGTATGTGGAAATACACTTAAATCCCTTGTTTGAACACAAAATCATGAATATCAATACGCTAGTAACCCACCTTTATTTATAAAGGTGAACCAAATATGTTTCATGAAATGGTCAAAACCTCAGTCCAAAAACATGTAAAATGGCCCACATACTTGAAGATATAATTTATATTCCATGATTTTCACTAAGACAAGGGTTGATGGGATTATTCATGCCATGAATATGTGTTATATGCAGTTAATGAAACACTCCAAATTGTGTGAGATCAGGGTCACCTTAAGCTAAAAATAATATTTGGGTGTCACACACCTGTTACATATAAAGGAAGGAAGGTTATCTAAATTATAAATTAACTCTTTCCTTTAAAAAAATAATAAGTTACCATATTCCCTAGGATTGAGAGAAGCATTGATTACAAATAATTGTCAGGAGATGTATCATATACACTATACATTAGGGGTATTTCATTAGTTATTAGCTTAGGTTGGAAGTGTAATACTGTGTTTGTGATAGGGTGTAATAAAGGATTTTTATTACATTTTATTCCTACATTTTTACTTTGAGTGGAATATATTAGGTTAAGCTCACATTCACTAGATATGCATAATTTGTAATAATATGCACATTCTTCATAAATATAGTTTGATGAATTAAGCAAGAGATTTATTTGAAGGTCATACCACCAAGCATGAAAATTTATAGTAGAGGATAATTTCACTTTAAAATGATTAAAAATAGCTTTATGTCACCCAAAAATAGTAAAATTCATGTAGACACAACCACATAAGCACATATGTATATGGTCATTGTGCTAGATCACCAAACACATGATCTAATGTAGGGTAGGTGGTGTTCAAGAGATATATATGAATCTTAGGATGTATAAATAATTGTTACACTTGGGATATATAAAAATAAGATACACATAAGAGGAAGATAACATTCACAATATGTGTGAAGAAAGGAAATACGCACAAAGAAAGAGTTGGTGTGCAGAACAAGCAAGGGTACAACATAAAGAGACAAGTTTAGATCCCAAAGACAAAAAGTGACAAAAGGTTACTTGAAAAACTATATTAAATCACATCTATAAGTGATTATATTTAATTACATGATATGATGATAGATCTAAAAGGTTTATTTGAATTGATTACTATCATGATTGTGTGACTCAAGTAATGACTCAACCTTAGAAGGAAAAGATTGGAAAAGATTGAGGCATGACTCATGACATCACTTGTAAGTATTTAAAGGTATGATTTATGAATTATATACCATTTCACATGTGGTTGGGATAGGAAATAAAATTAATGGAAGTACAATTGTCAACCTATGAACTATACTAGTTAGTGAATGTACATTTATCCCACAATAAAGGTTTCCAAACAAATTTATTGATAAAGAAGGTTGAAGATAAAAGATGGTATTATTTATAGAGTTATGGTGTAAAAGTATGAGTTACAACCATTGTGTGGATAATTTAGGAGTCTCAGAGGGAGGAGAAGGATAAAGATGTAAGGATTGAGCTTTGAATATTATGGACATAAGAGACCAGAGATGGTAAAGGGAGACATGAAACCTCTTTTTTGGAGTTAAAATAATGGGAATTTGAAGTCTCCACATATATTTATTTTTTTGGGGTTATTTGGATTAACGAGGTTATGGATTTTTGACTCCCATCTTATTTTGATATCGTAAGAAGATTAAAGGCCTACAAGTATCAAAGAAGAGATTGAGAAAATCACCAACTAAATGGAATAATTGTGTAGGTGATAAATTAGGAAGGATTAAATTACCTCCATAAAGTTTAAATGGGTAAAGGGTGGGATGCACAAGATAATATGCAATCATGTCAAGGCATAACCATGTATGAATAAGATCTATAGGAGAGGATGAAGTAGATCAAATATGGTGAGTGTAGTTTTGTGTTGAAGAAAATTGGTAGAACTTCAAGGGAAGTGAATGATTGGTGGAGTTGTTCACCTAGATAAAGGTATGAATTTAAGGAGAAAACCATATGGTGATGCAAATAAATGAGATAACTAGTCTCCATAATCTCACCATTGGTAGTGTTTGCCTAGACTTGTCAAAAAGTGTGAGTAATTCTAGAGGGGAGGCATTGTTCCTACAAGATAGATATTCATCCCCAACTAGATGCTTTAATACATATATAAGGATGCTATCAATATTAAATGGTAATATAAGTGTAACCTATAGTAAGGTGATTTACTAGAAGTAACATAAAATTGGGTTAAGTGGACACTCCTTAGCTAAAATAACTCAACTTTAAGGGTAAAAGAAGCTAATGGGATTTTAAATATCTTTCAAGATATAATCTGAAAACATGTGTATAATAATAGAGAAGGCACATGGGTGTTAGGAATAATAACATAAGAGGCATGTGGTGATATGGATTGGAGGGCCATAAAGTGAATGGAACTTGTGGATGACAGGCATGATCCATGAAACATAAAGGCTAGAGTTATCTTAGAGGAGGCTAAAAAATAAAGTGAAGAGGTCAGCATATAGACAAATAAGATCTTGAGCTAATGAAAACCATGTAATGTGCACCATTTTTATGTAAAAAAATATTAGTAAGATATCTAACCATTTTGCAGAAGACACATGCAATGAGTGTGCAAGCTTTTGCTTACTACTAGAAGAATGGGTAACATATTGTGAGGAGGTATGTAACATATAGGCTTGTTAAAAAATTATAAGTCTAGATAAAGTATTTGATTATAGTAAAACTCCATAAATATTTATATTTTATAAGTAAATTAACTAAGAGACAATTTGGTTACCCGAGGACAAATAACTAGTTTAGTGTGGGGTGATGTTGACCCCAAGAAATTAGCTAAGTCCTAACCAAGACTAAAGTTCACAAACATGTAAGAAGTAGAGATATAAAAATTATAATAGATGAATAATGGTGCATAATATCCAAACCCATAACCTAAACACACACCCATAACGGACGATAGAAACACAAGTGCAAGATTCTACCATATGTGATAAATAATAAAACTTCAAGATCTAGACTAATAATTATCTAAATCTAGGAACCCCAATTGAAATTTTAGGGATAAACACTAGGAGTGAGGTCTTTAAACTGATATAATTGGTATTTGAGAAGTAACCATGGAATATGGTGGTATATATCATTAGTGATTCTAAAGCATTAATTAACACATGGGGAAAATGATGTAATAACTTTTGTATGGTTATAGTTGGTGGAGAGAAGGGATATTAGGAGCCTATAAAAGCAATATGCAAGGAGAATAAAGAGGAGGATCATATGGGTGATGATTTTGATGTTATTTGGAAGATAATATAAGAACTTGGAGAAATGTTGGTGTATTGTGTCAAGAATACTAGAACTAGGAATAATAGCTTAGGATAAAGGTAGAACTAGTAGTGAGAACTATGGCATTATAATTACCAAAAAATACCTTGTAAAGCATGAATAATTATGTAATACTGAGTTTTCAATTGATAAATCTATTTTATTGATATTATGATGGCTGTCTATGTTTTTAGATTGAATGACACTTCCATCTTATTTAATATTAGTTGATACATGTTCAATCATATTCTGATGGCCTTTAGTGGAGTTATTATAGAATATATGCATTCAATTTAGTTTATGGTTTTGGTTTGAGAGGACATGTTTGAATACATTCTAAACATGATCACACATAATTATAAGATCATGAGAACATGTTTCCACCCCATTGCATGTAACTAACCATAACCTACCTCAATTTTCCCTATCTATGCTTTAGGTGAGCATGCAAAGTTCCCTTGTATTATATGTTGATGCAAGAGTTGATTAATTAAATTTTAGATAATGTGTATGGATTTACACACACATAATTGACTAGAATATAGTGTAACATCTTAGTATAAATTGATTATCAAATTATTATTTTTGCCAACTTGAGGCATATTTCTAGTTTTTTTGTGTTACCCAAAACCTATAATTTAATCCATAAGACCATTATTTAAAATCAAGATCTTATCTAGTAAATGAAACTTGGTTAGATCTAAACCACACAAGAAGATATTTATATTGATCTTTGAGCTGATGTATGGGATGATAGATTGAATTTTTCTTAGTACTAGAGAGTTTCCATAGTCGTAGATGAAGAAGAAGAAAGAGATGAACTTTCAAAAAGAGTTACAATCATCATTTAAAGAAAACCTTATAATTTTTTCATAAGATTTCAAAGAGTATTTTAAATATCCCTTATGTTCCTACCTACTCTAAGATAATAAATTATTTTTCACCCTAGCTGAATGAAGATTTACTAGATCAAACAAAGCAAAAGGAACATCAATCCATTTCTTCAATATTCAAAAATATTTTAATTTAAAGAAAAGTTTAGAAAAGAGTAATATAAGTAAATAAATTTGTGACTAAACTTATAATCCAAATAATAAAAACATTGGCTTTTTCAAGAACTATTTTTTCTCATGTCATAAAATTTGGAAATGTGACCATAGTACCTCAGGGTCCATCTCTAGGACCAATAAATATAAATGAAAAACTACATGAAATACCCATAGGTTATAGAAATAAATTTCCTAAATTCATTAGAGATGGTAAACAACATCTCTATGAACACAATTTTTCATTAACTACTACATGTGGTATCCTTGGTGTTCAACATGAAGATGCGGTAATCAAATTATTTGTTGAAACTCTACAAAAAGGAAATACCAAATGATTTTCCCATCTCAAATCAATTTCAATTCATGATTGGGCCAACATGAATTTAAATTTTTAATTAGATTCAAACTAGATGAATATGACCATGCCATCCTTTCATATCTATCACAAATAAAAAAAGAAACTCATGAATTGATGAGGGAATTCATGTCTAAGTTAACAATATACTAACCAAAATTATTCCTATAGCTAGGATTATAGATTATAACAAAAAATTATTATTCATTAATGTATAATATTTGAAAGTATGTTTATCTTTGAGGATAACTCGATTGAAACATTTGAATGAAGCTAAAATATTGGATATAGAAGTTTAGGATGATCTAATCATGGCAAAAAAGATAAATCAAGACTCTACATAATCCAAAGGTCAAATTTTAGGCCAAAATTATAATGACTTACTAATTAAAAATATGGATAAGGATATAATATCCATAAATAAATAAATAACCTAGAAGACACCAACTCCACCATATAAGATGTGATAAGGAGAGATTATGTTCCATATAATGGTAATCTTCCTTGTCTCATAAAACTCAACATAAATTAGTAATCATGGCCTCTCCAACTATAGATTCTCCTGTTAACACAATGTTTGTGTCTCAAAATGTGAAAAATATGATGAATCTAATATAGAACCAAAATACTTAGGACTTTTCTAAACTTGATGGTGACTATAATTTGGTACTTTGATTATGTATTACATTAAAATGAACATGACAATGTCATTGAGGAAATGACTAACCATTTATTTTATATTTTTAAAATATAATAAAATTAGATGATTAAATATAAAAGATAAATAAGTTGAGAGCCATAACAAGAAAGAGAAGGAAAGGAGTAAGGAAGTCCCAATATTGGCTCCCACAAAGAATATTATTCCTAAAGGTTCTCATTTTCCTAATTAGTCTTAGGATAAGTAGTTGGAAATAAAGTTAAATAACCCATCCCCATATCATATTATAAATCATAAAAATCCAAGTCCCTTACTCAAGAACAATGAAAATACGTCTCATTCTAATATAAATCCTAAGGTCTAAAGCTCTACTAGTTTTCCCACATTTAGCATAATTGATCATGTAAACAAGACCAAAATATATATGTCTCAAACTAAATACATGAATTATAATATATATTATCTCTATAGGTTAATTATTTTTGTTAGAGGATATACTCGTAGTATCTCTATATCTGCATCCAATGGTATTATTAACACACATAAAACCTCAAACACCTATACTTTAATGGTTGCCTCTACTTCAAATTATAAAAAATTAGAACCCTTCTATGTCTCTCTTTTTATTAAAGGTTACAAGCTTAGTTATTGTATCATATATTTTAGAGCCTTTGATAATGTGATGTCCACTAAATTTTATCATGCCATATGATGCACATGTACTAATAATTTTGGGTGATTCTTCTCCATGGAAACCAAATAAGTACCCTTGGTCATACAAATTAAAGAGTCTCAAGTATCCTTGGATTTTTATCATCAAAGGAGAATCAAAATGACTATCTTAGTTGTAGACATTCCTATAACTTACAAAATTTTATTATGAAGCAGCTTCTATAAAATGCAAGAGGAGAAATAAAAATGGATCGGTTATTTTTTGTTCTAGTTAATATATTATATTACAAATTAGAACATGATCTCAAAACAAAGTATCAACACTTGGACCTAGTCACAACACTTGGACTCTTTTGTGGCTTCCTGTGACACTTAGACCTAGATGCATCACTCTAAGTTGTCACATAACATCCAACTAGTATGTGAAACTATAGAAAAACATGTAATGTTATAAGATTCACCACTTGGAAAGGACACAAAGTAATAAAAAGGCTAATCATTTTATGAAAATACCTAGTGTAAATCCTAATTGAATCAACATGTATTCAAGTGGATTTAGTGATTTTAATATTTTATTCTAATCTCCTATACCCGATATTTATTTGTCATCTTGTAAGAATGCTTATGTTTTTAATGAAATATGCCATCATGGAAGTGATTTGGTAAGAACCCATATTTAGATATTCATTTTTTAGAAGTTGACTATTAGATTTTTGGATGACCTATGTTACTAGTTGGTTTTAATTGCTGGTGAGACACCAAGAGAGAAATCATATAAATAGTAATCATTCTTCTATAATTCAAGATAAAGTCTATGATATATGTTTATTTATCTTATTTTATTAGTTATGTTGTGCAAATATGTCTTTGAATAAGTATATCAGTTTATTAATGTGTTCATAATTTGGAAATAGTCAGATTGAGCCAAAGGCTATTATGGATATCTATGCATATTAATATCAATATAATATTAATTTATCAAGAATTAACACTGTCCAAATTAATACAACATGATTCTTATAAATTAGTTTCCTTAGACTCTTGATTGTATTTAATTTGATTTAAGTAATAGCTAGATCAAGGTAAAAATTAGTTTTAACAACATGATCCACTTAACCAAATTTATTAAAATAAATTTGCTTTTGTAGATACATGACACACTTCTTTCTATCCCTAGATTTTACCTCTCTTTTATATTTCTTAATTTGGTTTACCACCTTAATCTAGTTGATACTATGTATATTCATCCTCAAATTTTTAGAGTAGCTAGATGGACTTTGGTATAAATCCTCTATGTATCAACCTTGTAATAGTTCAATGTATTTTTATAGTTTTTGTTTCACCAAGTTGTTATTTATAATATCAAATACCTAAAACTCATGCCTTGGGCTACCTATGTGGTCCTAAAATGAGGGTGAAAACCCCATTTAAGTTTTTCTTTAGTGTGTTTAATCTCATAGGTACTTCTTGAGTAATTTAAATAAATATCACTAGGAGGGTCAAGGATAATTGATTGGCTTTTGATTTTTAACCTATTTCAAGGTGTGATATGGAATTTATTGTGACTAGTAAATGATTTATGATCAAGTTTGAGTAAATACACTATAGTTTGTGGTCTTGTGGATAAAATTTGTAGGGTCCTCCCTCTCCATTTTTTATTTTCTATTGTGTTTCTAGGTAGACACATCAAAAACTAAAATTAGGAGGAAAACCTTGTGAGATAGCATCATCACTGGGAGTATAGTCACACTAGATTTTCCTAGAAGGCTCACTAGGTCTATTTTCGAGGCCATAATCCTAGTGTCACCTTTAAAAATCCACCATCAACCTAGGTTAGACAATAAAATTCCATGAATATTGAAAATGATGCCAATTTCCCCTATTAACGTTGACCCTTATCAATATAGGATGATGTCCTAGCTTGCAAGTTCACATATTAATGTACCTAAAGTTATCCATGATTTATAAATAAACCCAAAGAAATACCTTCCTCTTTTTACTCATTTTTTAGGGTTGATAGTTAAAGATGATACAAAAGCCTTCAAGCCTTCATTAAGACTCCTTAATTTCATTCATGAAGATGTTGCATGTATAATATTTCCATTTAATCTATGAGATGTTGCATATGACTGGTTTCTTAATCTCCTATAAAATTATATCAACAATTATATATAATTCAATGACACATTGATTTCCAAATTAGGAAAATTTATTGACCTAGGTGTGATATACCAAAAGTTCAAAAGTATGAAAATAAAACCCAACAAACCCATTATATATTTCAAAAATATGTATAGTCACATTGATGACTTATAAAGACTAGGTAATGACTTATAACCTAAAATGTATGAGAATTTATTTGATTTGATGACATTGATTTTATTATGCAAAGCCTATAACATCCCAAAGTTAACATAGGATTATGCTAAAGCCATCTAGATTGATAGACAATTGAATCCATATGGATATCAGGTATCAACCATTCCAAATGTTAACCCAAATCTCCTATATCTGAGTTTTATCCTAAGTTCCAAATAAAACATCTCTATTGTATGTCATCCATAAGTCTTTAAATAGTTACCATTGAGTCACATGACACAAAATTAGCCAATAGGACTACCCAACAAGTCAACCATATGCACCAATTAAAAAAAATATGAATCAAGCCATGAACCTATCCAACAATAACAACACCAAGTTCATGTCCCAAGATCTTGCCAAAGGGGAACTTAATGTAATCTAATGCATGGTTAAAAAAATCAGCAGTGATTTCTTATATCTTCAAAGATAAACTAAAAACACTGGATGGGAAAATTCAAATAGTAATTACACATATCAAAGGCATAACAAACCTTTAAATAGATCAAATAATAATACTAATCCCACCCAAAATAAATTTTTAAAAATTAATATTTATAAGTTAGCTTTGCCTAACTAGTGTAGGGTGCATAACACTACTAAACACAAGGAATTAGACTGAATTAAAAATTTTAATTCCTTCACAACCATCCAACAATAAATGGAAGGTTATGAAGTATTTCTAAATTCATAAACTATCTCTAGTGCATCCTGTGTACCAAGCACAACCATGATGTTTGAAACTTATGATTTTCAAAGGTAGGAATAAAATGAACTAAAATAAAAAACTAACGAGATCCATACCTTGTAGAAATATCAAAGCAATAACTATGTCCTAAGAAGTATGATGCAATAATAACCCCTAAATACTTTTACTCCTCACAAAAATAGTGTTACTATCCAAAAGTAAATAATGATCCATCCCCTCTAAAAATAAATGTCTAATAGTATTTAGGTAATTTACCCATTTTTATTAAAAGAGGTACTTAAAATATAGTGAAATACATGAAAAAGGTTAATGCAAGTATTACAATGCATGAGTTATCCTAAATCACTAATCAAAGAGACTTGATGTTAAAATATTTGATTGATAATCTTGATTTAAATTAACATAAATTGACATAGGAAAATGTAGTGATTTACAAGGATAAAATTGAGCTTCCCCAATTCTTTCTTCCTGTCTACATATTTGACAAAAAATTAGATAATTGCTTAGTCAATTTAGGATCTTCAGTCAATGTCATATATGTGGGTGTTTGTATAAAATTATGGTTATAAATAGTCAAATCTAAAATATTTTTATTTAAATTAGACAAATCCAAGGTTAATGTAGTAGGAGAGTTAATGAATGTTCACATATAATTATCCTCTAAACCTTGAATCTACCAATTCATGGATATTCAGGTGGTTGAGACCCTCAAAGCCTATGGCATGTTATTAATCCACAAATGGCCCAATTCACTCAATGAATACATAGATTATGATTGTTCTCACATGTGGCTAAGCTATAGATGTATACCTAATCAAAATAAAACCACAATTGGTCTAATACACTCAATGAATACATGGCTACCGATTGTTCTTACATGTGGATATGTTAGAGAGGTATACCTAGTCAAATTAGAGTTGTATGGGAGATTAAAATGAAACACTTGATCAAAAAATATAATGCCAATAATGAGGGTAAATTTTGTCTCATATAACATTGTTATTTACACTTTGGACACAAAATATGCTGCCAATGAGTAAAATCATGTTGACTCATCAGGACTTTGGACCTTATATTTTGATGGAGCACACTTAAAAAAGGGTTTAGGTGTAATAATTTTTAAACTTATTCTAGTGTAAAAAAATACTTAATTTTATATATATTTTAATTCTCATTCACAAATAATCACACTAAATATGAGGCTTTAGAGTTAAGTTTGTAATTTTACCTCAAACATAATGCTAAGGAGATCTTGGTTTATGGCTGACTTTGAATTGGTGTTAAATCAAGTAAGAAATAAATTTTAGTGTGAGATATCATTCTTAAGGAAGTATCAAAAAGATATTATGATTTTATTGAATCATTTGATTCCTTCAATATCATGCCCATTCCTAGGGTACAAAACCAAGATATTGATTCTTTAGCAACTTTTGTTACAAACTTAGCTCCCCTTCAAGAATTAAAATTATAGATTTTTTATATAAAACTTGTCTCATATCAATTAGTCTTAATAATGTTGACAATTTTTAGTAATGACAACCAATAAATGATTTAGTTCATGATTATTACATTGATTTTTGAATGCTACATTATTGATGAAAATAATGTAGATCTAATTGATAAGGAATGGATAGGTGATGATGATGTTTTATAGTTGAGGGAGAATCAAATACAAAGAGGTTTGGTGTCCTTATAGAGGAAATATTACCAAGATACATATGTTGGAAATCAAAGACAACCAAAAATTTATTGAAAAGGCTTCACATCAGTTAATTTAGGAACAAAAGAACACCTTCAACATGCCAACATTTGACTTAGTTATTATAATTATAATGAGGAGAGTTTAAAATATATTGTAACCATATAAATATGTGATTTTTTATTCCTATGTTGAGTTTAAAACCTTTGATCCAATGTCATTACACATACTATACCACTCAAATAATTCTTAAAAGCCTTCAGGTAGAAATAGAGACTAGTAAATATAATTGTAAAGCCTTTCATTTACAAAGAAGTCCAAAAACTACTTGCAACAATAATTATATTTATAATTATACATTCAATAGGGATTTCAAACCCAGTTCCTATATGCAAAAAGAATGGTGAGATTAGGCTTTGTGTCAATTTTATAAATCTGATAAGAGTCTCAAAAAAAATCCTTTGTGCTTTCTTGATGAAATGATCAAGATTTTCAATGGGTATAAAATGATATATTTATTGGATGTATTTTTTGGATACAATCGATTTTTAGTGGATAAATAAAATAACATGAAAACTAATCTTAATACTAAATGGGGAACTTTTACATACAAAAAATGCCTTTTGGTTTGATAAATGTAGGTGAAACCTTCCAATTCACCATGGACTTCATCTTCCAAGGATTAATTGGTAAATACATCATCATATACATGGATTATTTGACTATATTCTCAAAGGATAGGTTACAACATTCATGTCATTTATAAAATATATTTGACAAATGTAAATAGTATGGTATTGCCTTGTATCCCAAGCAAAGAATATTTGGTGTCATAGAAGGTAAACTACTTGGTCACATAATCACAAGAGGAGTTTTCATTGGTAAAAATAGGGTTAATGCCATTCCTAAAGTCCATTTTCCTAACATATAAAAATAGCTAAAATCTTTCTTTGGTAAAATCAACTTTGTGCATTATTTTATTTCTAGATTTATTGATAAAGACCACTAAACACTATGTTGAATTAGGTTGTGAAGGTTGAATGGACACCTAAAGATATGAAGAAATTTCAAGATATCAAAGATGTTATCACTCAGCCCTAGTCCTAATCAATCTAAAATTTATAAAATACTTATTTTTGTGTTCATTCCTATCTAATCCCACTCTTTTCATAGTCCTCACACAAAGTTTAGATGAACAAGAGTACCCCATAAAATTCATGAGCACAAATATCAAGGATGTAGAGCTGAGATATTCCATGATAGACAAAAAATAAATTCTAGTTAAGAGTGTCAAAAATTTCAAACACTACATATTATGCAACAAAATTTATGTAATTATTCTTGATCCCAAGTTAAAGCTTGTGCTCAAAGAAAATGAATTGTAAAACATAAAGGTATGTAGATGAATAAGTTATAAGGGTTTGAATTGAAAATAAAATAAACCAAAATGGTAATAGTTCAATGTCTCATCTAGCTTATCTCATAGGCATATTCTAGAATTAACGTCATGTAAGTCAATGAGTTTTAGGTCTCAATAAATGGTTGGTTTTATTATATCATCCATTATTTATTGAATGAGAATTATCCCCCTAAGTTAAGCAAGGAACATAAGATGGGATATTAGATTGAGAGTAACCCATTATATGATAAATAAGGGAGTGTTGCATAAAATTAAATATGAAATAATTTACCTAAGGTGTGTGTCAAAATAATAAGCCTAACACATTCTAAGTCATTTCCATGGAAAATTGGGAATTAATATTCTTCAAGTAGCATAACAACTCACAAAAATATGAGATTTGGTTGTTAATGGCCTACCATTTTCAAAAAAACCCAAAACCATGTGATGACTTGCCACTAATCTCATGTATTTACCAAAAGAGAGGTGCACATCCCTACTATGGGTAGATATAACTCACTTTAGGCAATCCCTAAAGTCATCTCCATTTCTTCTTGTGTATGGTCGATAACCACTTTTCCCCATCATCCTCAAGTTACCTACTTACCAATTTATGTTAGAATATATTGAGTATGTTGATATAATTCTAGTCAAACTATTGAACATTTTATAAATGGAAGATGCACATGATGAATACCTTTAAATTTTCAACAAGCATAAAGGTGTGGTTAATATATGGTTTGATAAGAGGTTTTGATTAAAGAGTTTCAAAAATTTAGACTTGGTCTTGTTACAGGAAAAATCACATGTGATGAAGGGACATTATGGAAAATTTTTAGTGTTATATATAGGATCATATAAAATTTCAAAGATAGTGGAAAATAATGCCTTTCAGTTGAAGGATCTACAAGGCAAGATCTGGCATACCTAGTGAATGGGAAACATCTGAAGCACTACTTCTCAACTACACCATCACAAAAGGTTTTTGAGTGATTATAAGTTATATATTAGGTTTAACAATGGGTAGCTAGTTTTATTTTAGTTTCATTTTTGTATGTTTTCTTATTGTGTTTGTTTTACTAGTTGTTTTATTTCCATAGATAGCCACTCTTTCATGTTTTGTGATTATTTTTATTTTCTTAGCTATGGTTGAAAAATAATTATTTAAATAAAATTATTTTGTGAGGTATTTTAATGTTTCTTCCCAAATCACCAAGTTCTTGTTGAAGGTTATTAGGTGGGAATACTTAGGCCCAAAATGTTTCTTAGTGTTTGAGTTCTAGAAAATTAGGAAGGGTTTGAATTTACACTAGCATGGGGGATCAAATTTTATGCCCTGTTATGAATAATAATTTTTTTCTATCAAGCCATCAATTATATGGATAAAATTTATGCATTACAAAAGTCTCCCAATTACACTCCAAGAATTTAAGGGACTACCTTGGTAATGTTTAATATTTAAGGGATAATAATTAAACTAAATTCTCTAATAACTCCCTTGACTTGGTGGCATTGGTTCCCAACCTTCTTGGTGTAAATGAAATACAAATAAAAAGGAAGAGGATAATTTGAATACCCAAATAAAATTTAAAATTTTCTCCTTAGAAAGGGTGTTTTAGGTAATCTCCAATGCAAGTTTTCCCACCAAGGTGGTAGTGGATCAAAGCCTAAAGTGGAACCAAAGGTATATATATCAATGACATAGATGCTTGGATGGAAGAAAGTAGTGCCCAAGCCCTCCATTTTAGAGCTAAAAAAGGAAAGAGAACAATAAAATATCCATCATAAATTATGGTTTGAGCTTATTAATTTTATGGTTACTTTACCTAAACCTATAAAATATGGTAATTAATTCATTTCACATACATGTACTAATCTTAATCTAATGCTTAATATTTCCTCATCACTTGTTAGCCTTTTAGTTTGGAAAATTAGGGTTCAATGGTAGTGTGGGAATTGCATGTATGACATTGGTAACTAGGATATATAAGTTCTAACACTTTCAGTATTTCCATGAAAAGGCCACCATTTTTTTCATCAACATACCCCCATTTATTTAAAAATGGAGACCCATTATTTGTATGGACACATTTATATGAAAGAAACAAATTACACATTATGAATTTTGAACTTGAACACTTAATCTATCTTCAAATTAGAAGTCAAGTTTAAAAGCCAAAATATTTATAAAGATTATATCTTTTATTAATATTCCAAATAATATTTATAAGTGTCATATATGCATTTGATCATACCATATAACAAATTTTCTATGTTTTTATGATTAGGCGTATAAGAAATTGATCCAAAATATTTTGAGCTTATGAAGCTCATTCATAGAAATTCATAGTCCTTCACAAATTCCTTGAAACAATTGGAATCCTTCACATATTCCTATGACACTTGTACCAAATAACAACACTTTGACACTGCATAACATCCAGATGGTAAGTGCAGCTATAAGAAAAATGTAATGCCATAAGATGCACTACTTGGCAAGGATACAAAGTGATAAAAAGGACAATTTGTTTACATTAGTCCCCAAAATAAATCCTAACCGAATCATCATGTTTTTAGGTGGATGTAATGACCAAAATATTTGATTCTAATCTATTATACCCACTCTTGCTTTATTGTCTTCATGGTTGCAAAGAACTCTTTCATCATCATAATGAGTGGGTAAGACCCCTGATTTATATATTCATATTTTAAATACTTTGTAAAGGTTTAATCCCTAGATTTTTGGCCAATATATTTTGTTAGTTGGTTTAATTTATTGGTGACATACCAAGAGGTAAATCATAGAAATAGTAATGCAAAAGGAGAAAACCTATGAGCTATGTTTTCTTTTTTTTTCTTTTCTCAATTTTATGTTGTGTAGAGATATCTTTGATTAAGTAAATTGGTTTATGAATGTTTTCATAGTTTGGAAATAGTTAGATTGATCCAATGGCTATTCTAGCTATTCTATGCATATCAATCTCAATATAATCTTACTTTATGATTAAATGTGCAATTGAGCAATTTATCAGTAATTTCTACTATATAGATTAATGCCATGATATTATTGTAAATTATTTTTCTTAGACTCTTTATTGTATATAATTTTTTATTCATAATTAGATAAATATAAATATTAGTTTTAACAACATGATTTGCTTAACCAAATTTGTTTAAATCAATTTGTATTTGAAGGTACATGATTCTATTCTTTCTAGCCCTAACTTTTCCCTCTCTTTTATATTTATTAATTTTAGTTCACTACCTTAGTCTAGTCCACACTATGCATATTTAATTATTTGCCATTTGGAGTAGTTGGCTAGCCTCTATTACAAAGCCTTTGCGTATCAACCTTATACCAGTTCAACACACTACTCTAAAAACTATTTCAACAAGTGGTTATTTAAAAATATGAATACATGTAACACATGCCTTATTCTACTTCCGTGACCATAAAATGATAGGGTGAAAACACTCTTAATTTGTCCTTGGTGTGATTAATATCATAGGTACTTCCTAATACATCAACATAAAGGTTTTTATAAACTCCAAAAATATCTCTACAAGTAAGAATTTCATGAGGAGCTATCTAACATGATTAATCTAGTTAATATAATAATGTGGATTCCAACCAGAAGATAACTTAATGAATGTTTTTTTATCTTATTTTAGATACATGATATAAAAAAGTATAAAATTATGAATATTTAGATTATATAAAGTATATCCAAATCATGTAGATCTAAATTTAGAAGTAGATGTTTAATTACACTTTAATATTTATATAAATGATCAATAAGACTAAGGTAATTGACTCTTTACTATTATGTTTGGGGTCTAAGACTATGCATAGGTGGTAAAAATGACTAAAAAAGAATATGAAGTTTTTTGGTTCTTGAAACTGAATATGTAGACATACCTGAATGAATCTGATAGTAAATGGGTACCTATGATAACCATATGAATCTAATATTTGGTGAAAAGATACTAGTGAGATGTACCAAACTATTTTGAAATAGATTGTGTTCCTAATTATAAATTTTTGTTTTATGTGATATCAAAAGCTTTTTATTATGCCCAATTTTATAGTTTTATCTTCTTCACCTAGAAACCATATATCTAATTTAAAAAATAGGTTTACTTGTAAAATTAAATGGAAAAAATTGGTTGAAATTACCCTAGACACCCCTCAAAAATAATTCGAAGAGGACTCAAACCATACATAGTTATCTTAGTTAGGTGTATCTGTGATATAATGATCCACTAGTATGGATAAAACTTGTAATTTAGATGTTGACACTTGAAAATATGTAAAATTGACTTAGCTTGGGTGCTTCAAAATTTTCTAAGGCCTACTCCTTTGAGGGGTTTATGATTTGGAAGCTTTAGAATAGGGTAAATTTTAGAGGCTATTATTCATTATTTCACAAATATTTTGATTTTATAAATTTTCATTTGGATATTTTATTAGGTGGTGAATAATGTGGATTCACCTAAATTATCTAGGTGTAAGATAGTTTTCCAGGTTGGCTCGCCTACTATCTAAAATAAATTTCATGTATATAAATATAATTCACCAATTCATATAAAGTAAATATGATATTATTCACCATTATATGTAATATATAATCATTCAATGACCAAATTTCTAAAGCATATCAGCATAACTACCATCCGTCTATGAGTTTTCCATATAGTCACACATTAACATACCTTCTATGGCAAGTTATGTTTCATATGTCCATTAATATGCATGCCTAAACATAATATATTAAATTTTTCCAAAATTTTGAAACACATACAATTTTCCAAGAAAACCCAAGTTCATTATTATATGGGCCACTAAAATTTACCCTCCTTAGAGTTATCCCTCTTAATGTGTATATGATAGAAGTCATATTGGTAGGTGCTAGATATATGTTTGCTAGATGAGAATAGTATTAGGCATATTGTGTTTAATTTTTTTTATCTTTGGGTAATTTATTATATCATAGATATGTGCAATGTATGAGGCCATCCATTGAAAATATTTAAATTTAGGAAAATGAATATTACAAA
This sequence comes from Torreya grandis, assembly GCA_037957365.1. Classification (NCBI taxonomy): domain Eukaryota; kingdom Viridiplantae; phylum Streptophyta; class Pinopsida; order Cupressales; family Taxaceae; genus Torreya; species Torreya grandis. The sequence continues at coordinate 1,222,476 of JARHVA010004491.1, forward strand.
GTGTGTGGATAGATCAGGTACATATAGACTAATATGGTAGATGAATTTGTCTTACTATATTTAGAGGAATTCAAGGAATATGAAGTAGGGATATAATGATTAATATATATTCTAATTAATATATTAAGTAGATAAGATTAAAAATAGGTAATTCTTGTAGGTGGCTAATAGAAAATTAGGAAGGCCTAACCCATAGATAGGTAAATGGCTATGAAATATCATGGACAAGAGTCATATGTGTATGTAAAAGTCATGTATGGTACATATAGGTCAATAATGACATTTTAAAGTGTCTAATACCATATTTATGTGTTTAAAAATTCCCCCATTTTGATTTTAGTATTGACAATGCTAAAGTAAAAGGATAAATACATTATGTACCTTAGTGCAACTACATTTTATCTTTGGGAAAAGGCCCAAGTGTCCATATTTATCCATACAAACCTATAATGAAACATGTAACAATAAATTCTAATATATGTTATGAATTATAAAGTAAATTGGATCAATGAAACATTTTAAATTTAAATACCAAGGAATAATCTTGTAAGTAAATAGTGTTAACCTATGAAGTATTTGAAAATGGGGTGATTATGCCTTAATGTGATTTCCATTGTGTAAAATATGGTTTGGGAAGTTGTCAAATACAAAACCTCAACCACCCTATTCATTTAACTAATCTTGAACTTATAATAGTTTCAATATGAAAAAGGTAGACCCTCATATTAAGTTCATATGTAAAGGTGAAGGCCCATACTAGGCTCATATATATATATATGGATCCACATATTATGCTCATATGTAAATATTAATAGATAGAATCAACCTTTGCAAATGATTATAGATTAAGAATGATACCTTCAATACCTTTGTTACCACCATGAAAATAGAAAAGTACATGCATAAATAACATCCATGCCTCATAACCTAATCCAAATATCTCAATAAGATATTTAATTCTATAAATATATATGTCACTCTATCTCTAACCTAATACATATGATAACCTATCACTCATGTACCTAAAACATGTCTACATATGCATTGCATATGTCCCAAATTGTCTCAATTTGAACCAATCTATATCATGTAATATGTCCTAGAATATGAATTATCTTTGTGTGGAGGATTGAATCTCTATGACAATTACACTAATATTCCCCCCTATGAGGTGAGGGATGTATATAATGAATTAATCATATCAAAATAAATTAGTTATATGCATCATGTTATAAAAATGATGAGAATATGTCATCATAACATGATTAGATTATCAAAGCACATATGAAACATGTATCTTAAAGCATACAAGTGTCATGTAAATATTTTTATATAAGCTAGGCATGAAATAGTTATCATCATAGATATAAACATTGATAATAATCTACACATAAAGATGAATGTTGGATCATGGCATTTCACATAATTATAAAAATGAGAGATATGGATCATGACACCATTAGATTATTATACAATCCTAGATGTATCTAAAAATATAAAAAAAATGTCATGGCCATGATGGAGATAATATAAACACATAAAATAAAGCCCAATTTCATGTAGAATAAGAGTCACACAAGACAAGAGCCACACACACTAATAAATCAATATTACATAAGGAATATTTGTATACAATGTAATATACATAATAATCACATCATGAAAAATAAAAGAGTAGATACACATGAAGGCACACAATGATCACATTGTGTAATAAAAAAAATGCATAGAACAAGTAAAACTAGTCTATGTTATCAATTTATGTAATCATCACACATAGTAAAGTATAGTATCCATATAGAAATTATAAGTAGTATAATCAGGGGAAAGTCATGTTTAAGAAATTAAAGGTAGCTCAATATGATCAATAAAATGGTCATATAAATATGCATCATGAATGAATATGTCATAAAGATTCCCCTAGTGTAGATATGACTTCAATGTAGGAAGGGTAGCCCACTAGGTTTAGTAATGTCTTGCATCTAAATATCCATGTCATATGAAGCCCATATGTCCTATACTTACCTATGTATACTTTAAAATATATGTGCATGTGATAAAATAATATGTAATATACCATAAATTAAATGTGTATAGCAATAATGCATGTCATGTATAGGTTTTAATATTTATTTTTTTGAATATTTTTTGTATTTATGTTAATACTAACTAATGAACCCATCAATGGGATGCTCATATGTATATCCTCTATCAAGCATGTAAAATATCACCCATTGTGAGAGTAGTCCTATATGTATATGAATATGAATCTAAGAGGCAATCTCATGTTGTAGTATATCCATCATCACCATCATCATCATCATCATCATCATCATCATCATCATCATCATCATCATCATCATCATCATCATCATCATCATCATCATCATCATGAATCATATTCTCTTGTGTATGATTAATAATCTTAGTATACATAGTATCTTATGGAATCTTTTCTATAACAAAAAACTATACGTTTTTTCACTATGGATCATGCAGATATATCTATAACACTAGATTAGGATGTTATTGAGTAGATTATGGATATTTTTCAACTTGAACATAAATTTGATGTAATGGGCATTGAATCATTATTCTTATAGGAAAGTTAATAATAGTCCTCTGAAACTACCTACTTAGAATGATCCTAAATAAGTTATATAACTGAATGTGGTGGTGGTGGGGGTGGAGGAGATGTCCCTAGCTAAAAAGGATACTCATATAAAATACCAATAATTATATTTATAGATGATCTACAATGGCATCCTAAGAGGTGATGGTGGGCTGTAATGGAGTGTCTTAACTTTTAATTATAACCTTAAATTTAATATCCATTTGGACATCATTTTACAATTTTTTTCGTTTGAAAAAAATAGACCAACATTATTATTATACCCAAAAATAAATACAATGCTCATATATATAAAAAATATAACTAACATACATATCTTAGATAAATCTTTTTAAAATACGTTGAGAGATATCATTCTAGAGACATATATATCATATTGAATTTGTGATATAAGTAGAATAGTGACACGTATATTATATTACATTTGTGACATAATTAGAATAGAGGCCTCTATTAGATATCATATTATATATAATTCTCAAGGCCTCTATTCTAATTATGTCACAAATATGATATACATGCCTCTATTTTAATTATGTCATAAATTCAATATGATATACGTGTCTTGATAATGATATCTCTTGATGTATTTTAAATAGATTTATCTAAGATATGTATGCTACTTATAACCACTTTTATACCATGTATATACTTTAAACATGTGTATTGAATATAGTACTAGATGGATCTTATGTATCTAAGGATGTGTTAACAACATGCCAAATTCCCACGTAAGTGAAAAAATAATAATATACTAACCACTACAACAAGACCCACCTTAATTGGTATAAAAATAATCCCAAGAGGTTTCAGTATTTATTTATCAAATACTTTAACTATCTTGGTTCTATCTATAAAATTATTATGTGTATATCCAACACTAACAAGGAGTGTCATAGTGAAAACATGTTCACTTGAACCATTATCTACCATGACATTGTGTATGGGTTATACGTCAAGTTATAGGTCAATGTAAGTACACAAAAATAATGATGTATAAATAGACTCATGATCCCAATCTAATTATCATCAAATGTAATTATAGATCATTTTCAAAATATGTTTGTAAGTGTAGTAATAATACCATCTAATATATGTTCCTCTTTAGTCATAGAACCATAATATGTCAGAGGAGGTTGTGCACTATAATTCATATGCACCTCAACATTAGCTTTAGTTTCTATTACCACATTAGTTGGAAAGGGATAAAAATATTTTAAAATTTTCACTTCTATTAGGTTGTCATAGAGTCATTTATGGTAGTACTAATATCATTAAGCTCAATAGAGTTATCATTAATGAGATCCTAAATATTGTGTTTTAGTGAAAAAAATTTGGTTATAGAGTGTCTCGCACATCTATGATAATCACAATATGCATTACTATCATATACCTTAGGTAAAGGCATAATAATATCAACATATTAATAACAAGGGAGAGATATCAGGTTTAAATCAAGCAACTTATATAATATCTTACAAGGAGGATCTAATAATCATGAAAATTACATCCTTTTTGGGTTTGATAGGATAAGCTAATTCGTAGGTTTCGACACTACATTAACTATTATCATTACCTCATTATTAATATTATTCATTTTGGCATTGTAATTTGGTTTTTTTTGAAACTATAAACTTGAAGTAGGTGAATAATAAACCACATAATTTATATTATTCATAGATACAAGATTAACTTCTCAGTCCTTAACTATGTGGAATAAACCATCAAATGATAGGATTCTCTTGAACATAATAGACTCATTGAGAGGGGAAAGCAATTTTTTTTGAATATATCTTGTAACTCATTTTTAGCTATATGATTTTTCATTTTATAGATCATGGTATTGTTACCAAAGTAAATAGTCACTAATTGGTTTATTTGGTCCTTACTTAAACTTTGTAATTTTAGCAGAAGACAAATTTTCACTAATATTGATTGAAAAGTGTGCTTAAAAATGATCAACCAATTAGATCAGGAGGTCATAGAACCATAAAAAATCATGGTCCTTTTATTCAACAGAATTTCATTAGAGGTTTATTCCAAACATGATGTGTGAAATTATCTTAGGTGTTGTTCTAGATCACATTTACCATTGTATAATGTAAGCTTAGGAGATAAAAATAATTGTAGGTAAATGGTAAGATGAAATTTATTGGGATAATTGATTATGAAACAATGCTTTAGAATCAGTCAAATTAATATCTCTAGAATAACCTTGCTCTAACTTCAACACCTTAGCATACATATATATAATTAACATCATGGGGTATTGTGTAGTAGGTAAGTATGATGATGTCATATGAGTGGTGTTCTTATGAGGCACATACGTTTTCTATGTAGGGATAGGTAATACAATCTAAGTAAATTTTTTGTGTTTTTCCAGACCATGGGTGGGAATCACATGTGTAGCAATAGGTGTAAATATATGAATAATAGTAGCAGTCTGAACATCTATTGAAGATTCAATACCTCTAAAAATTTGATTAAAATCATTAAAGTGATAATTTTGTTCCTAAGATGTGACATAATTTTTTTTATAAATTTCATCTCTAGTTGCATTGAATAATGAATCACATAAGTGTGGATTAATTTTAAGATATAGAGTTAATTACATTCTATCTATTTCATTAAATCCTCCATAAAAATTAACATTCATATCCACATTAATTATTTCCTTCATTATGATGATGTGTAAATTATGTGAATAAAGGAACATTTGAAATTTGAAATCAAAAACCATATTTTAAATCATAAAAATATGAAAACCCAAAAAAAAGGATGAAACTCTAAGGGCAAAGATACCTAGGGTTTTAGGTGCTCAATATAAAAATCAATTTCACCAATACTTTTTATATTATTTTGTATTAATGGAATAAAAAATTATAAAACTATGAATATTTATATTCCATAAAGTATATTTAAATTATGCATATAAAAATGTAAATGTTGATGTTAAATTTCACTTTACTATTTATATATATGACCAAAATAAGTAAGGAAATTAGCTTGTTATTATTCTATTTGGGTTTAAGGTTGTGCACATGTGGTAGGAAGGATTGAAATTAGATATGGAGTCATTCAAATTTGGAAATTGACTATTTGAACTTGCCTAGATAGATTTGGTAGTAGATGGATGCATATGGTAATTGAAATCATATAATCTTTTCCAAAAATGTCCTAGTGAGATGTGTTATATTTTTCCAACATAGATTGGTGTGGCTACTTGTAAAACATTATTCTATGTGATATTAGAAGATCATTGTTATGTGTAAGTCCATAATGTTATCTCTTTCACCTTCAAATTCGAGCTTTAATTTCAACACTAGGTTTACCTATAAAATGGAATGAAAAATATGGATTAATATACACCCAACCACTCCTCATTGAGTGGCTAAGCATTACCTATGTTTCCAATACTCCAAATATGGCTGAAACTACACATATTTCTCCTAGTTAGGTGTATGCTTGAAATAGTGATCCACTAGCATGGATGCAACCTAAAATTTGGATTTAGACACTTAAAAATATGTAAAATTGAACATGTGCAGCCTATTCCTTCAAGGAGTTTCTAATTTGGAATATTTAGGGTTGTTCTTCTCAATTTGAAGATAATATAACTCTTCTTGGTGTTTTTTATATAGATGCTTGCTATATGGGAATAAGATTAAGCATAATGTGTTTAAAGTTGTTACTCTTTGGGTAATTTGTTCCACCATGAACATATAAAAATTATGGGTCAACCCACAATAAATATTTTATTTATAAAAGTGAGAGTTAAAAGGTGCGAGGACATATCTATTATAGGTGGATATAAATTTGTAATCGAGTTGTTTGATTATATTCAAAGGCATAAAATGAATAATAAATAGTGATACAATTGTTGTCCCAAAAATGAAAAAATTATGATGATTTTTTATTTATTATGATATTAAGTATATAAGTGCAAATAATTCAATTCCTATAGGTGACTGATAGTAAATAAAGAAGGCTGGATCATAGATAGTTAAATGGAAAAGAAGGATAATGGAAAAGAGCCATATGTGTATGCACAAGTTATTTATGGTAAATATAGGTCATGATTGACATTTTAAAGTTTATAATATTATATTTACATATCTACAAGTGGATATGTATGATCATGAACATCATTTATGAGGGTAAAAGGTTCATATATTTGAGTCACATCATCAATGACACATTTAACAAACAATTGATGACACTTAAGACTATAAAGAGATTTTTCATGACACCATACTTGGTCTATTCAATTTTATTATTAAGGTCATGGCTTGATATTAGTCCATAGATAAAATTTGTCCCAAGTATAATGACATATGACTATTTCCCTCACATCACATTTATAAATGGGAAGAATCATTTTTGATACATCAATGACATGTTCCTCATGCTCATAGTGATAAATTTTAAGGGAAATACAACAACCATAATCTATAATGAAGGTGCTAAGTTGATCAAATAGTATGAAAGTTATTTCATCCAATTTATAAAATTCACTTATGTTGGAGTAGGTGTTATTAAGGGAAATCCATACCAAATTATGAGCTATACAATTGATAAAATTATCCCCATAGATTTTTTTAGATTGTTAGGAGAAATACATAAAATGTGTAGGAATAAAACACAGTAATAAGATCTAGTTTCTCATTTAATAGGTCATTAATTTGCAAAAATGAACTTGACATAAAATACATTGAAACAACAACAATTCATTTCCAAATGAAATTTCATACCTAAAGGTTTCCTTTTGATAGTAAGTATTTTTTGAATAATCAACTAAAGTTGGACCCTAGTTATTATAATGAACCCAAAATTAAGGGTTATTAATTTGATTATGTTGATTACTTTGAGGTGAATCAGAGAGAATATACAATAATCAACTTAGAAATATTGTGAGATTTAAAATTGAAATGGGTCATTAAAGGAATAGTTGATAATGAGAGTGATCTAGAGGCCCCATTATACATAAAAAAATTTCATGCCTTTGCCCCACTTGAACTAGTCTTCTAAGCAGGTAATAGAATTGGATGTGCACATTTGAATAAAGTAGTTGAATTTAATATATTATGTATCTCTAAGAGTTATATAACCTTAAGGGATTTTAAGAAGACACCTAAAGAGGTATTAAAACCACATATCTCCAATGATCATCCTCATCCCGTGAAATCAACTACAACAACAAGAAATATAGGTGAAACAAAAAATATTTATTGAGGTAAAACACTTGAAAATACCTATATGAGAGAATCCTCATTGAGATCTAAATTTACATTCAAGATACCTTATGTCCTTCATACTTAACCAAGTTAATTTACTTCTTCTCATGATCTTGATTCATCTATTTTGATTGACAATATATCTCACCAAAAATTTTGGAACTAGATTACACACTTACTAAGGAAACCTAAATCCCTCCCCTAATCAACAAAAATAATACATCTTCACCTCATGTACCTCCATATTTATTTATACCTCAAAAAAAACCCACCCCTCTTGAGGGAACACCTTTTGGTCTCAATGGTCAAGTTTTTAGATCTTTTGATGAAACATTATTTTAATAGATCTATTAGATCTTGAATAAGAATAAAAATACTATAAAGGCTACTAAACTTGACTTAAATGCATTATAAATTCTCTTATTGATTAGATGTTTTAAATAATCAAAGGTTACATCAAGATTAGTCTCAGATTATTCTGGCATGCAATTTGTATAGATGGTGTAGCCACTTAGTGGTAATATCAAATATGAGATGATGTTGGTGGATTAAATATTGAATAAAATCCCTATGGGAGAGAAAATTTGTGATAATGACATTCATAGTTTTAAAGAGTTTTTATCTATATTGTTGAAGAGTATAAAATAAGTCAAGTTGAAATAAGATTATCTTGAAATACAATTTTGTGTACTCACTACCTATATCAAGTAAACATAACAACCATGGAAAAGTGATGGAAGATTCATTAGAATAACTATTGATGAATGGACTAAAGTTCATTGATGAGAGTAGAAAATAGTTTGAGCTATTGGAAATTTAATAGATAAAGATCATTGAAGATATAAAAACTATGAAGAAAAAATTTAAAATGTGGAGGGGTTTAGTCAAAGATGTAAAGGAAATGGATGACATTAATGAGAAGTTACTCATATTAGAAGGTGTTTTCAATCAAGATGAAGATAATTATTCAATTCTATGATTACAAAGTATAGAATAAAAACTTAATGATTGGAATATGCTCTTGAATATCTCCATATCTATAAAAATAAAAGTGATGACATGAAATTAGAGATTCATGCCAACATTTGGTTGATTCATTGTGATATTTTGAAATAAGAAGACTTGGATCCATACATAGATAGTGAGCTAAAAGATAAATTTCAAAAATTGGTGAAGGAATAATTTTTTGGAGAAAATAATTTCATTGTTAAGGCAATGAATAAATTGAGTGTCAGTCTCAATTCCCTCTAAAAAATTAACAAGAATCTTCACAATTTATTTAGAGGGTTGATAAGACGGATGATGCCATGAAAACATGGATGGTGTGTCTTTCAAACATTGTCATTCCAAAAAGTGATGGTATAGCTATTTTTTGGACCAAATTTAGAATTTTTAGACTAAATAATATGGAGATAAAAACATTACTACACAAATAATTTAGAAGGAGGACCTTCAAAGCAAACAAATAAACTCTTTCAGGTAGAATTTCTTATATTTACTTATTTTCTTCTATTTCCTTATCGTACCTTTTTAATATTATTTTTTTGTGAATTCATTAATTAAGTCCCATTATAATCTAAAAAATGTTAAGATTCAATGTAAAAATATAATATCTGCCCTAGTTATGCATCAATTATGTCCTCTTATTCATTATAAATAAGAGTGACATTCATTATAAATGGATTGTTGACATTTAAAGTAATTTTCGCTACAAAGGAAGATATAAAGAACAAATATATTTTGTATGATGTTGTGTCTCTTTGTTTATTTATGTATATATGCATCATTCTCATGTCTAATGTGTACATTTTCTTAAATTTATTAATATTATCAAATGCAATGTTAATTGTCAACATTCTTATAATTATTTTATTGAATGAAAAATAAATTTAGAGTTTGAATTTTTATGAATTTACCCTTCTTAATTTATTTCACGATCATCCCCCACACACATTTATTTTAGTTTTATGTTCATAAACTCCTAAATGTAATTTTTCCTATGCATATTTAATGTATCCCTTTGGAATCATTTTCTAGATTTCAATAAAGGGAACCTTTCCATATAATAGGGAATATTTTTCCCCTTCACTATTATAAAATCCATCATTTTAAATTAACATATAATAATTTTCCAATGTGTCATTGGTCACTATCTTCCTTCTTCCCAATTTCCTCCTCGATCGCTTCTCTTTCCTTATTCTCCAAAGATATTCCCCCCAAAAACATGCCCTAGTTTCATGTTGGGATTTGTACTTATTTTAGTTGTTTTAAATTTTAATTTAATCTAAAAAAGATAAAATTATTTAAATTTAGATTTTTTAAGACATGGAACTTATCATATAGATTTGAATCTAAAAGAGAGATTGATTACACTTACTATTTATAAACTTGACTAAAAAAATAGGGGAGAGAAGGCATTTAACTGATTTTATAATTTGTATTGATCATTGCCTACATCACCGATATGGAAAATGATATATATTTAATTTTTAACTTTTATATTAATAAATAACCTCTTATAATCATTTAGAATATTGTTAACAAAGTTTAGACCCCTACATCAACTAATATTGTCCTCTATCTATCATTACTATCTAGATTGATTTTTCCAATTTGTAACACATAGACCATTACACCTACCTTCATAAATTATTTGTATGTGATAAATTACCCTTGGTTTTATCTACATGTTCTAATTTTAATTATCTCTAAATTGAAACCCTATCTTTACTTTCAACACAAAATTGACTTATAAAAAGGGCTTAACAATATGTGTTGGATAACCCCAACCACTCCCCACTAAGTTCTTAAACATTTATTACATTACAATACTCTAAAGAGGGATTAAAATTCATGTTGTTCTCCCACCTAATAATGTGATCAATCAATCTTGATCCACTATAATTCCATACAATGCTTTCCTTTTTGACACTTAACATCATGAAACCTTAATCTACATTTTCTATTCAAAATTGGATTTAGGGATTCTCCATTTGAGGGGTTTTGTATTTATATGATTTTAGATAATTTTTCAATGGTGTCAAAATATATTCTCAATTTAAATGAAAAATAATGACCAAGTCATCCCATATCCTAAGATCTTAGGATTGATTTGTATTTATAGACAACTTTTTGGTATTTCACCCATAATTGACATGTAAATCATGTTTAGGTCAACCAAAGAGAGAAATTTGAATTTGAAAAGTGTTCATTGGACTTTATAGGATGCTAACAGTAGAGGAAGATACTTGCAATAAAATCTAACTATCTAATTGTTTATGATAATTTCAAAAAATGAAAAAACATTGAATGCAAATGTGGAGATAGTTTACATAGGATTATAAAGCATTATGTCACAAACTAAGGTGGTCCTAAAAATGTATATTTATAAATTAGGCTGGACAAGAAATGAATGAATGGATAAGGAAGAGTATGTACAAGAGTCAAATTTGTATGCATAAGTATAATTATGTCAAGATATGTCAAAATTAATGTTTCTAAATGTTTTATACCAAATTTATGTGTTTAAAAATGCCACCATTTTAGGTTGGTATTAAAAATGCTATATTAAAAGGATAAAATGAAGAATTTTTGTACTTGTGATAATCAAACTTGGTATTGAAATGTATGACTCAAATATTATACTTTTTTCATGCAAAACCTATAAGGAAACATGTATAAACAAATGTCCACTCATGATATAAAATATGAAAAGTCTAAATCATTGAATTTATTGAAATTAAAAATTCAAGGAAGGAATACACATGTGGGTATGAGAACTAAGATTACATTTGTTGAACTCAATTAGATAATTCCATGGGTTAATTATGTTCCAGGGAACTACCACTACTAAAAACATGTATTGAGAATTATAAATGCCTCAAACCCCATTGAATTTTGAGAAGTGCTATAAGTTGAGCAATATAGAAAATCAATTGTATTGCTCAAAATGTCATCATAAATATTTTGGTTGAACCCTAAAATAACTGTTTGTTAATGTGGAACCTAAAAACATGTTTGTATGTCAATTGAAACTTTTATTAAACTACATCATATATATTTTAGATTCAAATTGATTACATAGTACCATAATTTACCATGAAAATAAATCACATAAATATACAAGTGTATGCATGAATAACATTCATACCCAAAATAATCCATTTGTACCTCAAGGTGATATAAAAATTCCATAATATGACTATCAAATTACTCAATATAATCCACATAATCTATCCCACAATGCCATAGAATGTGACATCTATTCCTCACAATAATGTAAAATTCCCCACATATGCTTCAATTTGTTCATTTTTTTCCATTTGAATTAGATAATTTTACCCAAAATGTAAACATTTTTTTGTAACAACCTAAATCTCTAGGGAAAGCCCACTATATTCCTTATTTTTGAGGTGATGGATGAGTCCTATGACTCACTCATCTCAATATAAATATTTATGCACATCATGTGCTATATAAATAAGTGTAATAAAGTAAAATATGTAAACAAGATAATATATTTTATCAATGAAATATTTGATCATTCAATAACATATGAAACATGTAATCTAACGTAGTGGGCATATAATTATCATGTCAAAAAAATATATCAATTAGGCATGTTATAATATGAAACACAAAATTAAAAAAATGTAAAAAATGCATGACATAAATCATGGCACAACACACAATAGAAAAATGTGTACTATAATATATGACACCAATCTCAGTAATAGTCACACCTATATGCACACAAGATCATGATCATGAATAACACAAGCACTAAATACATGATTCAAATTTGAATTAAATCTGACTCAACACAAACACAACATGTGAATGACATGGACTAGAGGATCCTCTAACATAATTAACACATTATATGACAAAACACAATAAATACACTCATATAAAACATAGTGTAAAATCATCAACATGAAACATGCATTAAATAAGTAAAGATAATCTACATAATTAGTCAATGTTATTAGCTAATATAGCAAAGAATAATATCCATAGAAGAGATCACCTTAATATAGTATATGTAAGAGCAAGACATGTATAAACACTTTAAGTAACATAATATGATTAATGGAATGTCATAGAAATATAGAACCTATAAAGTGTATCAAGATGCGCCACCTGTAGGCACACTCCTAATGTGGAAATGTATCCCCTAGGTATAATGAATGCCATGAATGTGTAGGTCCATGTATCATATGGAACTTGTATGTCCAATGATCCCATCAATGATATTTTCACATGTAGGTCATGTATTGATCAATGTGATTGTCACATACCATGGGAAAAGAGAAACATATTTATCATCAACTAAATTAGAGAAGGGACCATGCAATAAAACATATCCATCATTGGTATCATAGGAAACATGATCATGTAAATGTTGTGTAGATGTACTATCCATAGTAAACTATTAAATTCATTAAATACCAAGATGATAAGTTAGTGTTCATTGTGGAAGACACAAAAAATATTTTAGAATTATCTTATTACATGAGAGACTATGTAAAATCTATGGAACTTGATTAAACCACTAGTGTAATAGACTTTGGATAACTAGTATTTGAGGAAGATCAATTACATGTGTCTAGTTTTGCATTGTAGAATGAACTTATAGAGGTTGTGATGGAGGTGATGGAGTAGTAGTAATTAGATGAATGGGATAATTTATGGAATATATGAAATTGAATCTACTTTGTTGTTGTAGGTATACTTCACATCTCAATGTGTTAAATATTTTATTCCATGCATATTATTTATCCATGGGCATACTAATAACATGTTAAATGACCCAATGTTAGGAAAAATTAAGAACCATGCTCTCTAGAGGGTTTTTTCTCTTTTCATCAAATAATTTCAATGTAGTATTTATACCAATCAAATTATTATGTGTGTAGCTAAGACTAGTAAGCAATATCATAGTGCATATGTTTCCACTCAACCCATTCTCCACCATAACATTATGCATAAGATGTGAGTTAATGAAAGAACATATGAACAAAGGCACATTGATATAAACATCGTAAAAAAACCTCATGATCATAAAATGTGAATGAAAGTGGTTGCACAAGTGTGCTTGTAGGTGTACCAATTATACCATCTAAAGTATGACACCCTTAGTTATATAGGTAGAAGACATCATAAGAGGGTGCACATTCTAGGTCAAATGCACCTCCAAATTAGTTTTGGATTATTGTTTTTTATGTTTGGAAAAATGATATGAGAATATATTTAACTCCACATTATATTTTGAAACTAAATCATTTGCAGGTGTATTAACATCATTATTATCAATACATTTATCCTCAATTAGGATTTTTATATTAGGCCTCAAACCAAATAATCTATTATAAGAGTGTCTTGTGCATATATTTAAATCACAATAGGAATTGATATCAAACCCATTAGGTTTTGAATTTTTCATATCAACCTTAATTGGTGGAGGGAGAGATATGAGATTTCACTCAAGTAGCTTTTGTAAGACTTTATGAGGAGTTTATGGTAATTATGCAAATTTACTCCTTTTGGGATCTAATAAGATAAGCCTATTTATAGATTGTTAAATTTAAATAATCATTTATTTAACCTCATTATCAGTATAATTTTTATTAAATTTGACATTTTGGTTTCTTTGAAACTTGGCATTAGAAGATGTTAGAGGATTAGTCCCATACTTTAGCTTATTCATAGTAAGTAACTTAATTTCATGGTGTTTGACCATATGACAGATCTTGTAAAAAGTTTAAAATTATTTGAAAAAGATAATCATAAATATATATGGAAAAATGGATGTGTAATAATGGTTGAGATGTATTTGAATGGCATTCTCCAGAAGAACCTTGATCTAGTTAGGAAACCTTGGTGTGAATATCAAGAATAGTTTGAATAATCTATTGATTATTATAAAATATTTATTAGTCATAGATGATGTCACATTAGTATAAATCATAGGAGGCATAAAATTACATTTTTAACAAAGATTCATATAAATATGAGTAACTTTTGTTTCCCCCACACCATGTGTGGGAACTACTTGTGTATCCATAAGTGTAAACATATGAATAATAGTAGTAGGAGAAATGGTCTAAAAACCTATTATAGAATATATGCCTCTAAAAATTTAATTAGTATCATTGAAGAGATCATCATGTTTTTTTTTGAGATATGGCTACCTTAGAATTATTTTCATTCTTAGCCTTTATAACTATGTTCAAGATCTTATCTAAATAAATAGGTTATATACAAATTTGATTTTGAATATTATAAATGGCTACTGCTTGTGCACAGTCTACACCATTAATTTCACCAAGATGTATTATACCATGATATTCATTATTAAGTTCACTATGATATTCATAATAATTTTATAGATCAAGCATAACATCATTGATAAAATTCTCCTTGACATCTATGTGTTATTTATCAACATTTGATTCAATAGGAGCATGGTTTTGCATTTTATTAATTTTATCCATTTTAAATTGCCCAAAAACATGTGGTTGGATTCAAATAATTTGATTAGAATAAATTACAACACCAACTAACCTAGAAATTTACATTATAGGTAAAATAGATATAACCTTCTTATATGTCATAAGATATATGCATGAAACACCAAGAAATATAGGGGGGAAATGCACAAAGTACTACCTATTAATGGAAAATTAGAAATCATATTTGAATCCCTAATGAAAAATAAAGTTGAAACCCTTAGAAGGAAAGATGAAACCCTAAGGAAAAAGACATAGGGGTTTCCATGCTAAATATAAGGGTTAGGTTCACTAGAATGTTTTAACTATTTTATATATTAATGTGATTTAAACAAGATTAAACTATTGAAATTTAGATTGTGAAATACTAGGAATTTATCATACAATTCTTTTTGTAAAAGACTGATTGATTACACTTATTATATATATAATTTACCATAAAAAGAGGGGAGATAATACACTTAGCTGATTTTATTATTTGTGTTACCCATTTCATGTATCATTAATTTGGAAAATGCTCTATATTAACTATGTAACTACTCAAATAAGGAAATAGACCCTCAGAATATGCCAAAACACTACCAGTGAAGTATATATTTTTGTAACAACTAATATTATCCCTTGTATACTTTTTTATACACATAAAAATTTTAAACTTGATCATTTATTAACACTTTCTATATTACATAAACCTATTGAGTTTAAATCTCTTTGAGTGCACGCCTTAAAGAGTACACTAGGAAAGGGGTGGACAGACCATTAGTGCTTTACAAGATTTTTATGGCTTTGTCTCATTCCTACTATTATTCTAGCCTCCTTAAGGTGTCTATCCATTTAAATTATATTATGTTTCCATAAAATATTGAAACCTAGAAATATGGATAATTCTGAAATCCTAAAATATGGCTAAGTTTGAAATCCAATAGGACCTTCCAAAATCTAGAATTTACATTATAGCTCATAGATGTCTGAAAAAACTCTTAAACATCTTAAAAGTATAAATATAAAATATAAGTTAAATTATCCGTTGAAATTTATACATGGACATATATTTTATTATACTTAAATGCTTTTTTTATATCTATACTACCTATTTTAGCACCTTTCATGCCCTTATCCAACTACCTAAGCAATCTCCCTTCTCAAATAACACCTAACTAAGAAAAAACCCAATTTTCAAACTATGTCAGCCAACACATATGAATTGAACCAATTTACACCCATTTTTACTACTAAGTTGGCTTGATCTATCTTTCTAGAAAGGGTTAACCCACATGTTATGAAACTACGTCAGCCCGATCGACCTAGTTTGAGGATTAATAACTAATTTTCCCACCTAACAAGATCTGGATGGTCGACCTTGTCAGCTATAATTTTAAAAGGGTTTAGGGTTAATCCTTGGATATAAATACCACTTCACTTTAATCCAATAGAGAGGAAGATTCATTTTCACATTATTATAGCTCACAATTATACAAATTCTACACTTGAGGAGTCATTGATTAGGGTTTTGTCTTAGAAGGAAAGAAGCTTATCTTGTGGGAAATTATAGGATGCAAAGTAGGAGTATTTAAACCTAGATATGATTTATATAATTTTATCATTAAAAATACAAAACAACCTCTTTTCAAGCACCATTGTCCAAATGAGAGATTGAGGAACAAAATATTCATTCAAGGTAGATATTCCTAACTCTTACTCTTTCATTTTGTTAGATAGATATTGCAAAAAGTAATAGGTTGAATGTTTTAATCCTTGCTTAGAATTACCTATAAAATGAATTGAGTATATTTCTCCTTTACATGTTATGTTTTGTTTATTTAATTATCCCCATTTATGCCATAAGCTTTAATGAACAATAAATTATATTTATTTTTTGTATTGTAGGCCTAGATAGGGTTATTGTGTGGTGCTACTTGACTAGATGCTTTAGAACCCTATATAGTGGTCTTGTGTGATAAGATATCCATTAGGTAGGTTTAATAGATCCAAATTGGTCATGTCCTGATATAAATAATGATGTAATGTGTTCTTGGTAATATTACCTTCTCTATGCTTGGAATTTACTAAGTAAGATAAGTTATACATTCATCCTAATTCGTTACATACATTCTGGTGAACCTAACATTAATTTAACCCTTAAATTTCTAATTTTTAATTTAAAAATAACTATATTGAGCTAGTTGATGTAGTCTTAATCTCTATCTACAAGTTTAAGATCCATAATCAACTAGATCACATTGGTCTATCTTGTTTTATCCTCTATTTATAGGTTTCTTTTTTATATTCAACTAGATGACATTGGTCGATCTAGTTTTGTACTTTCACTTGTAGGTTTTAATTTCATAAAAATAGATTGAGTTGGTCAATCTATTATTATTTTCTTATTTTATAAATTTTCACTTTCAATCAACTAGATCAAGCTTGGTCGATCTAATTTAGTTTAACAACTTTTACTTTTTTAGTTTTCAACAAAGTAGATCAAGTTGGTTAATCTTCTCTTATTTTCCTATTCTTCAAATTTTATCTTTTTACAGACTAAATTGACCTGATCGATCTTATTTAACCATTATGTTTCAAATATTTTTGCCTTTATAAGACCAAATCTTGTCTAAATGACCTAGTCAATAGAACTTCAACACTCTTAGCAATATAACTAAATCAACCCACCAAGTTAGTAATTTAATTTTGTCAATTATCTCAATTTGTAAATTTTTTTTATCAATAATATTAATTAGTACTTCAAACTTCCATTCTATTTTTTCTATTTTTTTAGTTTTTTTAAAACTATATCACACAATCAACTAGATCTAGCTAGTTGATCTAGTTATCTTGAGATTTTTTCTTTTTTTCCTGGAATTCAACTAAATTGAGCTAGTCAATATAGTTTGTTATGGATTTTTTTAGACTATTATTTTTATTTCCAAAATTAAACTTAGCTGACCTAGATGACTTTGTAGGTCATGGTTAACCTAGTATAATTTCATACTACTATTTTTCCTCATAGAATTTAACTAGATCAACTTGACTAGCTTTGTAAGTCCTCTCCCACCTAGTATAATTTCATAATACTATTTTTATTCTTATAAATAAAATAGATCAATGAGGTCAACCCTATAAGTCCTATATGACCTATTTCAAAAGGTGGATGACTTAGTTTAGTAGGTGATTGACCTAGTTTATTTTTGGATTATTTTTTCCTCAGTTTAGTAGGTGGCTAACTTAATTTAGTAGGTGCCTAAACTAGTTTTATTTCATAATTATGTCTTATTTGTAGCTTCCAATCATTCAAGAACACTACATAATCAAGGAATTCGATCATAACCTCACTTATATTATCACTTTAGATAAAAATATTAAATTATTTCCTTCATGTCTTCCTAATCACCAATTACTACATCATGTAATATAAATTTGGTATCCTTAAAACAACCATAATGTAATATAGTTGAGGTTACTCACCCTTGTCCTCCTCTTCATTCCAATGTTGGGAATCCTCCTCCACTCAATAATATTACTCCTGCCATTGATACTACTAAACTCCTTAATAAAATACTTCAACAAATGACCAATATACAAGTCACTCATAGTAATCAAATGATGTAAATGGAATGTCATTTATCACAAATGGCTATTCAACCACCTCAAGTCATCATGACTCAACCCAATAAGAATGCTATCCCTCCTACTTTTATATATGCCAATGGGCATATCATCCCTCAACCTCTAATGCCTAAAAAAATTATTCATCTTAAAAATGAACCCTTTAAATCCATTAATTATATCCATAGATATTGGAAACATTTATCTAACCATAACATATAATGTGACAAAAGATCTTGTTACATTTATCAAAATCTTTATCATTCTCTACAAATAATGGGTCTGAACTAACACTTTTTTTTATCATTAAGCTCCTATCCAAAACCTTTTTTGGTGATTCACTTGAATGGTACCATAAAATTTATATACATTCCATTACACAACTAGAGGATTTAGTCAATTTTCTAATGAAGGAATTCCAAAATAATGACCTTCATGAAAATTACCTTAGCCACCTCATCAATGCTAATTAAATTCCTAACAAATATGATCACACTTTCATCAAATGGTATAAGTATCTAACTCAAAAATTGGAACATAACATTAGTAATGATAATTTTTTAAAACTGTGTTATCTCTCTTAAATCTCATCTTTAATACAAACTTTAGATGTTTTTCCCTACAACTTAAGAAGAAGGCTTAGACCAAGATAAATTTCAAAAATTTCTTGTGAGTTAATTTAAAAACACTAAGAAACTACTAATAAACATTTATTCTTATAATCCTCCCCAACCTCAAAAGGGACCATCTAATTCAACCAATTTTAACCCAACCCACCCTTAAGTCTAGAATAACTTCAAAAGAAATTATCACCCTCTAAACCCATTAGCTTTGATCCTTCAAAACCTCCTCCAAAATGGTATAATCATGATAAGTTTTTTTGGTGTCATGATACAATAGGTCATTATCATGATAATTGTCATGATATTCACCAATTCTTCCTTACATTTTTTCTTGGTCCACATTTCAATCTTGATACTCTTACACAACAACATTATCAAGACCACATACAATCCTTTCAAGCCCAATATAAAGAATCACAATAACATCAACATCACTTACCTAATGACAAAAAAAATTACCTCATACCTCCACTTCATCCACTAATTTTATCTAAATCATAGTTGATCCTTCTTCCTACACCAATAAGGAAAGGATAGTTAACATGAATAACTTCAAATGGGTGGTTTCATCTATCAGACCTCATCCTCTTAGGTCACACCAACCCAAAGAGAATGTAGTTTAAATTTCTACTCTAAAGCACATAATAAATTGTCCTACTTTACCTTATATACCTATTCATACCTCTCCTACATGTCCTATGTAAATTTAAACATCCTCAAAATCATACATATCAACACATTTACCTATCTCCTACTACATTGAAAATCCTAATGTAGTTCATTCTAATTATTTAATTGCACATCACTCTATACCACATGTGGGGGCATCTTGAAATGCCCATCCAGATTCCAATTCATATTTTAGGGAATATTATTATGCCCATACATACATAAAATTATGATTTGGGGCATCCTACGATGCCCACTCTTCTTATACATTGATAAATAACAAAAAAATTCAATTTTAAGAAACCTATCAAGACATAAGCTTATATTTCACATGTTTATATTTGATATAGATGTTAGAATATATTTTTATCATTATTTTTGCCTTGTGTTTCTTAGTTTTTATGTGTCTCATTTAATTTAGTTTCAATTTACTTACACCATTGTTGCCTTTGGGTTCTTTGGTTTTATTTCACTTTACTAACACCATTTTTTCTTTTTTGGTTCATTGGTTTTATTTCATTTTTATTTCAGCCTTTGTTTCCTTTATTAATAGTTTTTACCTTAGTATTATTATGATTATTTTACCCTTATTCACCTTCTCCTATTTTTGGATGACCATTTACTTTCCCCCTCTTTTGAGATGACTACTAATTTCATTAGTGTTTGTGATAGATACCTTATAGGTTAGTACAACTTTATTAGTGACATGAATATCATAGCATACCCCCATCCATTTCATAGAATTATTTTATCTCCTTGAAATTAGATACAAGCATATTCATCATTATATAACTTATAACATGGATGTATTTTTCACGATCCCCATCTTTCCCTTATTTCCTTTCATTTGAGGCACACATAGGGAAATTTTGAGATTTCACACTTATTTGTGGTAAAGTTTATAAGTATTTAGACACCATGGTATTTGGGTCCTATTCTATAGTGACCAAGTGTAAATTCTCTTTTGTTCATCACCCATTTCATTCATGATAAATTCCTAAAATCCATAAGGAGGATGAAAATATAAAAAAATTAAAAATTAAAACCCAAATCATAAAAAAAATAAAAGGCAATGATCAAAAGGTAAAAACAATATTAAAAGTTAGATTACACCAAAATATGTGATCTTTAACACATCTCCTATATTATTTGATTCTCAAACTCAATATTTGGCCTCATGATAGAGTCTAGGTCCATTGGGGTGTGTTAGGCCATTAGACTAGGGTATGAGGTCTCATTATATCATATACTTATAGTGCCACCTACTTTCTCACACAAGTACCCAATTTTTACAATAGATCAATTCTATGTAAGGGGTCTTGAAGAATGGGGAACACATTGTGGGAAGGTAGGTCCATTTTAATTTTCATGCATATAGTCTTCATGTGATGCTCTATGTGTTTCAATTGTTAGCCCAAACATTATGTTTACTAGTTAGAGTGTTCTAGGTCCTTGAAGTTGATAATTTATAGCCTTGATCCCTTGTTTAGTGTGTTTCATTCAGCTAAGGATGTTCACATCACCCATGTGGTGCATCACATTCCTTATTTACATAATATTTTATTGATATTCTCCTTGTTTTGTATTAATTTTAGTTGATCACATCCTTAATCACTTCTACCTACTTACACCTCTTGGTTTATAGTTTGTCAATCGCATTGTAATACCTCAGATAAGACTAGTCTTTCCTCATAAAAATTAACTTCATTGTATATTTTCCACACAATCTTGTTGTCATACTATTCATGTCATTAGGTGGTTATGTTTTCCTACATCATATTTTATAACAAACACTAAGTTTGAATTATCATCCTTTATAGATTTTGATTTTCATCTATCCATCATGTTCTTATTTGATTTTTTGTGGAATTCACTTACCTTAAATATGACATTTTACATGCTTAAATGTTTTTATTTATGTATGACTTGATATGCTTATCTTACATTTTGAATTTTTTTTAGATAGGTACAATGCTTTTTGATTTGATTAATAACTAGTTGCATCAATAGACATAACTAGCCAATATCAACACTACCGCCACAACTGACAAATACCAACAATTTTGACACAACTAATGAATACCACCAATAAGGCCACAACCAGACAATACCAGTAAAATAACCACAACTAGCCTTCTAATACCTATAATATTTGAATTTAGGTGGTGCATATAACAATCAAGTTGCTTTACCAGTGCAACCCCATCTCATCAGTAAAATATAATCTACTACTAATGCTTGATGGGGGTGGGCCTAGTTCTGTAATGTCCACTAAATGATCCACATTCGAATCAACCCACTATGATCCATGTGGAATACATGTAGAATTTTGACCCCTACCTCAAGGTATCCCATGACCATTTTAGTTTGTAGGCTAGTGTATGCCCCTAAACTACGATGCATCACAGGTTACTTGGCTTGGAATTGAACTCGAGACATAAGTGATCAGATTTTTTGATCTTATCCACTCAATATAAACCTTAGGGCTTACATTTTGACTTTTATTTCAATTATTTATTCCTTATTCATCTTCATTTGGCATGTGTGTCATAAATTTTGATTTATATGTTTCATTTTCAATCATGTATGTTTTATTTATATTTGATTTGACATGCTTATATTACATGATGTTACCTTTAACTTAATTACATATCTTTGTTATATTTTTCTTACATTGATACTTTATTTACTCACAATGTTTTACATGCTTCCCAAAATTATTTAATGTGTTCCCCATTACTTTTGTCATTAATATTTTACACACTTCCTAAATTGAATTAGTGTGTTCTACATTCCTTATTATCATTAATGTTTTAAATACTTCCCAACTTAATTTAGTGTGTTCAAATTTTTTTTCATTAATGTTTTACATGATTCCAAATGTGATTTAGTGTTGTATACATTCATTTGCCATCATTTTATCATTTATATGCTTGATATTTTGGATCTAACCTAGCCTTAACAATCCTAGATTGCCAATTTTTATAATTAATTTAATCAATTTTGATATTTATTTATTTTTAATATTGGCCAATTTTGGCCTACATAATTTTTTTTTCTTGGATGGATCAAGCCACTCTCTTGGGCCTTTCAGTAACCTTCTACCCCCATGACTAGTCCCTTTTTGGTCCTGACTTGATGATGCAGTGCAATATATCAAGAAGTCTTGGTGTGGTGTGAGAAACTAAATAGAGTTTTGGTTGAGTGAGTGATCTAATGGTGAGAGGAGAAAATAAACCTTGTGACCCTACCACATGTCACTTATTGTAATGAAATTACTTATATGTTCACATAAAATGATTATATATCACATAGAATATGTAAATATGAGAGATCACATAGTAATAATTAAAAATAAAAAAGAATATTGGATAATATAGCAAAGCCACTTCAAGGGGGAAACCTCCACAATAATTCAATAAGAGCATAATACTTAATATGATGATCAAAGACTAACCACTACCTCCTATATATAGTCTACTTAGCCATTGTTATTCCATAGGCCAACCTAACTAATAACATAGAGAAATGTAATGAGATTATAAAAGAGGTATGTAATCCACAAGTTGGTTACACATATCCCTAAACATGCTAAAGGTTAAGGGTGTAGCATGCCCCTCCCCTTAAAAACAACATTGTCCTCAATGTTGAGTCAACTCTAGATGTTGCTTCACAAAGGATTCATCCTCACAAGTGGCATATTTACAAGGCAAATTCTTCCATTTGATTAGGTACTCCTTAATTGTTTAGACTATAGCTACTCAGTGCACATTTGAAGGATCATCTTAGGATCAAGAATAACTCTTCCTTCCTCATCCAATTTTGGTAACTTAATTTGATTAGAAACTCTATGTCTAATGACTTTTTTTGGGTAGGATACATGAAATATTGGATGTATGTAAGTGGAGGAAGGAAACTCTAACTTGTAGGCCACACTAAAATTTTTATGCAAGATCTGATAAGGCCCATAATACTTAGGGGATAAATTTTTATCCTTTTTCTATTACTTCAAAGACATTTGATTATATGACTACAATTAAACAAAGACCCAACCACCAATGTCAAAATTGTTCTCACTCCTATGTTGATCTACATGTTGCCTCATATGATTCTGGGCCATGGCTAAATTTTCACACAAACTTGAAAGGACATCCTATTAATGGTGAATATGTTCTTCAATTGCATGAACCTTAGGATGGATATTCAAGGTTGAAGTGATAGATGGAGGATGGTATACATATAGTGCCACAAAAAGAGACATATTAGAAGAACTATGAACACAAGTATTATACCACCATTTAGCAAGTGGTAATCAATGAACCTATTTATCCTATTTATCAAAAACAAAACAAAAAATATATCCTTCTAGATATTTATTGACTACCTTAGTTTGTCCATCTGATTGAGGATGATAGAATGAACTATGAACCAATTGGGTGCCCAAACATGCAAACAACTCAGTCCAAAAATAACTAGTGAAGATGGGATCTCTATCACTGACAATGATCTTAGGGGTACCATGCAATTTTTAAACTATATTAAAAAAATAAGAATCTGATGTACTAGTAACAAATGATTGTGATAAAGAATAGAAATGAGCATACTTACTAATATGATCCACCACAACCATGATAATATTTTGACATCATATCTTAGTAACCCTGTAATGAAATCCATAAACATTTTTTCCTATGAAAGTAAGTATACTCCATTTAAGGTATTAGGACTCCCTAAACTCTTAAGGTGGTGTGTTTCCTAAATAAATAAAAGGTCATTAAGTATGAGAAAGGTGATAAATAATAGAAATGAGAATAGTACTCCACTTTCACTAGTTCATGTGCAACCGGATGACCTAAATACTCAACCTCATAAGCTCCAAAAGTACATTTGGAAGGTTTGGCATACAACTGATGTTATTTTAGAATTGAGATTACCTATTTCACATGGTGTGAATGGTCTTCCCAATTTTTATTGTAAATGAGGACATCATCAAAAACTACTAGAATAAATTTCCTCAAAAATGGCCTAAAAATAGAATTCATCAAACTCTAAAATGTGGATGGTGCATTTGTTAGACCAAAAGGCATAACCAAAAACTCATAATGGCCCTTATGAGTCCTAAAAGTTGTTTTGGGTATGTTTTAATCATAGATATAGATTTGATGATACCCAAAATGTAGATCTAACTTGGTAAAATAAAGAGCACCATTTAATTCATCTAGCAAATCATCAATGATAGAAATAGAAAACTTATCTTCGATAGTGTACTTGTTGAGTTCTTTATAGTCAGGGCACATCCTCTAAGTGCCATATTTCTTTCTCACCATGACAACTAGTGAATACTATTTACTTTGGCTATGGTGAATGATTCTTGCATCCGACATCTCATGTATCATCTTTTCAATTTCACTTTTATAAGCATAGTGATAATTATATGGCCTAATTTTTTGTGGTGTACTACTAGGAATAAGTTTGATAGATTGATCATGCATGTGGTTAAGTGGAAGTCCTTTTGGCATGTCACCAAAAAAACTGTATGGGCATCAATCACATGTTATAGATCAAGAGGTGTAGATGGCTGAACTTCAATGGAAAATAAGCGAGCTACAAAACCTTCAACACCTTTATGAAGAATCTTTGTCATTATATTGGAGTTAACAAGTTATGGATATTTAGCCCGTAATCCCCTTAGCTCAAATGTCCTCCCCTTAGAATGAAAATGCATGAATATTTCTTGAAAATTCATCTCAATAGTGCCCAAAGTGGTGAGCCACTGTACTCCTAGAAAAATGTTATCTCCCCCATGGAAATAAAAAACATAAAAGAATCCAACAAGAAGTCTCCCATGGCCAGTTTAATACTATGGAATTTTCTTGAGTAGCTAACAATACCACCATATACAATCACAACCTAAAATTCTAGAGTGGGATAAATGAAATAGTTCAAATGAGCAATCAACATACTATTGATGAAGTTGTGTGTGCTCTCAAAATCAATCAAGATAGTGATCTTTAATTTCTTTAGGAAACACACCACCTTAAGAGTTAGGGGAGTACTAATACCTGAAAGGGCATGATAGGAAATAGTAGGTTGAGAGTCTTTAGATTCCTCCTCAGGACCTTCTTCATCCTCACTAATTACCTCCTCATCATCATCATCCTCATTGGTACCTTCAATGTAAAATAGCTTCTTTTTAGCATAATGATGATCTTTTCTCCATTTTTTGTTGCAACCATAACACAAACCTTTGTCTTGCTTCTCCTTGATTTATTGAGGTATCAATTTAGTGGGTTGAAGAAATGGTGTTGGAAAGGTGTCATCACAACTAGTAGTGAAAGTTTTCCATTTGACCATCTCTTTTTCTTTTGCTATGCATGCCCATGGCATAGCTTCTAATATAGATGTTGGGTTAAAAATTCAAACCTCTAATTGGATGCTATCTTTGAGGCTACCTAAAAATATATTAGTAAAATTTTCTTTAGTGATGTCTTCCACCTACAAGGATAGATTTTTAAATTGATGAATATAATCCTTCACAGTTCTTGTTTGCCATAATTTGGCTAATTGGCTCAAGTAGTTCTCAGATAAATTATTTTGATAATGAGTGAACAATTCATCAGTGAAAATAGACCATGTGATAAGATCACCATTTTTTTCTTTTGAGCACATAACTAGTAATACCAAATGAACTGCTCAGGTTGCAGATATGGAGGTGCCACTATCACTTTTTGAGAACTAGGATTTTGATGCAGATCATATAAATTATTAGTTTGGGTAATCCAAGTGAGAGGATCCTTACCATAAAAATTATACATGTCCACTTTTGGCAATATTGGTTTCACACCAGAATTGGAGTTATTAGTGTTGAGAGGAGGAGGACTTGAATGATGAAGTGGAGGGTTGTTAGGTTGTAGCTGAGATGAAAGGGCATCCATTTACATAGTGATCAAATAAAATTGAGTGTGAACCCCATTAATCTTTCCACACATACTTGAAACATTAGTTTGAACTGTAACAAAGTCATCATGCCACACCAAGACCTTTATGTCAACCTAAATCTGAGAAATCAATAGATATAAAGTTTTAGATTCCATGTCAATGGTAGAAAGAGTCTTAAGATTTTATTACCCTGATTTTCCTCCCTGAGTAGGACCTACCATATACAAACCCTAGGAGGGTTTTTTCCCCCAAAAAAGTGTACTAGGATATGGTACTATTGTGATAACCTTGCTAAGATGAATCTAATGACTGCCTTTGTGTACTAAGGTAAAAAATTTTGGCACCAAAAAAGTGTACTAGCAGAATATATCATTGTGATCATCTCATCGAGAAAAATCCAATGACTACAAATGTACAAGGGGAAATTTTTTTTCCAAACTTTTTTTAATTATTTTTTTCAAAAAAACATTTTGAACAATATTGCATTGACAAAAAAAATTTATTCTTCCCAGTTTGCAAATTATGTTTTTTCACTCCTTCCTCTCATAGAAGTCATGCCTTGTTAGATACAAAAAAAAAAAATGTAGTAAACTTGCCCAAATAAAATCTTTGATACCACTTGTAATGAAATTACTTAGATGTTCACACAAAATGATTATATATCACATAGAATAAGAAAATATGAGAGATCACATAGTAATAATTGACAACAGAGAAAAATACTAGATAATATAAAAAAGCCACTTTGAGGGGGAAACCTCTAAATTTTTTAATAAGATTAAAATACTTAATATGATGATCAAAGACTAACCACTACCTCTTATAAAGAGTCTACTTAGCCATGGTTTTTCCATAGGCCGACCTAACTAAGAACATAGAGAAATGTAATGAGAATATAAAAGAGGTAGGTAAGCCACAAGTAGGCAAAACATATCCATATTCATGCCAAAGGTTATGGTAATAACACTTGTAAGATTTTGAAACACTTTAATCAAAATTTAAGGTGAATTTGGTGATTTTGAGGAAAAGGCCTAGAAACAGGTCTAGAACTGTAAGTGAAGGATCCAATAGGTTTCCATGGTGTTTGATAATTCAAGGGAATTAATGAGGTTTATAAAAATTCTCATAGTTTTTAATGATTTAAAAATGAGTCCTAGAGAATCTATTATGCCCAAAAGACCCCCAAAAGTGCATTAGATGACCTAAGGGTCCTCAAATTAGAAATTTCAAATCAAAAAGTAACTTTTTGAGGAAGTCAAAATTTTTTTGAATTATTCCCACATATTTATGGTGTATTTTACCCTTTTATACATGTTTAATGTCATTTTAATTCATTTGGAGTGGAGGAGAGGAGTTTGGGAGTAAAAGGATGTATTTTAGAGCCTTTTAGAGCTTTGGTAGAATAGATTTTTAAATATTTTTATTGATTCAGTGGCTCAGATATCATATTAAGTCATTAATAGTGTCCATAATATCCTATTATAGGCCCTTGAAATCATATTACATCATAATAACCAACAAAGGTAAGGAAAACCTATTGGCTACAAACTAGACATGAAGTAGGTTTTCTATCATTAATGGAGGTCCAAGAATTTAATAAGGTTTAAATAAATAAGGAAATGTAATTTAAATAATAAAAAATATTTCCCAAGATTCTTATTTCATAGGTAGGCTTCTGGTTCTTCATGCTAAGGAAAAACCATTTTGGGCAGTTTTGGACACCTCTAGGAGAGCCTTAGGTTTTCACTCAATATGGTCAAGAGAGAGAGATTTGGGCCATAATATTTTTGGTATAGATATGTAACATAATATAATTACACTTTATGTAATTTTTGGTATGTTTTATCTCCCCATATTTATGAATGATCACTAATAGTTTAGGGGTGTCTGGATGGCCTACTCATCCAGATGGGGTCCAGGTTTTCTCTCATTTCTTCACTTAAAAATACAATGAGAAATAATGGTTTTAGGGGTGTTGTTTCAAGGTAAATTAAGACATATTAAAATTATTTTAATCATATAATTACTCCTAGTAAATTAATTCTGACATAAATTCTATTTTCCTTCTTGTCTTTATGAATGACATCTTTGATCAATTTTAGAGCAAAACCTGAGAATGAGGGATAATGGACCTCCAAATCCTTATGCCATATAAAATTACACAATTTATATTTTATAAAAAATCCTCATTATTTCATAAAATCCTTGATGAGCCAAACATCTCAAGTTGCTAGTTGGAGCTCCAACGGAGTTACAGGCAAGTTTATCAACTACAAAGGTTTTCCTTTCCTGTATTGGTTTCAAAATAAAGAGGATATGATGTTTTAACATATAATATGTCTTTTAAACCTCACATATCAAATATTAGTCTTAAAAAGCTATAATCAATGGAGTTTTATGAAGAAAAGACCAACACAGTGAACTCTCTGCACATGTTCACTTATAGCCAGGTGAATGAGGTGTATGAAGGATTTGAGAACATCCATGGAGATGTTCAAAACTTGTTTCATGTAATTAAATTTTGTGAGGATTAATTAGTCATATTTATAGATCCCAAGACTACCTTCAAGTCTATTTTCTATAAACATTGCTTATGTCTGCACTCACTACCCTATATGTAGAAATGCCCACCTACAAGTGGCCTTACACAGAGCCATGAAGGTAGCCATAGAGGAGTCCAAGAATGTTTGAAACCTTCATGAGGTTTTTGGAGTTGAATGAGACCATGTAAATCATGATTGAATCATTATACTAGCAGTCAGAGTGAGATGTCACTTCAAAAGAAGAGAACTGAGCTTTAGGGACAAGTTCCTT